>JAJJMB010005585.1:129631-319238 GCA_023531105.1 Papaver atlanticum | reverse complement strand
TTCATTCATGTGTAATAGTGGAATCTAGTGTCTTGGTTATTTTCATTCTTGAAATAAAATTTGGAATTAGTTTTCTCTATTTTTAGTTTAAATAAGTCTAGAATCAATTGCTTTCACAAGTCTCAACGAACCTTTTACTACAACAAAATTGAAAACACATCAGGCAGTGGTAACACAGTACAACCCTTTCAAAAGATTCCAGACGGAAACTCAGGAGACAGTGAAAAAGGAAATAAAATGGGAAATAACCAGGAAGCTAATCTAACTCCGAAGAACACGGAGGCTATGGAAATTGAGAATATGGAGAACATGGAAGTTATGGAATCAACCACTGCTACTAAGGTAAGTACAAAACTTAACTTCGATTTCATAAATTTGCTTAGAATCATCAACACTAAAACTAATCTAGGTATGAAACACAAGAACATGATTAGGATACAACATCATGAGAATATTCCAGAAATACATTGCAATTTCCATAGTTACATTGTGCTAGGTAAATTCAGATATCCTAGAATATCTTACTTTTAGCAGTTTTTAGTGTAATATCTTGGAACTGCCAAGTCTTGGGTAGCTTAGCTACAAGGAACGGACTAATAGATATCTTAAATAGAGAAAACCGTGAATTACTTTTCTTGTCTGAAACCAAACCAAAAAAAATAGAGAAATGCATAACATAATGAAACAAGTAGGGGTCAATAACTATCACCTTGTTCCTCCTAGAGGAACAACAGGTAGCTTGTGTCTACTATGGAAAAAAAATGTAAATAAATGATTATGCCAACAATCACATAAGCACAACCATCACAAACCAACAAGACAACAAACAATGGATGCTAACTTTCTTTTATGGGAGTTCTTACAGACACCTCAAACTTAATTCATGGAACATCATAACTGAATTAGCCAAAACTACTAACATACCCTGAGTAGTTATAGGGGATCTAAATGTGGTTCTTCATAAAAAACCGAGTAGATTCCGTTTTAACATAAATGAAGCTAAATGTTTCAATGATTTGATAAGCAACTGTGGTCTAATGGATCTAGGATTCATTGGATATACTTTTACATGGAATAATCATAGAACGGATAATAATGTTATAGAGCAACGACTAGACAGAGCCATAGTTAACTCTAAATGGGATAAACGATTTCCAAACTCTACCCTAAGATATTTAGGACCTTCGGCCTCTGACCATGTCCCAATAAGACTAAACACACATAACCACTGAAACGATGACGCAAAACCTTTTAAGTACTTCGGAGAATGGATGAAACCTGAGCAGTGTAAACCGTTAATACAGGAATGTTGGAATAAACAGGTTCAAGGTTCTGATGCCTATAAAATGAACAAAAGTTTAGTAGGAGTTAAACACACTTTAAATCTTTGGAATCGAAAAACTTTTGGAAATATTCAAACCAATATAGAAAGCATAAAAAAAATCTATGGTAAACAAAAGGGGTAGTTACCCAAATAAAGCTGTTGACTCGGCAAATCTAAGAAATGATTGTTAGCTGGTATGCAATAAAAGAGAAGTTCTGGAAAGATAAAAGTAGGGATCAAAACATAACATTATGAGATAGAAACATAAAGTTTTTCCACAACAAAGCTAAACAAAGATATAGAAGAAATATAATATAAACTATAAAAAATGATGCTAATGATTGGTTGAATAGCAAAGAAGAAATCTTTGACTGTATAACAAATCATTTCCAAAATATAGCTACTTCTGTTAATCCGGAAATTGAACAGAACATGATTCAACTAATCCCTATTTGCATAACTGATTTAGACAATTAGGCCCTGTGTAGTATTCCAGTAGAGAGTGAGATAAAGAACTTAATGTTCTCTATGGAACCCGACAAAAGTCCAGGCCCAGATGGGGTTTCCTCCCAATTTTTTCCGATAAAATTGGAACATAGTTGGACCAGACATAATCAAAATGGTGCAAACTTTTTTTTAGATAGGCAACATATCTAAAGAGATGAATGCTTCGTTCATCTTTTTAATTCCTAAGACTCTAAACCCTACTACTCCTTCGGAATTTAGTCTCATAGCCCAAGCTAATACTTCATATATAATTGTCTCTAAACTAATGGCTAGCAGGATGAAATGGTTATTAGGTAAGCTCATATCACCCAATCAATCTGCCTTCATCCCAGGAAGGCAGATATCAGATAACATAACGATTGCTCATGAACTGATACACAAAATGAAAAATTCTAAATCTAAGAAGGGTTTCATTGGTATAAAAATCGACATGTCGAAAGCTCTCGACCGTGTGGAATGGAACTTTCTCATATATATAATCAGCAAAATGGGGTTTAATAGTATGGTGTAACCTTGTAAACCAATGTATATCCACAACTATGCTTTTTGTCCTAATCAATAGGTCTCCAACAAAGTTTTTCAAACCTTTGAGAGGTTTGCGACAAGGAGACCCAATCTCGCCATACTTGTTCTTATTCTGTATGGAGGCTCTATCTCAGAAAATCACTACTGATGAAAACTCTGGATTAATAAAAGGTATTAAAATTGTTCACCAGACCCCGACAATAAGCCACTTACTCTTTGCAGACGACTGTCTGTTGTTCTGCAAGGTAAATGACAAACTTGCCACAACTTGGTGAAACTGTTTACTGAATTTGGTAATGCCTTTGGTCAGCTCATCAATCCGAGCAAATCAGGTGTATTCTTCAGCCCAAAAACTGAAGCTCATATTAGACACAGAGTTAAAAAATCTTATGTGTCAAAGCAATACCGCTAAAAGATAAATATTTTGGGTCACCTCTATTAGATTGACTGCTTTGAACCATTGGTGGAAAAAATGAGGAATAAACTACACAGTTGGAGGAGAATGAATCTAAACACCGCAGGTAAAACTGTCATGGTAAAAAAATGTGATAACTTCACTATATGCTTACCAAATGAACTGTTTTAAAATCCCAGTTAAGATTTGTAAAAGCATTACTAACCTTCAAAGAGACTATTGGTGGGGAGAAAATGAAAAAGGTTTAAATGAAAAAGGAAAAAATGGTGTTTTTCTTAAAAACTGGAAATCAGTTTGTAAACCACTTGAGGAAGGTGGTTTAGGAATAAAAGACATTAAAAACTTTAATACTGCAATGATTGCGAAGATGGGATGGCGGCTAAAAGAAACACCTGATTCTCTTTGTGCCACTATTCTCAAATCAAAATACTACGCGAACAGTGACATCCTTCACACAAACAGTACACCAAATAGAAGAGATAGTTGGATAAGGAAAGATCTTCTAATAGGAATTGATCAAATAAAAAAAGGTTGCTTTTGGGAACTAGGAAAAGAGGAAACAATTGACATATGGGGAGACTATTGGATACCAGAAACAAAGGTACCAATCAACAAACATACCACTGACATTGATGGATTAACAAAAGTAAAACACCTCATTACCAACGAGACTGGGATATTGCTAAGCTATCAAAATGCTTTGATCAACAGACCATAGAAAAAAATTAGGAAGATAAGCATACGTGGAGAGGATAGAGAAGACGTACTTCCACACTGGTCTTTAAATGAGAAAGGGAAATTCTCAGTAAAATCCATGTACAACCATATTAATTCCACTGGGAACATTAATGCTCACTGACTCAAAATATGGAACATGGATATATCATCATCTGTTAAACATTTTGTATGGAAGACTACTCACGCCATACATCCTAACAGTATGAGAATGACAGCTATCCTTCCAGACATTGATACGAAGTGTAAGCTGTGTGGAAGGAGTCATGAATCCTTAACTCACCTGTTCCTAAACTGTAATTACACAAACCAGGTTTGGATGCATTTGAATTTCGATATGCAGTTCATTAGAAATGGGAAAGCTGATTTTCATGAATGGCTGAATGACTGTTTTGAAGACAACAATAGATGCAGGTATTGTTGTAGATTGGAAAGTCATATGTAATGTAACTATATGACATATAGAGGGCACGATGCAACGTAGTCTTCAAAAAAGAAAAACAGGATACTGCGGTCATAACAGACAGTATAATAATTTTTTTGAATGACTATAAGATATAAGATGGCAACAAAGAAAGGCTATGATGTAATGCAGACACTATACTACAACCCCCTGAATGATGAATCTCTGACAGTAACTAATAATGAAATAGAAAGGCAGACAGGGTACCTGGACTTAAAGATAAATATAACTTTGATAATGATGAATTCAGGCTCAAATGCTGCTAGTGCATTAACATTATGTGATTACTCAGGAAATATTAGAGAAGCAAGAGGAATCAGCACGGATTGCGACACCACAAAGCAAATAGCAGAAGAAGGGGCATACGATCATTTTCAGAAGTGACTCTCAACAGACTCTCATACTGCTGATTGGAAAGTACGCAAAGGCTAGAGAGAAGAGATACACAATTAACAGAGACTTTGGGAACAACAGTGATTTTCTTATAAACTTTAGAGTGAATGTATTTATTTTAGTAAGGAGAATAGACATTTTTTGGGCAGCCAAACTAGTAGTGTTTTGTAATAAGTATGCAATTAAGAACACCTGGAAAGGATATAGCTTATGGGCAATCCTAACCTATTTAAACATTCAAATTTGGGACAATGATGTAATAATTCACAGGAACTCTCCATATGGAGTAACTTGAAATTTAATTTCAATAGAATGAGGATTTCCTCTTTTTCAAAAAAAAAAAAAAAAAAGGTTAGGATTGCCCATAATTCACAGGAACTCTCCATATGGAGTAACTGGAAATTTAATTTCAATAGAACGAGGATTTCCTCTTTTTAAAAAAAAAAAAAAGAAAAAAAAAAAAGGCGTCTATGCATGTTCAACGAGTAACGAATCACTTTGTACTCGATTTAAATACCAAAAGAACTTTCTTTCATCAAAACACATTCAAGAGAGTCTCAAATTGTTACGTACAATTGGTGATTTGGATCATTTCCAGGTGCCCCATTGGTTCAAAGAATCAGGTGATGCAGGCACATTAAGATGCCTTCCGATACACAAAGAAAAACTAAAATGACGGACGAATTGTTGCGTGGATGCATCCAGTAGCGCGTATTTTATTACCGTTGGATCCGTGACTGTACTTCTCGACATGGAAGCTGTCGCAACAACCAAAATGTGAACACATGACACACGGCGACATCCCAGTTAGTTACGCCATTATTCTACTGGTATGATGACCTGCATCGCTAGTTATATACTCCACTCGTACTCCAGCTTCCTTCTTTATTGTTGAGCTAAAAAAGGCCCACCAAAAAGAATCAACTGACACTGTTTTGAAACGTAGCAGAACAGCAAACCACTAATCTTCTTGATAGATGTATGGTATCATTTCTCCTTTGGTGCAGTGGATCTGGCAGAGTAATAGCCACTCAAATTTCAGGTCTAACATTAGCTGTTATTGGTAAACTTCAATTTCCCGCCCACTGACCTTCAAATTCCCCTAGGGCCAGAAGAAACGCTCACAAATTGAATTTTTAAGGATTACAAATTTGTATGTTGCTTAGGATTCTGTGCCCTTAAATAAATAACTCCGCCAGACAGAACGGCCCCACCACTCTTTTTACCAAATGTCAGTTACACCACTCAACAATCATTTTTGGTACTATATCCTGACCTCCCATAAATGGTCACGGCAATGGTGGATCACAACATGTGAATAAAAATGCAGTCTGTTTTTCGTCGGAGAAGTAGATCCTAAGCTACAACGAGAAGAGATTTTTACCGTGTCACGGCCGTTGATCGTTGACCGTGCGGTCTGTCTAGTTGCCCTGGATGGAGACACGCGTGGGGACTATAAATGATGCTTTAATAGCGAGAGACAGAAATCTAAGCATCACAATAAAAAGAAAGGACTTAATACGACCCTCAATAAATAGTCTCGAAGAAAAACATTTGATTTTTGGTTGTATTTGGGTAATGACCCTTGAATTAGGATCAATCTTCACCCATTTATATTTAAAATCTGTGACCTACTTCTTTTTGTCTTCACTCTTTTGAAAAACCAAAACCCTTATCAAAATCCAGAGAGAGAGAGAGAGAAAACAAAGGAGAAGAGACGAGAGTGAGGTTTCTTCAGTTCCCTCCACACATCCACACAGTTAGAATTACACAGAGAGAGTCATCAATCGAGAAGATGCCTAAAGGTTCAAAGAAGAGAAGAGCTGAGAGGAGGAAGAAGGAAACTGAAATCCAAACTCCTCCTAATGGTTTTTTTTTTTTTCAATCTTCAAACTCCAAATTTATGTTTCTACTTTATTGATTTGAAATTTGAAATTTGTTTTTGATTATGATTTTGATTTTTTACTGTTGATTCTTTTGATAGGAATTGAGGATCCGAAATCGAACTATGAAAAAGATATTATCGAAGATGTTAGTTCTTATACAACAACTACTACTACTGGTAGTAGTAATCAGGATTTAGGGCATGAAGAATACGAAGAAGAATCAAAAGCTCGATTGGTTAATACTGGAGAGAGTAAAGAAGACGAAGAAGTTAATCAGATAATTTTTTCTAAAGATATCAAACTTGAAGATCATGAAGAAGAGAAGATTGTTGTGATTGAAGGAGATTATTCTGATAAGAATAGTAGAATTATTCCTATTGATTCTATTAAACAATCAGATTTTGATTCTTCTTCTGATGGAAATAACTCATCTGGAAGTGGTAGTGGTAGTAGTAGTAGTGGTGGTGGTAATAGTTCTGATGAAGAATCATCTCTTCAAACTAATCTGGTCGATAAGAAACAAGATGAGATTGAAATGAATAAGGAAGAAGATTATTGCAATTTAGTTACCGATTCTTCTCCGCCTCAGTATGATCAGATTGAGCAAGAGGAGGTGATTTCATTTTTATCTGAAGATGTAACTGTTAAAGGTAGCTCTGCTGTGAAAGAAGCGCTTGCAGAGGAATCGAGTCTAAATGATTTTCAATCCAAGGATATGCTACCGACTAGTGATGATTTGATTACTGAGATTAGTAATGGTGTTGATGGAAATCATCAAGAGATTCATGATATCTCTGATACGGAGGTCTGTGGTTAACACTGGAGTTGAATTTTATCAGTAATAAACTAGTTTTCGTTTTGTTATGAATTTTCTTAACCGTTCTATTTCTTTTTGTTTCAGGATCAACAGGTAGCTCCTGCCGCTCCACCATTGCAACCAACTTCATGGAAGGGATGTTGTGGATTGTTTGATGTTTTTATGGGGTCAAATAGGTGAAGAGGTGGTCTAGGGACTGATTGTAAGTATATTTATTTATATAAACTTGTAAAATTGACATGCATATTGGTTTTGAGTCTGGAGTTTTAATTGTATGGTAGGTTGAGTGCTGCTCTCTGTCTAATTGTGGCTCGATGTCTAATATTTCATGATTTTTCTATGGCAAAGCTGTTTTTTATTAGTATATTTCATTTGAATTGTATGATGATTATTTCGGTTTCTTTGATGAACTTTCTTTAGTTATTAAATTTTAGTATGATGATAATAGTATTTGTGGTTTGTGCAAGGCGTGGCAAGCCGGCGTAAAAACTATGCTAAACTTTTCGGAGATTCTCTCTCCAGCCTACCTGGTACTTGTTACTGGAAAAAGGCTTCGGTTCGGATAATAGTATTTGTTCGATTAAGAGAATACTGTAGTAACCTCAGGGGAAAGGAGCACTTACCTTGTACATATTTTGATTGATCCAACTGTGTATCTAAACACATTTCCTCTGTAGTTGTGCTCGTATAGAGGAATGCATACTAGGAATATGATAGCCTGATTGAAGCAACAACTGGTTTGTAAAAAAATAAGAAAGTGTTTTTTTAACGTTTGCCATAATTCTTGCAGTTCATTAGTAATCATAAGAGTAAAACTGGGTAATGATCTTTCTCTTTGCCATAGGAGGACACTACTTTTCCACTAACAGCTTTCAAGAAAAAAGCATCATACATACCCAATAAAGGTGTTAAGTACCTGAACTTTTCAAGGTCTGCCTTAATTACTAACATTTATTCAACTTCCTGTCAAATGATAGCTTAATCCTATGCAAGGTTGAAGATGATCAATAGTTTTACATTATTTACATAAAGCTTTTGTTGACTTTACCTGACTGTCTCGTCAAGCATATTAAGATCTGATCTGCTAATACATCAACGATATGCAAGGCTCTCTATGTGATGTCATATTTATTTTAGTAACATGCGTTTCTTTGGATAATTTAAATTAAGGGATCCATATTACTGGATGCACCATGAGGATAAGTCACACTTGTCTCTAAGTTTGACTTTTCTGGCTGAGATATGTTAAAGACCATTATCCGTTTTTGTGAAGAAGGATAATAATTTTAACACTGGTTTTAAAAGCTAAGTAACTTTTTGCACCTAGCTGATTTTATTACATAGGAACCTCAGTTCATGTAATTTGGATAACTGTGCATAAATATGATATACTTCTGGACATTTATATTTAATTGTGCATAACCTGGATTATACATTTGTTTGAAAGGGTGTCATTTGGTTTATGATTTGTTGCTCTATTCAAAGCTATTGAATGTTCTAACTCGGTAACAATAGATGGTTAGTCTCTGGTATTTTGGCATAGATGACTAATCATATGACTGGAAGGATTGCTGTGTAAAACCCATATTTTCATCCTGTTTTTTTATCATGGTTTTATTTTTTCACAGTGATTCTGTAATTATATTTTCTTGGTTCCTCTTGATTGTCCTTGTGGCATATCAAGTGGTTTACAAGTTTCTGTCACATACAACCTGACTGTCTGGTTCTTCCCTCCTCTCTATGTGCTGTTTAATTCTTATGGTTTCAGTTGGCATTAAAAGACTCATAATATACTGTTATGAACTGTCAAAAACTGTTATCCATGGACCATGATATCGATCTTGTACTCATTTTGTGCTGAGTTTAGATGGTGGCTATATAGGGATTTCTGCTACAAGTGTAGGTCTGTGCACACTGGACCTACTATATAATGTAGTTCGAATGTTTGCTATTTATTCTAAAGGTCTACTTATGGACTTGATACTTTAATCAGTTAACTCAAATCCTTCTGCACTAAATACTGATGCGTTCTTTTACTTTTTCTGATGCAGAACCGTGAATGGCAGAGAATGGATCTAAAGAGATGTACATTTGATCAAAGAGCTTGCCCGGTTAGTCCAGAAGGATATATTTGTTTGTGATATTCTTAGAAGTATATATAGCTTATTATATCATGGTAAACTTTCTCCAAGGAGAAATAATGGACTAGAGGGGTTACTGCTTATAGATATCTGAATTGCATCAGGACTAATGGTGCAGCCCTTTACCAGCTTAATCTTTCTAGTTTTTCTTCTTCTTTTTAATTACAACTATGGAATCACTAGACGTCTTTTAAAGATGGTACCATACCAGTCTTTTTGGTTTTGTAATAGTAGAATTGTCTCTTCAATATATAGTAACTTTTGGTGTGCATATACGGTGTGCTCGGAAGGCTTAATCTTTAAAAATGGAATTGCTTAATATTTTACTTTTCAGTGCTAGCTCACTCCTTAAATATTTCAGGAAGTACTTAGTAAAAAACTGTCTTTAGTTTGAAATGTTTCAGGTTGGAGATCTGAAGTTTGTTAGATGAGAAACTCTGTAGTTAGATATTCAAATTCAGAATTCAGATCTGAAATCTGTAAAGATGAGATACATAAGTAACCTGCAGTTTAAAACCATTATCTGTAGTTTTACAGTTGGCATTTGGCCAACCTCCTAAAAAGGAATCTGATGCTGTTATATTTTGTTACAATTTTGTAATTTATTATTTCAAAAGGTTTGAATCTCTAGAAGTGGGGATTGTTTATGTTATCCGTCAGTC
Organism: Papaver atlanticum; assembly: GCA_023531105.1. NCBI lineage: Eukaryota > Viridiplantae > Streptophyta > Magnoliopsida > Ranunculales > Papaveraceae > Papaver > Papaver atlanticum. The sequence continues at coordinate 309,370 of JAJJMB010005585.1, read as the reverse complement.
TCTATTGTTCCGCCTATGTCTGTTTCAATTTTCAAGCGTTAATATGGCTGAAGATGAAATGGTAATACGAGTTGGCATGTCAGAGTTTAATGTTAAAAATATATCCATGTCGTTTAATGTTAGTCTGTTTTTGCCAGTTATTTGGAAAGCAATTTTGGGAAATATATATATTTATTTTAAGTATATGGATTTGGAATAGAACAGCTCAACAAGTGTTGCCACAATTGAAGAAGGCGAATTGCATTCTAGCTAATGACGAGTAAGAAGTTAATTCACTAACAGCTTTTTACTGACTATACTAGTCTAGATCATTACAGATTATCAGAGTCCCAAATAACATTGTTTTGCATACCGTGTATTCCAGTACCCGCATATTAACGAACACTTGCAAACAATGCGAATGTAACAAAGAATGCAGTTTGGCCAGTACAACTTATCAGGATAAGTGAAATATTAACGAACACTTGCAAACAATTGTTCAATAATTTATACAAACCATTTATTACATTTACTGTTTTTTACTGTACAACATTCCCACAGACGAATAATCTTAGTACAAACAAATCCAATCCCATCCATAACGTTCACATAAACAATCCGCACAACTCAATAAAAAATTCCATTTCAAAAGAAACGGCTGGCAAAGATAATATAAATACACACAAATAATGTACCAGAGACTTGACTCAAATTTGCTTCGATCATCTCCTTGCTGAGCCTCCATGAATGGCAAGAATGTAGATTAATTGGGTAACTGAAAGGATTATTAAGAAGGCTTCCATTGTTTTCTGTATGTCAGACAGAATTGCATATCTCAATCAGAATGTGAAATAGAAAAATAATACTAAGAAATACAAACAAGTAAAAAAGATAGAAAAACAGAACAAATATCAAAAATGTTGTTGACGAATTCAAACCCTTACCAGACGTGAATTTCTCATCCCAATGTCGATCTCTTTCCAGGCCAAACTGCAAATACATGTAGAGAAGTTAATGATTGCAATGATTAATTTGAATGTTTATGATTTCCCTTTTACCCAAAACCAAGATTAGAACAGAAATCTTTAGACCTGTTCTAGTTGAAGTGTAAATTAGACTTAATGAAAACGATCTAGAGAAATATATCTGTTGTAGCTTATTACCCCATGGCAAGGACAGTAAGAGTCCAAGCGATAATGGCAACTGATGCTGCAGACGGCAGGCTTTCAGAACTCCATGATCGAATGTGACTAATCCCAGCAAGAGCCGATCCAGCACCGACCACTGATGCAATCAATGCGAATGTAACAAAGAATCCAGTAGCAGCGTTTCCAATTGGGAAGGCTATGGGTGAAAAATTTGCTGGTAGTTGTAGATTTGAATCTGCACATTTTTTACATAACTTTCACTAATTAGTAATTACTTAAGAGCTAAAACATTTCATTATCAACTCAAAGGAGGGGACTTACAAACTGCACTGGCTAGTTAGTTTAGCTGTTGTTTGTAACCTTATAAATCATTTTGATCACCATCTAATGCATCTAGTTTTATGGGCGTGCAAAATCGCATGTTTCACTGGGCGAGATCATCTTTAGTTTAATATGTATCCAAATCAAGAATGAATTCTCGCCCGAATGGAAACATAAGATACTGACATGTTTTTCTCATCAAATCAAAGTAAAACTAAGTTATCCAAACAAATTGTGAACCAAATTGAAACCAAAATGGCAAATCCTACATTAACATGAACATATGAGGCCCCAAGCAATATGTGCTCAATGGTTAAGGTACATGTAGCGTTTCGAATAAAGAAATGGATAGTATACTATAGGTAATTATTACATACCAATAATGAATCCATAATTGATTGCATAGTTTAGAGCCCACCCTCCAATGGCTGCTACTATAGCATACATGCAGAAGTTAAGAAACAAGAGTCCAGTTGCTACTGGTTTCAATTGCTGGCCACCCATTATTAATATCCTTCAGAACTCAATAAGGATATTTGAAGCCAAAAAAAAAATAGGAAGAAGATTTATGGAGGAAGAAGTAGTTATGAGGATTGATGGGTGCCTTTGGGCATGCAGTGTTCTTATACTTTCATATGACGGCCATTGATTGGACTAAAGTGAAAATATTAAGGAAGGATTTGGATAAATTCTTTGCTTCCATGAGGATGATACTAGGATGGGTCCAAAAAGTTGTTTCCAGGGGTGGAAAGGTGATAGATACTTAATTCGAATTCAAGCAATGCAAAAGATAATAATAGGAGTAGTATATAGGAGGATATCATAGGCTTCTAACTTTCATCTTCGGGGTTACATTACATAGATTCCAATTAGTAGGGATTAGCTTTACTTTGAACACTAATAATAATTTATAACATTAAAAAACATATCATAAAGAACAAGCAAGTACAAAAAGGGGTAAATTTTGGAAACGGATAAAACATAAATTCAGAAACAAGCAAACTAGGGTACTTTTAAGTTTCTTGTTAAAGAGAGAACAGAAAATGATATGAGGAGAATGAAAATCATAGTCCACTCACTAATTAGAACGATTCTTTAAATGAGTCGAATTTAATTTACTTTTCGACCAAAGTAATCTTGTATCTCGTCAAACCGCTCTATGGCTTTAGGAATTAGGTGTTTCTTTTACTAATATCATCGTCCAATCATTTATTAAAAGAAGAATTATTCAAATAAAAACCAAATGGACGATGGTTTTTATTACACAAAATTGGTCAATTAACCCAATAACGATAATTTCTGGGTGAAAAAGACATGTAAAATTTGATACTGTTTAAATGAACGAGAATGTAAAAATAGCCAGATATAAACAGTTTCATTCTACCCATTTTCAAATCTTTTTTCTTATTTTTAATTTACATCAGGATGCATCCAGTTTCACCCTCGCTATTTTTTAAGTTTAAGCCAAGATGAATCCAAATTCATTCTTGCTATTTTTTTTTGTCCATTTCACCCATACTAATTTTTACTCGTCCATTAGAACCATGTTTTAAGAATACTTGGGTAATTGACCCAATTTCTCTTTTTATTACATCGTCTCGTTATCTAAATACGAAGTTCTACATAGCTATCTCGAAGTACATAGGATAGTCTGATCGCTAGTTTTTGAAGATTTGTTTTTATAAAATTTTCTTTTGTTAGTTTTCAAACAAAATTTGAAGTGACATGATTTTCAATTTTCATGCACTTTATGATTTTTTTTAAAATTATTATTTTCAGATGATTTCGTGTATTAATTATTATGTTTCAATTATTTATTTTTTACTTTCACTTGATTCTGTTTGATCTTAACGATTTTGTTACTAGTTTATCATCTTCGATCGGTAATAATTTTAATTACCAAAATTTTAAACAAAAATTATAAATGTGTTTGGAATGTAAGCTTGCTAGCAGATCGTGTATGAACAAAGGTATATTGGTCCGAGCAAGAAAAAATAAATCGAGTCAACCTAATAAGCAAGTCGAATATACGATTTACTCTCTCCTCATAGCTTTCCTCTAAAAAAAATCTTACAAATACGTAGTTTAGTGGGTAACGAAGTATACGAATGGTTGTGAGTTTAAGCCGATTAACATATATTTGGGTTATGTTAAACAATTGAGTTGTCAAGAATTTATTGTTTTCATAGAAAATAGTAGAAAAAATCATCACAATTTAGGAAAATCATAGAAAAAATCATCATCATTAGATAAATCATTAACATGAGAAGATTTATTATAACTATTTTCATCAAACGGGAAAACATCCCCATGAAATATAACATCACGCGAAATAAACTTGCGTCTAGTTTGCACATCATAAACAATATAGCCCTTTTGGGCATATGGATAACCAAGAAAAACACAAGGCGATGCACGAGCATCAAATTTATTTTTGATATTGGTATTTCGAGCAAAACAAAGGCACCCGAATACACGTAAACCAGAATAATTAGGAGGTGAGCCAATCAATTTTTCATGAGATGAGAAGTGATTTAAAAGAGGCGTTGGCATCTTATTAATAAGAAAAGTAGCAGCCAACAAACACTCATCTTATTAATAAGAAAAGTAGCAGCCAACAAACACTCACCCCAAAAATTAATGGGAAGGTTAGAATAACAGTTAGATAGGAACTACATAACCGCGTGGACTATATACTCACCCCAAAAATTAATGGGAAGGTTAGAATAACAGCTAGATAGGAACTACATAACCGCGTGGACTATATACACAGGGACTAACCCTAGACTACCTAGTCAAGCTATCCTATATTACAGGATATACAGCTAGCAATACAAACAGAATAACAACTAGATAGGAACTACATAACCGCGTGGACTATATACACAAGGACTATATACACGTTAATAAGTTGGTCATATACTCGGTGGATGTACCAAGAGGTTTTGGGTTTAAATTCCTTTTTCTTTGCTTAGTTACTTGAATTTGTAGGTAAGTTACCTCTCATTGTAAAAGAGAAAAAAAATCGCATTTTAAATCGTTTAAGGTAAACGACATGTAAACCTTTGCATCGCTCTTTAAATCCATTTTCATTTTTCTTAGTCATGCATTTAAAGATTTTCACATTAGTGTATGACAAAAATTTGTATGAACCGTCCCAAAATTTTTTTTGCGTCTCACACAAGTCTTTTTTGTTTAGGGTTTAATGACATTCAGTTGGAGAGACAATAGGAATCATCTCTCAAACATCCTCAAATAAAGAGGCGATAGGTCAACTGGGTTACATTCACATTTAAAATAATATACTTTACTCTTTATTTTTCCGTTTGATACAGAACTCGGAGCCGACGAGTTTCAAATTCAAGTTATTCGTATCACTATCAATGACTTTATCACTATACTATTACCGCATCAGCCTTTTTTATCCAAATTTGGAACAAATATAAATAAGCTATAACAAGTGCTCTTTCACGAAATTTGTTTAATAACGCAACAGCACCAGAAGTCGAAGACACGATGATTGTGGGGAGACGGTAAACATGTTTAGACTAAAATGTCTAGATTGTATCATTTGACATTGATCGTTTTTTATTAACCCGAAAATTATGTGATTTAGTGTTTTTATGTGTACCTCGACTGCTGGGGAGATACATTATACGCATAATAGGTTAAACATACCATTAGTTAGATCTTTATAAGTTGTTATTTTTTGCAAATCTCACTTTCGTTTTTCACCACTAGAGATTTGGTCAATGATTTGGACCATACATACCCTAACTTTTGAGAGTCAAATCTCTTTATTTATAGAGATTTGTTCTTACTAAAACAACGAAATTGAGTTGAATCAAAGCCAAATCAAAATAATTAAGATCGAATATCCAGATTGAATCAAAATGAAACATAGATACTGAAGAACCATAATACATTTTCAATAAAGCTGAACAATCGTTAAAAAATGAATCTTTCCAAAAAGCTCTTACAACTTTCAAAAATTCATGTTTATTAATTTTAAGCTTTCAAAACCTGACTTGATTGGGGTATACCCAGATTAATTGGGGTATATCCAGATTTAAATGGACATAGTGCCCTTACTAAGGGGAGGCCAAAACAGGGTGAAGTTACTTTAGTACCCCTGCACTAATTAACCTAAAAACTAAACCCTAAACTAAAAAACTAAAAACCGTTTAATCTTCTTCTAATCTATCTTCTCTAATCCCTCTACTCTTCTCCTTCCTTCAACTTATATCATCAACCTAAAATCAACCAAAAATTTCAATTTTGATTTTCTACAAAAAATGGTTGATTCTAAACGATCAAGTAGCAATAGAGATTCAACAGGTAACATCAAAAGATCCAAATCAGGGGAAAAAGGTAAGGGAAAAGTTGGAATGAGTAAACCCAAGAATGCAATCCCTGAGAATGTTGAGAAGAACCCTCCACCGGCGAAAAGAAGACTTTAAGTGATTTCTAAACTCAAACCCATTATTGTTTTGTGTTTTTTTATTGTTATATTAGGTTAGAAATCGAAAACTATGATTTTCAGGGTTTTTAGTCTGCAGGGTTTTTTGAAAAATAGGATGCCGGCCTTAAGATTTTAGTGTTAGTCGGCAGGGTCGTAACATGAAGATCATACCGACTTTTCATAACAGCCATGGTGACCGCGAAATGTTAACCAGGGCCGACATGGTAATCAATAACCAACCCTGCCGACTTTCCTCTAGTCGGCATATTCTTAAAATTGTACCGTTCCAACTTTATGTCACAGAAACCTGATTTTCCTGAGTTAACAGTCGGCATCTTTCTTGAATAGGACCCTACCGACTGTGTGTTAGTCGGCGTGGTAGATGATTACAACCATGCAGACTAAGTATTCGTCGGCAATGTATAGATTCTCGACCTTGCCGACCATCTGACCAGAACCATGTTTCAATGTGTATAATTTTCATATCTTTTATTTGTGTATTGTTTAGGTTCCCAGAGGAAAAAATAGAAGATCTCCCTTATCTTGTTAACAATGCAGAAGAGCCATTATAATTTATTGACAAGATTTATCCTTCTTTAGAAGATCCTAAAGATGAAACTGAAGAGAATTTTCCTGTAAGAAAGTTACTTCTGATGGTTAAGAAAGATCCTGAAAAATTCCTAAGGTTTATGAATAGTCCTAGCAATCCCCTCAACTATGAAGAATGCACATCATCAGAGGAGGAAGAAGAGGAGCTTGATCCAAGAACTTTTTTCAAGGCATCTGACTTTTCTAGAGTGAACCCCTATTACAATGAGGCTTGTGACTACATAGGTCCAGCGAAGGGAAAAGCAAAAGCTGATGCTGGTCAAAAAGCTAGTGATGGTGAAAAAGCTAGTGATGTGGAGGAAGATAACAACAATGAGAAGGATCCATGAAATTCTTAAACTTTATTATGTTTCACTTGGTTTAAAAACTTAGATTGTGGTTTGAACTCTTCATTATGTTTTGAACTGTTAGATTGTGGTTTTAGACTTGTTAAACTTATGTTAATTTTCAGTTTCAGTTGCTTTAGAACTTATTCTTTTTTAGAAAATATTAAAGTTTTACTAAGTCGGCATGGTTTGTAAGCTCGACCTTGCCGACCCTCCCAGGCTGTATGCTATAGTGCTGTCAAGAATAGGTAGTCGGCATGGTTTGAAATCTCGACCTTGCCGACTTAAATGTTAGTAGTATAAAAATATTACCTTTTAGGTACAAAGTACAACCCATTGAATGCTCAACGGCTAGAAATTTCAAAATCAAGACATTAAGTGTATTGTTATTATAAAAGCATTCTCAACTTCATCTTCAACCTTGCATAAAGAATGGAAATTTCAAGTACAACACAACCAAATATTTGTAGTCTTTGTACACTAAGTGGTCATTTTGCAAATGATTGTCCCTTTGAAGGAAGCAAATGCACTATTGATGGTTGTAAGGGATTCTTATTTCTCATGAAAGCTGCAATAGGAGATGTATATCAGCCGTATGCTTCAAAATGCACCTGTTGTGGGTTTTTCTATTGGATAGATGAGCGCCTAGCTCCATATGAAGATGAAGTTGCTAAAATCAACCTTCTACCATGCACAGATCCATGTTGCGACGGTAAGATGAAGTTAATTACCTCTCCTAAAAAATTATGTACCGGAAAAAGATACTATCTATGTCCCAAATGTGTTAGGGTTAAGTTTTTAAGGTTTGTACTCTCTAATTAAGGTTTGTATGGTCTAATTAAGTTTTTAAGGTTTTTAACAATCATTCTATTCGAATTTAGTCGGCACTATATAAAATTCAAAGCCTGCCGGCGTCTTAACAGTAGGCACTTAACAGATTATTAACCTTGCCGACGAAAGTATAGTCGGCAAGGTTGTCCTCATAAACCCTGCCGAGAACAATGTGTGAAGAACGTTCAACATTTTTTGTTTGTTTTGGTCGGCAAGGTTGTCCTCATAAACCGTGTCGACCACAAATTAGTCGGAAATGTATGAGTGCAATAACCTTGTCGACTGTTCCAGGCCTTTTTCCCTTTGCTGTCCTGCATGTACAGTCGGCAACCTGACGAAATCAAAACCTGGCGACCCTGGGACGGTCGGCAAGGTCGTGTGATAAATACAATGCCGACCAAAGGAGTTGACACCAAAAAAACCATATCCATTTCATTCATTTGTAGTACTCCAAAGTACATTACACAAAACACCAATGCGATTAGAAAAGTACTCCAAAAAGATTCCTTATTTCCTAATCATAATCACTCATCACTCAAATCTATTGGAGGGAGTTCATTCAAATATAGTGAACCTCCTTTAGTCAAATCTATGGGACATTTCTTAGATTCATCTAAAGCATTCCATGTTGTCCTCATAAAGTTTCATCCATTCCTTGCTCTTGTTGAATATGAACTTTTCCCAAAAACTAAACCTACAAAGAGGAGGTAATGGACATTCCTTGTTGAGTTGTAGACCAATAAAATGATTAATATCCACCAAAGCCATAACAATTCTTTTATGCTTAAGCTGCTCCACACAAACCGCATGTTTCGGTGCAAATGCCACACTTAGTCCTTTACTAAAAAAATGTACTACGCATGACCACGTATCCGCGAATAGATGGCCACACTCCGGCATTCTCAACCAATGCTCCCATTTAATCGGTGCATTTCCCTCCGGGCCTTTAACACTAGTAAGCAATTCTTTAAAATACAATTCTTTGTCCTCCATGGAACCTTCTAGCATCATTGAGATATAAAATTCCTTGTCTTCTTGTAGTTGGGCGGCCATCTTCTTTCTTATGTATTGACATTGGGTGAGATTCTCCTCAATCGCCCCACCTAGTTGTCCCAATTGTTGGGATGCAATGTGACCATCCTTTGGGACGTCGTCGGTGCCAATAAAGAACTCTCGAATAATTTGAGGGAGTTGTACGCGATACTCTTCCAATACCGGTTTTACTACCTTCCTCGGACGACCTCTTTTATTCACAACATCACCTTGACTTGCTTGACTCTCAAGAGGTGGAGTGTCATTTGGATTCAAGTTTGAAACCGTTGGTGTAGTTGTTTCTTTCCTCGGACGACCCCTTTTCTTTACAACAACTTCCACACTTGCTTGACTCTCAAGAGGTGGAGTGCTATTTGGATTCAAGTTTGAAACCGTTGGTGTAGTTGTTTCTTTCCTCGGACGACCCCTTTTCTTTACAAAAACTTCCACACTTGCTTGACTCTCAAGAGGTGGAGTGCTATTTGGATTCAAGTTTGAAACCGTTGGTGTAGTTGTTTCTTTCCTCGGACGACCCCTTTTCTTTTTAGCAGGCTCCTTTTTGTATTCCGCCTCGGTATAATCATGTCCGGATGGGTCGCATTTTTTACTCAAATACTCTTTGATTTGTTCCCTTTCTTCCGCCCTCGTCTTTGTGGTAGGTGGTCTACCCGTTGGATCTTGTTTCCTCGGTTCTTGAAGTTATTCCATAAAAGGGTAACCAATCGGCATCAACTTGTGATTCATAGTTTGTTTGTCCAACCTATTCAACATGGGGTACTTATCGAGGATTATTCTCCCAAGTTCCATGTCGCTTAACTCTTCACCGGGATCTTCTCTTGGAGACGGTTTGAAAGATAGTTGCTTCCAATAAGGATCAATATCTTCAATCGGAATCGGAGTTTTATACCTACCAAGCATATGACGACATGGAAGTCCGATAACCTTCATTATCCTACACTTATAAGGAGTGCTAGGGTCGTCATACTTTAACTTGAGATGTTTCATCATGAAACATATTGCCCAATGCGAGACATTGCAATGTATTCCATCAAGCAACCAATTATCCTCCTTAAACTCCTTCAACTTTCGGAACCTACTTTTTTCGAATTGCTTTCTTATCTTGTTGATATCATTATTAGTGTACCCGTGGATAGCATGTTGCACCGTCACAATCCCATTTTGACTCGTGAAAAGTAGACATTTTACTCTCCTATGAGCTTGCTCTACCATACTTGTGGACCCAAGTTTGAAATGTTTATACTCGTAAGTAAAAGCATACACAAACCTCTCTTTGTGTGGCGTCAACCATTGTTTCTTGCAATATTCCACTACTTTGGGGTAATTAGTGTCCCAATCATCCTCGAACTCCTTAAAGTTTATCTCATATCTTGCCACACTCATCGACCAAACCAACTTATCCCACGCTTTCATGAATAACCCAAACTTGATCTCACATTCTTTCCATTCTTCGTCTTCTTTCTTTTTCTCTTCCTCTCTCTCCTCTTTAGTTAGTTTACTAAGACGTTCATCTTCCTCCTTTTCACGTTTAGTACCTTTCTTTGCCTTTGGCTTTTGGATATGATTCCTACAATTCTTTCAAAGATTGCATTGTATATTCCAAGTGCAAAGCAAATTTTGTACATTGGGAAAAACTATCCTCATGGCGTTCATTATTGCTTGCTCATTGTCGGTCACTACAACCCCGGGAGTCTCGTCTTCATGGTAGAGAAGCTTCAAAGTTTCCAATGCACAAGTATAGCTATCATCCTTCTCACGATCCATAAAACACCATGCCACCGTGAACGACTGCTTATCCGAGGTTTGTCCTACAATGTTCAACAAAGGCATGTTGTACCTATTCGTCTTATAAGTACAATCCATGAACAAAACTTGGTAAAAGCACCGCGCCAATTGAATCATATCGGGATGAGCAAGAAAAATACGATCCACTTTCCCCTTCGATGACTCATGGTGTCTCACCGTGTAGTTTTATTTATGTGCCAACCATTGTGATTCTTCCATTACCTTTGTTCCATCCCATTCAATTCTTTTGATAGTTGCCCTGGCCGCATAAATTGTAGACAATGAAGAAAGGTTATGCGGGTCGTCCCTCCTGAACTTACTAAGGAGCTTGCTTGGTTTAATTCCCCAACTTGTTCTTACTTGTTCGAACTCGTGCGGTTTCAACTTGGCAGTGCCCAACAAGACTTTCCGGATCTTTATGGTTATGCCAACCAACATCAACTCTATTTATTCTCCACATGTTATCGGTGTCTTTATTCCTCCAAAAATTAATCTTGAATGGGCATCAACACTTCTATGACTTCGTATTGTACACCCTAGTCGTCTTATTATCATACACATAACCCTTTCTCTTGTAACTTGCGTCCGGCGACCCACTACACGCGCATACCATTTCAAACCGTGTATCTCTTTGTTGGGTGTTTTTAACTAGAACACACATCTTCTCTTTTGCTTTCTCAATAACCCACTTGACCGCGTCGTCTTTTTCCTTCCATTCCAAATCATTAGCATAATGTGCGGAAGTATCAGGACCCCTAACACTATGAGCTTGAGGCTGATCCGTCATCGGTACCAATGCAATCTACAAAACAACACAAGTTAGTTGATATGTACTACAATAGTTGGCATGGTCGATATATAAAACAATACCAACTAAATAACAGCCGGCATGGAAAAAAATACAACAGTGCCGACCAAACTATAGTCGGAAGGGTATACGTATCCACTACAATGCCGGCTTAAGCATGTTTCAAATTCTTCTGCTGTGCTGCAAAAATTCTTGTAGTCGGCAGGGTTCATATTTCCGACCTTGCCGACTTAATACTTCTCATGAAAAGTCGGAGCATTTGGTAATATATACCACGCTGATGTTTACAGTCGGCATGATCGACAATCGTCGACCTTGCCGACACTGGGCAGCAAAAGTGGAAAAAAAGAAGCAAAATCAATCATTTGCATGGAAAAATCACAATCTTTACCACGTAAGTTGTCTACCTGATTACTTGCAGTTCCATTCTCTTCTTCTTGGTTATTGGATTCTACGTTTGGCTCAAGACATTCATCACTTCCATACCCATCTTGAGTTTGAGGAAAATAAAAGTGAGGATCATGCATATAATCCATTTGATCATGATTTGCTAGATCATCATACAAGTACTCATCTGTAGGAGGAAAGTTAGAAGACTCCCCCACTTCAAAATCAGGATTAGAATCACTCATCTCGCTCATATCACAAATTTCTCAAAAACCCTAACTTTTCCCCCCAAAACTTCCTCTACTACTTCATACTCTTTCTTACTCCCTATTATTTCCAAATCCACTCATATAAATCAACTAACTAATCTAACTAATTTAACTAATATAATCATTTCAATTAAATTAGTGTTAAGCATACAGGGGCAATTTAGCCATTTAAAAAATACATGGTTAAGGGGTGGCTTCTTTTACTTCAAAATGACCTAGCTTTTGTCTCATTAGGTATACCCCAATTAATCTGGGTATACCCCAATCAAGCCAGGTTTCAAAACCTTGGTTGTATGTTGTATAACATTTTAACATAACAAAAACTTATAAGTTGGATAAAAGATCCAATAGATAATAAAAACTAGTGTGCGGTCGATAGACTCACAAAAGTGATAGCAAAACTAAAAAATAATAACAAAGAAAAATAACTTTCATAAATAATAATGTTGGATGTAAAATTCTACGATACTAGGCCCTTTTGTATAGGTTTCACTATTTCCTAAAGACATTATAAGTATAATAAGAAATAACCAGAAAAAGAAAATTAAACTAAACTAGGAAACCAAATAGAACTAGAAAAGGAAATCATAAATTAAGAAACAAACTAAAAACATGAAGAGATGTGACTCATGTCAAATAGGAGTGACTTCGTTTAGCTAAATGTCATACATCAAGCCCCCTATTCTTAAAAAGAACTCGACCTTGAGTTCGATGTTGAGAGAAAAACATCATCGTCGTGGAAATGAGAGAAGATATCCTTGACGTTGAATGTGGGTCAGGTGTTCATATTAGTTGGAAGGTTAGCAACCGCGTTGTCTCTGATTTTTTAAGAATGCATATATGCTCAATCTTCTCGTACTTTTCTTGTTGTAGGTACCAATAGGAAAACGATCATTTCTTAAGTATAGATAATGAGGTCACTAGCGTAAAAGACCGAAAACGTATCCGAAAATTAGTATCTAGATAATACCTAGCATAACGATCATTTCTTAAGTATAGATAATGAGGTCACTAGCGTAAAAGACCGAAAACGTATCCGAAAATTAGTATCTAGATAATACTTAGCATAAGAAACTTCCAAGTTTTTCTTTACCATATCATGTAGTACTTGAAGAGACCCGGTCATGTTATCATCTGCAACATCCGAACTAGAAATAAATGATCTGTAAAGACACTAGGTCTAATGTGTGATTAGGAGCCCTGGAATAAACAATTGGAAAAGGTGCATAACCAGTTAACTGATTTAGGAAAACTTAGCTTAAGCGAGAGATGAATCCCATTGTCGTGGCCTATTTCGTATAAGCAACGAATAAGATTCCCTAAGGTGCGGTTCACTATTTAGGAACTTAGTGCTTCCATTATATGTAATGGTCTTGGAAATTCCATGTAAACGAACGATCTCACGTAAAAAAAGATTTGTTGTAGTCACGACATCAATGATCTTATTGCAAGGAATAAAGTGCACCATATCTTAAAATTGATCAAAAACTACGAAAATAGAAACATGAGATATTTTAGTTCTCGGTAAAACTAATACAAAGTCGATTTATAAATGTTTACAAGGAGCATCCGGAACTAGATAAGGAATGTATAAACTTGTATTTTGTGCATGACCCTTACTTCGTTGTCAAAGCATTCAACGTCGCACAAAATTATTGACATCCCTTTTGAGAGAAGTAACGAGCTTCCACAAGAAAAATCGTCTTATCTCGCCAGAAATGGCTAGAAAGACGACTGACGTGAACTCCTTAATAAGATGCTCATGAATGGAACCAAAATGCATAAATCTGTCTTAAAAAGGAACCCATTATATAATACAAAGTCGCAAGTACCATGTTATGCGGAGGAATACTTCTCCATAATACATAATTGTTGGGATCAATAGAATTTAAATCTTTAAGGGAGTCAAAGGCAATTACTTCAGAATGGATAAGAATAAATAATAACTCACCAGCACTATGATTAGTAAAACGACTAAGTGCATCGACAACCATATTATTCAAACTAGACTTGTGCTCAATAAAGAATGTACATTCTTGATGGTGGGGAAATTGGCACTCTCAACGTAGTGAAACACAAACAAAGGGTAATTGGTGATTTGAACCAAACAAGATGAAATAATAATATAGATACAAAATAAGAAAACACACAAACACAACACAAGATATCATGGTTCACCTTTGCAGGAAAATCCACCAAAAAAAGTTCCATTCATACAAAATCATTACATGCTCTTTACACAACCCCTATGACAAGATCCAGACTAGTTAACAAGACCTACTACACCATTGAAAAAATCCTATAAATTAACTTTCAAAACCATTTTTCAAACCTGCCTCAAATCTTCTCTTCTATGACTTCTTCATAGTTGTTAATGAAAATGCGGGGTACCAAAATACACCACCACCTTTTTCTTAGGCAGCATGTATGGACTAAACTCAAATACAACTCTGAGAGTTACAACCAACTGAATCTCGATCAGGAGTTATATGAAGAGTTTATATCTCTTTCTCTCACAATCAATATGTATTCGGACACAAGTCCGTGAACCTGATTATACCGTGAGAGTTCTTGGACGATTCCAAAGATCAATTTCCAAGATCAATCAAGTCGTATCCAACAATTATGATGGACATATCTACTTTGATTGATTTACGTACAACCTGTGATATTTCAATTATAAAGATGAACAATATAACGCGGAAAAATAAATAACACAAACACCATAAAAAAAATAACGAGGAAACGCAAATGCAGAAAAAACACGGGACCTAGTCCAGATTTGAACATCAAACGATATTAAGCTGCTACAGACACTAGCCTACTATCAAAACTTCGGAATGGAATGTAGTTGAGACTGAATCTACCATCACAACGATTCAGTTACAATCGCGCTGCTTACGCCTCTTGAATCTCGCAAGACTCCACGCAATTGATTCCCTTAGCTGACGTCCTTTACATCCTAAGAGTTTCTTCAACTCAATTGAAGACTTTAAACCAATCTTCCTCCCATAGATAAGCCAATATGTGATTTCCGTTTTGATCAAAGATCAAGGTGAGATAGGAAATCGATTGCAATAGACAAAGTCTAGAAAATCTCAAAATCCGGTACTTATGACTCCCGAAGAGCATCCTAGATTATTATTCACCTCAAAAGTAATTCATACTCCGATTTCAACAAAGAATCGTTCTCGAGGAATATACCCGTGGAATCACAAAGTCTTAGACGAAAAACTTTGCGATTTCTATCTATCTCGCCTGTTGGAGCTAAAGGCTCAATAATCAGTAGCAAGATCAGGATACACGAACTGTCAAGATAAAGATAGTTCGACCTGGCTTCACAAATCCCTAGGTGAATTCTTTTTAGCTGCTAAACCTAAAAAGGTTTAAAGGAGAGGACGACTCTAGTTTACAACTAGGACACACAAGAATAGTGTCAGGGATTCCAATATCCCAGTTATTTGAGGTTCTCCTTATATAGACTTTCATGATCAAGGTTGCTTTAGATTTAAACTAAGGTAGCTTTGGAATCAAGCAATTAATAATCACCATTAGACGAAAAACTTGACTTGAGATTAACATAACAGAATATACACTCTAGTTAGGATGAACCATAACCGAACCGTGTACAATGACTTGCTCATGAAAGGTTAGCCGAAACTAGACAGACGAACGATAAACTTAATCATTTTCATATAACACTTTAAGACTTCAATCTTGAGTCTAAACCATAGGTTTTAATGTGATCAAATATGTCTAGATACTGCTTTTAGAGAGTTATTCAAATGTAGATTATCTCATAAAAATAATTTTGATGCATCTGAAAATATTCGACAGGGTAAGTACGTATACCTGGTACGTGCATTGTATTTCTATTCGTGAGCATTTTTGTCGTAGTATGTGTACCGAGTTTGTATACCCTTAAGACAAAAACGGGTTCATGAGTCAACAGATCTTTTCCGGTTTGCATACTGGGTACGCGTACCATCTTGGTTCAGGAGTCACATATCTTTTCCGGTTTGCATACTAGGTATGCGTACCATCCTACTTTTTAAGGTGTGCATACCGGGTATGCGTACCAAAATTCGTTGCCAAACTATAGCTACGCCCATATGTGTACTGGGTACATGTACTGCGGCTCCGGACTTATAACAGTTGTCCCAGTATGTGAACTGGTATGCATACTGTCATGTATCCATATTTAGAGTAGTTCTATATCTCTCTAATAATGGTTAAATTATGTTTGGAAGGCACATGTATCGAGGATTTTGTCCACTCACATATTTACTCTTTTATCTTACAAAATACCACTGAATACGCGGCACATGTGCGACTCATTAGCGAAATATCAGTAATATTACTTGCAAAAAGTAGTACTGAATACGTGATTCTTGTGAGATTTATTAACGACACTCAAAATAATGTGCGACCCCGAGCCGAACGGCTCTTAACTTAATAGCAAAGTTTTTGCGTTTCTTATTTGATGGATGTGCGACACATGAACTATGTGGGGCCCAAAGCTGTTTAAGCCGAGTAAACGCCGGCAGACTCTTAACTTAATAGCACCATATTTGCGCTACCCTAGTGATAGGTGTATGACATATCTGCGACTATTTTTAATGGCCAGATTAAGGAAAATTAATAACTAATGGATACTGTTTCTGGTTCGCATTAGGGATTCTACTGTTTGAAGAAGAAGTAAAACTAATTGAAACAACATCCTATTGAAGTCTTAAGAATAGAGATTTGAAATCAGTTACACAAGATACCGTTTTTTAGATTGACATAAATCATCATAACTAATCAATTTTAAACTTTCTTATACCATACAGTTAATTGGCTGCAGTACAAATTTACTTCTGCTGAACCAACATGGATGGAAATCCTAAGTAGTCATTCAGAACCTTAAAGGACCATCAGGAGTTTCCATCACGAGCCTAATTAAAACTCTTTTACTTGAAACCATCTATTTTATTTCTCACAAACTTACCGACCAAATCAATACTCTTTCATTACAACAACCATCTATTTTATTGATCAAAAAAAGATCAACCGTCCCTGTGCTAGCTCTTGATTGAGTTGAATGAAGTGATGCCTGAAAATTGGAAAACTCTGATCTCCAATAACCCAAATCAATTATGCCTGAAAACATATCCCATATCAAAACAGTGGATCTAAAAATCTAATTACGTATGTGCGACCCCAAGTCTATGTTTTGTTGGGGGTGAGTTAGTCAAACAGAAAAATGGAATGCTATTATTTTAAGTTGTGGTATTTTGTGTTTCGTTAACTTCTATTGTGGTACCAAACGTCATTGGCCCCTCTAATAATCAATTTGAAACATTCCCAAATAACATCGATGACACATATCACTGTTCCGGGCTATTTTCAAATGATTAAATCTTGAATCATAATTTAGGTCATAAATAATAAATTGTTCTTAACCAAATTCATCAAGTATGAACAAGTGTTCTTAAGCTTAGTCAACATATTTCGAGAATGATTAACAAGATAAATTTGACTCGAAATTCTGTTATGCATGTATCTATTTAGTCATGCGACATTGTCTCATACATAGAAAGGTGAAAATTTGAGAAATAGGTTGTTCAGTCTTCACTTACCTTTTGTTGATGAAGTTCTCCAAAAGCTTCGGTTGATCTTCGCCTTCAAATGGTAGAACGCAGTGATGTCTGGTACTCAACTACACACTTCTATCCTAATCCGAGACTTGAGCAAATGTAGGCTAGAAATCAAGATATAGTTTTGATCAACTAAATTTGACAACAAGCTTGAGATAGAAACACTTGTGAGTTCGACCGGGCATTTCTCTAAAAATCTCCCCCTTTGTCAATTTTAGTGACAAAACTATCAATACATATGGATTAAAAAATAAAGCTTCAAAACTCTGAATCCATCATGCCTGATTTCCTGGGTTCTCCAACTTTTTGAATTCTTCGTTACTTCAAGTTGCAATGATTCTGAACGTGTTCAACTCAACATCCTTGTTGTTCAAGATCCGTAGCGATAACAACTTTGAAAACAGATATTCTCAATCGTCGTTGCACAGAAACATAACATTATTATCTTCTCCAAATTTCAATTGTATCATAACTTCGAAGTAATACTACGGTGATATGTTTCTCCTCCTTAGTCAATACTTACATCTTTTGCATAATAGGTGAAACCTATAGATGTTGACTCACTCTCCCTTACATAAACCATATGTATGTAGTGCGAAACTACTAATTAATTCTCTCCCTTTTGTCAATAAAAATTGGCAAAGGTACGAAAATAATGGGATCTTAGTGAATTCTATCTCAAATGCTTCAAGACTTAAAGGAACACATATCAACTTTAATTTAGATGATATCACAGAGTATAAAATACATAGCGTCTCATCTAGGAGATTTAAGATACAAGCATCACCTTTATATTCCAAGAAACAGTAGAGAAGATAACAAAGAATGGGATGAACAAAAGCTTAATTATTGTTTTGACCAAGAAACAGTAGAGAAGATAAAAAGAATTCAAGACATAGTTGATACAGCTCACTAGAACCTAAATAGTAAAGGTATGTTCACTGTGAAATCCCTTTATCAGTCTATTAATAGTAGTGGAAGTAATGATGTGGACTGGAGTTGAGTTTGGAAGCTTAAAGTAACACCCTCCATAAAGATGTTTATTTGGAAAGCCGCACAATCAATTATTCCGACAGGTATGAGAATTGTTGTTATTCTCCCGAACATTAACACAAAATGTAGTCTTTGTAAGGGAGAAGGGGAATCACTAACTCATCTTTTTATAAATTACAACTTCGCAAAACAAGTATGGATGCACTTAAATTTTGAAATGGATTATGTCACAGAAAATTGTACTACTTTTCATGATTGGCTGAACACATGGTTCTATGATAAGGATAGAGGAGACGGTATCATACAATGACCAGAATTTTATAGTGTTATTATGTGGCACATCTGGAAAGCCAGGTGTGATTCTGTTTTCCAACAGAAACAACAAAATAGTGAAAGAACATCCCAAACAATTGTAAGGTTTATAAAGAACATGATGTATGTAAACATTCTTTATTATAGTGAAATGCAGTCGATTTACTATAATCCAATGAAAGATGAAACACTAAGAATCATAGAAAGGGAACCAGATAAGGAAATTGCTTGTATGAGTATGAGAATTTTGATTGCTTTATCTATGAACTTCCCCTTCAGTAGTGCAGGAATTGGTCTGACTCTGATGGATTATGCAGGTAGAACAATTGAAGCAAGGGGATTTTATGCAGCTTGCAACACAAGAGAACTAGAAGAGAAAGGCGCTGATGCAGCCTTCCAATGGGCAGTCGAATGGAGTGGTTATAACATAATCTTCCGAAGTGACTCAAGCCCAAGTCTTCAGATGCTGATAGAAAGATATGCAAAAGCAAGACAAAATAGATATAGTATTAGCGAAAACTTTGAAATTGAACCACTTACTTATATAAATTTCAAAGTATCAACTTTTTTGTTAATTTCCAGATTAAGTATTATTAAGGTGGCCAATATTGCTACTTTCTGTAATAGAAATGCCATCCAATATACTTGGAAAAACGAGGGATTAGCATCAATCCTCCACCAACTTTACATGGGGAATTGTATTAATCTTGTAACTGCAAATGATACTCAAATCACTGAGAATCATTTAAATCATTTATATCAAATCTTTAGTGTGAGGTGATTTTCCTCTTTTTCGGAAAAATAAATAAATCCCCTTTATATTCCACATCCACTCTCCCCACAAAGATATAGCAATTAAGTACAAGTTCAATAAAGAACTCTCGCCAATTTGATGTCATTCCCAGGAGAACAACATGAGTAACCATACTTTAATGAAAAACAAAGTATTTTTTCGGACATTGACAAATCACATGGATTTGTATCCTAAACATCGACATAAATTAATCTCCACGTCAGTTACGAACAAGGAGACAGTTTAATCGATATGACTCAACATAAAAAAATCTTACGGAGTTTGATAATGCAATAATTATACAAGAGTGTGACCATCAGTAGATCAATACTGCGAAAAATTCTCACAAAGCTTGTTCTATTTTTAGATTTAACTTTTGATCATATATGAGATATCAGTTCAGTTCACAAAAAGTAAAGGACAAAAATATATCTCATAAGACTTTGCAATACACAAAACCAATAATAGCCATACACGTGTAGCAATACTAAGACACAGACCAGACGAGTATGTCACCCACCTACAACTAACAGAAACTGAGACGAAAACAGAAACACGAGTATGACATACAGCTGTTTTACTAACAGCACCGCTACCTATAAACTCATAAATCTATGGTTTATATAATGATTTGGAATCGGTTGAAAAACTTCTCTAATCTCTGTTATTCCAGTACACTGATTCATTAATGAGTGGATAAAGATCAGCAGCAGAGGTTGAAAAACTTCTCTAATCTCTGTTATTCCAGTACTCTGATTCATTAATGAGTGGATAAAGATCAGCAGCAGATGTCGAGGACTCGGAGAACGGGGCATCCTTCGAAATACTCTGTGTTTTGCTATAATCTCCAACAGGTTTGAATTTCAAATCATTGCTAGATTCACCTATTGGATTCAAAAAGACTTCTCCAATTGGAGTTCGACCTTCAAGCATGCTGAGTACTGAAGACATTTTGGGCCTTAATGTTGGAGATGTGTTGGTGCACATCAGAGCTATTTTAATCATCCTTAGAACTTCTTCCTCATCGAATTTGGACTCCAATTTCGGATCAACCAACTCCATCAAATTTCCATTTCCTTGAAGAATTAAAGCCTGAGCGAAAGAGCATACAGATAAAGATGGTAACAGGATTAGCCCTCTGAGAAATTAGATCAAATTAATGTTATAAGTAAATATGAAAACTCCATAAATTTTATTACCCAATCAAGAAGATAAACACACTCTTCTTTTGACCGATAGCTTATATTGCTCTTCCCGCTTACAATTTCTAAAGCGACAATTCCAAAACTATAAACGTCTGCTTTATCTGTCAAATAGCCTCTCAATGCGTACTCTGGCGCCATGTAACCACTGAAAAGTACAGATTATACACCCATACGTGTGTAACTAGTATAAAACAAGATGGACTTCAAGTGTTTAGCAATAGAAAATCAAACGAAGAAAGTATGCGAACTTACCGAGTACCTGCAATCCGAGTGCTGATATGGGTGTCATCTTCCTCGTCAAGTTTTGCCAAACCAAAGTCAGAAATCTTTGGGTTAAGATCCTTATCAAGAAGCACGTTTGTACACTTGATGTCTCTGTGAACAATCTTCAGCCTTGATTCTTCATGCAGAAAAGTTAGGCCTCTCGCTATACCTACACAAATCTTATGCCTAGTTGGCCAATCAAGCTTCAACCGGACCCCTTCTTCACCTATAATATGCAATCAACCAAAAATGCATGGTACCTTAACGTTAATATTATATTAATGGAGCGTAGAAGATATTAGGAAATAAAATGTGTCAAACTCACCAAATAATGCACGGGCAAGGCAATTATTTTCCAAGTACTCATAAATAAGAAGTAGCTGATTTCCTTCAATACAACATCCATAAAGCTTTGCAAGATTAGGGTGCGTTAGGCCAGAAATCATTCCTATCTCATTTACAAATTCACGATTTCCTTGCTTAGATTTGGAAGACAGTTGTTTAACAGCAATTATAATGCCATCTAACAGATAGCCCTGCATTTGTCAATGAACACCCTTTCATAAGCTATAATCCATATCAACACAATACTAGTAACTAGACGATGGAGTACGACCAATGCTCTTGATGTAAATACCTTATAAACAGGTCCAAAACCACCTTCACCAATCTTGTTTTCAGCAGCAAAGTTGTTTGTTGCAGCTTTTATTTGCCTCAATGTGAAGGAGCTAGTGTTTAGGTCTAAACCTCTTAGTTCTATCAAATACATGTTAGTACAAGAAAGAAAGATCGTCGTTAAGTGTCTATGTAATGTAATTAAAGAGAATATACAAATAACAAATAATACCAAATAAAGACATGACTTGGGTTCAAATGTTGATTTCCATTGGCGTTTGGCTTTTTAAGTGTTTAGGCATAAAGTATGGATAAGTATAGGTGTTTTGACATAGAATCACCTTGATTGATCGCATTTTTTCTCCCTAAATAACCCTTCCACCAGAGAGCACCCAGAATAAAGATGAGACATAGTACAGAGACGACAATTCCCGCCACAACACCTACAGATATTTTTTTCCCACGAGTGCTTGATCCACGAGGTAAGAAATCTAAAATAAGATACACCGTTAGATAAAAATATGCAAACTTTTTAGTCTGCTAGTTTCGACATACTCGAACATGCAGCAACTGTGCAGCAGATCTGAGCTTGTTTGTCTGACGAAAGTAAGAAAGAGGGTGTTTAGATAAAAACAAAGCATACTACCAGGATTTAGTACAGAAATAGCTGAAACAAGAGGACCATAGATTCCGGGCTCAGGGATCCTTTGGGTGCCTTTTCCAGCCCACTGAAACCGAATTTCCAAGGTGTTACTAGTAACAGACTCATTGAATGTTTTAATGAATGCCTTACGAGCTCCACCTGCTGCTTTCACAATATCGAAATCCTTCAGCTTAAGCTTTCCCTGCAATGGCTATCAAGGTAAATAAAGAATTTCTTATGTTATATCAAGTAACGAATATCTTTTAGTATGGTATTAGCTACCTGGATGTAGACATTGAATACGCGCCTCCCAAGACTGTCTTGTGATTCATTTGGGATTTCTATCTCAGCGAAATGGAGGTTTACAGTATAATTCCCATTAACCAAACAAAACCCAAAATAAGTTAGAGATATAGGAGATTTGCGTGCTGTCATGTATAATTTTGAATCGGCCATTGAGAGAGATGTTTTTGCAAGTGCTAGATGACTATCACTATCATCATCATTGTCCATGAAATCGCCAGTGCTACTATATGCCCAATTATTAGGGCTTTGGTGGTAAAAGTTTGAAGGGCCCCCTGCACTCCGATCGTCATCGTATTGGCCACTACTTCCATTCATAGGAAAAACTTCTCCGCCACAGTTGATATTGAATGAATAACGATCTGAAAAAAGTGTATACGAATACTGGTTTAATTACCATAACTCCAGAAAAAAAATTTGTTAAACATCAAGGAGAAAACAAAATCTTATGCTCTTAATATTTCAAGAGATTTATACTTAGGTACCTGGTTGATCACAAACACTCTTCAAGCATTTTGGTAAGCCAGTCCTTTGTTGCATACAATGTCGGGGAGAGCATGTCAAGATTGTCAGATCATTTTTTGTTTATTATTATGCAACATCTCGTAAACTGATAATGCAAATATTTTTAAAAGAATATGAATGAAAACTTACGAGCTGTTCTTCATTGAAGAGCTTCTAAATAAATTTCTGTCAAATGAAAAAATATGAAATTCTTAACATGGTAATCAAGCAAAGTGCAAAAAGTACAAGTTGGGGTGATAGGTATTTTTTCTTACATAGTATTGTTCAGTTGACAACCCCACGAGTTCTCCAATGTGAAATTGTTGTATGAAAGATCACTATATGTGAACAATCAAATATGAGGGTTATAAAATGTCTCGTACATGTAAATCCTAAACACACAAAACTTAGTTCAACTCATTTGAAATTCATAGTTTCTTGTTTGAGTGTTAACTGTCAAACAACATTGCACTAATAAGTCACACACATCAAGAACAGGTTTTTATTGACCTATAACCACTGAAGAACAGTTGTAAATGTCGGGACAATCTATATGTATACCTAGGTCATACAATTTAGAAGCTTTTAGGGAAAACAACAGTTCAGGAATTTCTAGTTGCAATCACAGGAGAAGATGCAACTAGCATCGCCATCGGCACAATGTATCTGTACCTGGTGTACGCATACATCATAATGTAAACATATATAGTGGCTGTCAAGATGAACTCTAATAATTAAGCATAAGGAAATGATACTTACATATTTTTTGGTTTTCCAAGCATCCAACTCGGTAAAGGCCCAGTCAACAAGTTTCTGGTTAAGTACCTAATTGAAAGTCAATTCGTTACATTCATATATTATATCCCACAATTTTATTTTTGTGAGAAGATTTACGGATCAAACAATATAATCTTACATGAATTTAACTTCTGAAGGATTAACAAAGGTGTCCGGAATATTTCCTGAAAATTTGTTAAAGCTAAGATCTCTGCAAAGAGAGGCAGCAATACAACAATAAAGATTTGTAAAAGAAAACCGTAATGAAAGAGTAATGTATTGACAATAAATTGTGTCCTCAATTTCCAGATTCGTTTAGGTCCCAAGCTTGTAATTACTATCAGAAAGTTAAGTTGTAAGGAAAGGTTAAGTGCACTCACAAGGACTTAAGGCTATTCATACTGCTAAGATAGGTGGGTAATGCTCCATTAAGATTGCAACTCCTTAGAATACTAAACACAACCAGACATAAGAAAATTTTGATTATAAGAAATAACAGATTTATATCTATTGTAAGCAATGAAAACAAATAAAGTATATGTAAATGGAATATTCATCAACTCACAGTGTCTTCAGGCTTTTCAAGTTACCAAGTGGCGGCAAAGGACCATCTTTACCATTTAAGTCACTAATCTTCCTGCATTAAGACGTTGGGTAAGACATGTCTACTCAGACAGTAATGGTGCTATCTAGATAGATCAAATCAATTACTCAACGTTCATTCTGGGACATTTCCATTCAAATTGCCTACTTCCGAAATTATGTCGCTTACTTAGATAGTTGCAATGATGTTATTGAGTTCAATGCCCACGATGGTGTGTTGTGAAAGAACGTGAATGATAGGTTGCGTTTACCATGGCAATAAATCAGCATTTGATAATGAACTATTCGGTACCAAATAAAAGCAGGACAACATTTTGGAAAAATAAAAATCTGAATAACTAACAAGGTTTTTAAATTCTCCAAGGCAGAGATGTCGGATGGAATTGGCCCTTCCAAACCGCTTGCTTGAATCTCTCTGCAAATATTGAAGAAATTAGAACTGATAAAGCAGGAAAGAAGAGAAGTAGTGAATCATAAAACTCGTGGAAAATCTCACAGTTTTGTAATGTTGGTCCAATTCTTTATAAAGCTAGGTATCCTTCCAGTAAACTGATTGTCACTTATTCGGCTACATCACAATTCTAAATGCGTTATGTATACTATACATACGTTGTTTAATCAATTAAATTAAGAAACCTCATACTTGTGAATCTTACAAGTCTTCCAGGTTGGTTAGCTTAGAATACGTTTGTGGCACTTCCCCAGTAAAATTATTCGAGCTAAGCAGTCTACAATGAAAAAGAGCAATTAAACAATTTCATTTATAAAAAACACAAATTCCTCTTGAGTTGTAAAATTTCAAAGAAGGAATAACAAAAAACAATGAGGAATAAAAAACTCACATCCGGTTTATGCCTAAGATGTCTCCGAGCTTTTGAGGAAGATGCCCGGAGAACTGATTGAAGTCCAAAACTCTAAAAGGTAAACATTAATGTTAATCAGAAAACAATACTTACATATTGAATGGGCAAGAAACAATCAACAAGATAACTTACAAATCTTTTAGAGTAGTGATATTTCCTATATCTTCCGGGACGGAGCCAGATAATCGATTCCCAATGAGAGAGCTGCATTTGATTTGATTCACTCTATTAGTATTAATACTGAAAAATAACAGCATCTGATTTGAAAAGTTAAAGTTAGTATTCTTACATGGTCACCAATTTCATAGAACCCCATACTTCTGGGATTGGACCGTTGAGGTAGTTGCGATCAAGGTTACTGACGAAGTAAAAAAAGTTAAAGTTGTAAATAGATCAATTAAGAAATTAAAAAGCCTAATACAGTGCTACTTAACAAAAAAAAAAAAAAATATAGGCGGTAGAGAAGACTAAAGTGATCAGTCTTACATAACTTGGAGGTAAGGAAGCTTGACAAGCTCTGGAGGTAATATGCCCGGTAAGCTCTCTCTATTAAGCACTCTACACAAGCCAACCCCAAAATAAAGTATTTCAAATCAGTTAATCAAAACAAGAAGTACATGTTAGCTTATATTTTTTGAAAACTTTTCAACCTATTCACAGGAAGCCCCCAAGTGAAGGAAAGAACTGTGGTGTTGATTTTGAGTGGCTAATATGAATAGCACACGAAGTAACTTACATTTCAATAACATGGCAGACGGTGTTGCCAGAGAAAGTGCAGGAACAGTTAATACCCTTGGTAGCACATGGATCCAATTTTGCGAAGTCCCAGCCTTGCTTGCCTAATGTCTTTGCTATTTCTGTTAGAGCCTCGACTGTAGATGTAGAGACTAACTAATTAGTGGCCATGCATATATATCTATACTGATTGATACATAGTGTACATGATTTTCTTACTTAGCACATGTAACTGAAAGTATAGATTGGCAGAGAAAAAAGAAGTCGTATGTGTACCTTCGACATCTGGTAGCCGCTGAGAAAGAGCAAGATCAAAGAAACTGTAGCCAATCAACAACACCGCACAAACATAAAGATTAAGTAGACGGTGATGAATTGATGATGACCCTCCAATAACCTCCATTATGAGTTGGCGAGCTTATGATAGAAGAAGGAAATCATATAGCTGAAGTGGAATTAACTCATGCATAATGTTGGATGTATATTATACTATGCGCAGCCGTGGTCACAAATTGAACAAGTCAAATCTTTTGCATGGTGGCTCTCACCGACACCTCATACGTAATGGTACTTTTTCTTTCTTGGATAACCCTGACGTAATGAAATGTGTGGTACTGAATACTGATGGTACATTAACTGTTTTCTTCAAATAATAAAGGCGGCTATTTCACAATCAAGTCAAAAACTAAGAAAAGAAGTGTGATATTGGACACCTTCACTTAACCAGGGTGCACATTTTTCTCATCCGCATTTGATGGATATAATCTTAAAATTTCATTTTCTTTCAAGCATAATATCCTATAACATTAAAAGAAAATTAAACAAATAAAGCAAAATAGAGCAAAGCAATAAGGAAAGAAGGAATGTGCACCCTAGTTAAAATGGAGTGCACAAAATGTATCTGTTGATAATAATTCAACTACAGTACCTTCTAGACAAGGAGAGAGGGTCAAAAGTTTCATGGACCTAAGAATTTAAGACAAAGAAGACTACTTTCTAAATGATACATATTGAGGGCCATGGAAGCTAGAATTTGAGATAACGACGACATTTTTACAAGACTGCTACAGGGTAGCAAGTGACAAATACAAAGAACCAACACACATTAGATAGCCAGTCTAAACTCTATAGCACATATAGTCCTTCTCGTAGGCATAGAAATTAGAGTCTCTGAAATTAAACATGTGTTTTATGAAAAGATAAAGTATTATGGTAAAAATTGAATGACATCATCAGTCAATATGGAGAGGATACTGAACATAAACTGGAAATCTGGAATAGTACAAGGGTTTGCGAACATCAACTTGTACCTGAAGTCCCGAAGTATTATGGTGTTTTTGTTTCCTCTTGAGTTTTCTGGTGCTATGTACTTTTGTTTCCTCTTGAGTTTTCTGGTGCTGTCAGTTTGAAGCTCTAGTCAGTGTCGAATTCACAAACTTGGTATTAGAGCTCAGCTAAGTGAAATAAAGCTGAGCTCTTACGATCATCACATTTGCCGATTTAGGTCTTGATTAGCCCTCGCAAGGCCAAGGCCAGGTTCATTGGGATTCTTCATCTCTATAGGAGAAATATCAGTTGTTCCTCGACTAAACAGTCTGACGCTTAAATTCACGCTGGACGTATCTGTTTGCAGCAAATCTACATCCAACTGTGCTAAAAAAAAAAAAAAAGAGGTCAAGTACTCAAAAATGTAGTAAGGATTGCCTTTTGCTGAAGCTTCCTTGCGATTTTTACTTTCTTTGACCATCATGCTTTCCGATTCATCAACTTTTCTGAAGATGATACAGTGTAACGATGGTGATCTTACGACTAATCTTCTTTTCATTTTATGATTTGAGAGTAAACTTCAAAGAAGGTGGTAGGTTCTTCCCGAAAATATCTTATACCCAGACGATCCCCCAACACGTGTCAACAAGGTAGTACTGGTTTACTAAGGTTCGGCCAGGCGCCAGGGCCCATCAGGAGACCCTAAGGGTTCAAGGCGCTCAGGGACATCATGGGGAGGATTGTAGGGGTGTCAAGCAGCTTCGAGTTTTTCACGTGAAGAGATGAGGACAAGGTAGGAAGAAGGGGTAACGCTGTGGAGGTTTATCGGGAATGCGATCCGGATTTGAAATGTGGGAGAGGATTGTTTAGCAGCTCAACTTGCTGGAGGATTTAGAAGGCATTTTATTCTAAACTGTACTTTCGTGTTTGGTTTAAGGTGAATATTGGATCACTGATCGAGGCTTGAACAACTAAGAGCAAGGGTTATGGAATGAGTGTGTTTTGTACTCATTCACTGCCAAATCCAGTGAGAGACCGGGTGAAGGAGTGGTTTTTGCACTATGGAATGAGTAGAAAATAGATTAAGAGGCTGATCATTAGGCGCTTAAGAAGAAAAATATTACCCAGGCGGCTTATCTTTAGCCGTTTTGGATATATTTAGAGTTTTTTTATTAATAAAACTAGGGTGGGACCCGTCTTTTAGAGTTTTAAATAAATAAAAAAGCTAAAAAATGCTTGAGAGGCAGATCTTTAGCCACTCAAGGTCTTTTTTTCCCAAACAGCTGACTTTCAGCCGCTTAGTGAAGACTTTCAACCACTCATTCATCTCAATGAGCGTGTGAGTGATTTTTGATGAATGAGTGAATGTCCTCACTCCATGGCAGCACCTAATTTGATCAAATCCAGTGAAACTCATTCATATTGAATGAGAACTTAACTAGCAAGCAAGCATGCACAAGATGGAGAGAGAAAGAGTCGTACAAGTTTTCCACCCTCCCTAACTCTTTCCAGTCAAAACTATTTTTTCTCAGTCAAAACCTCTATTAATCCTCCAAAACCTCTCTTCCACTTCTCAATACCGCTTCTGATATATCTCAATCTTCTGGTTTTTCTTCCCCTTTTCTCAAAGATATTTTCTCTACTATCTAATTCTACCTCTACTTCCTTAGTCTTTATTTCGTTTGGTTGCTATTTTCTCTCAAAGTCTTAGATGTAGTTTTTCTGTCAGTGGGTTATTGCGGGTTATTGTGGTTGTGTTCTTGCTTTCCTGTTTTGTTGATAAGATTTCCAGATCTGGTGGAAATATCTTCTTTGGAGCTTTATTTTATTTTTCATCTTTATCCTTTTTCTCCATGGAAGTGGATTTGTTGTGTCGACTGTTCAACAATTTTGATTTTGAAACTCTTTCCCGAGGCCAAGGACAATCTCTAACTTCTTTAGTTGAAGTCGATTTTTTATGTGAAATATTTGAGGATCTCAGTATAAATGATGATATTCATAACAATAGCCAGGCTGTAGAACTTGAAGTTCCCGACAACCTATTTTAGGGTCAAGATTTCTTCTTCGACGAAGTTGCAGTTTCTCCGATCAGTGGTTATAACAGTTTTAGGATGGTGGATAGAGATTCAGGTGACCTAGATTGGGGTCAAGTCAACGTCAAGCCTCAACAGGTCAACGTTAGGTCAATCTTAGAGAATTTGCTTCCAAGTTTTTCAAGCTCAGTGGAGGGTAAGATAATGGATCAGTGTGCCTCGTACTGCTATTGCCTAGGCAAGCATCTGAAGGATGGTTGTGGTCTTAAAGGTACATCTAAAGTTTATAAACAAGTTTTAGTTATAAAAACTAATGTTTCTCATGGTGTTTTCGACTTCACTGCTATTGTGGCCTATTTTATTATCATCATGAGACAAATTTATCTGGATCTTACCTCTTTAATATTGATGATAAGGTCTGGCAGTCTCACTTATCTGTAACTGTTGATTTAGGGCCTAATTTTTTAGCACAATCCGGTGAGGCTGATAAGTTTATTGAACAACTATGATGATGACTGCCGTGACTTAGGTAAGACTCGGAAAGATAGTCTTGTTCCTCATATCACTTGTAGAGACTTCTATAAGCTTGTAGCTATAAAAGTTGATGTTTATAGACAGATAAAGATAGACCTTTATTTGTCCTTTATCTGTTCTCTCGTGTTTGGAATGGACTAAGCTCTCTGGATTCTATGGAGTATGATATGAGTTGGATGATTACTTTGGATGATGAGTGTGTTTGGTGGGTTTATTATTTCATATGCTTATTGAGTGTTCGTTTTAGTAAGGTTGGCAGTCATTTCTGGTTGGTCAGGTACTTTTGGGTTGATGTGGTTTCTTCTCGGCATATCAAAGAAATTAGTTTGTTAAGATTGAAAGTCTATCTCTGGATCCATTTGGAAGTTATGTGGTTTATGCTTCTCTTCTTTGGGTCCGTTGTTGTTAAAATCTTTCCTTCAAATATGTTCATCTATTTGAGTACTTGGGATGAATGCTGGTTTTCAGATTACACTTGTGTTCGACATACCTCGATGTCAGACCTTTAAGCCAGTTTACACCTACGGGGACTTGGGCAGTCAGTACATATGATTAGTATAGGTGTAAGATAAAACTCGTTAATGATCACAAGTGGTTGGTTTGATTTTGTCTTTGGTTTTCTTTATCTTCTCGGAAGGTTTTTGAGGAATGTTTTACTATGTTATTTTTTTCCCAATCAGTCTACTTATTGGAGTTCTTGGGATCTTCTACTGGATTTCGATTTGCACTTATGTTGGGCATACCTCGACATCAGACCTTTAAGCCATTTTACTCATTCGGCGAGGGCTTGGGCAGTCAGTACATATACCTGGTATTGGTGTGAATGGGTTTTCTTTGAGATCAGCAAGTTAAATGCTATGCTACTGTTTGGAGGGAACTGATCTTGGCTCACCCTTGCTAGTCATCGTCCTTCTTATGGGAAGAGTGATGCACCTTTGTATGTCACGCGTGGCTCATTTATGAGAATTAAACGTCAACATACCCACGTCTTGAAAGGGGCTCTAGTAGTGGTATAGGATTTGGTACCCTACCCTACCAGTAAACGTATCCATTATTAGCAGCCATCTCATATGAGACAAACAAAATAATCCTTTTATATAGAATTTGGTACTCTACCAGTAAACTGTATCCATTATTAGCAGCCATGCTTTTCCCACATCTAATGACCCTACCAGCAGTGTGGCCAGTTTCATAAATATCTTGAACAATAAGCCCAAAGCTTTAATTGCTCACACATTTTTACTCTATTCAAATCTAAATTTATTTTTTTCCATCTCTCTGACCATAATGTTGCTCAATTTGTAACGACATATGTATATCAGACGGCACTAGATAACAGAACTTACATAACAGGAGCAGTTAGAGATTACACATTCACAAAAATAATTCCGATAGTTTAAAAGATCAGGAAATTTCTCATCAAAATATAACCCTACACCTATTTAGTACTTACACTACGCTCATCTGAACCCCCTAGAATTCCTTCTAGGAAATTTGATAAAAGGTGACTAAGGTGAATAATTCTGACAAATAACATCAGGAAGTTTTTCTCATTGAAATATGCCCCTACAACTATCTACTACTCACTCAGTCTACGCTCATCTGAACCCCATAGAATTCCTCCTACCGAGTTTGGAAGATAGCGCTAATACTGAAATTCCTCCCCAGAAAAACAATAGAGTCAAAAAACAGATAATTCACACACAATTTAAAAGAAAAACAACAACAACCTCAGTTTGACAGTTTGTTAGTATCAAGATTGTTGTAACATAATATAAGTTGCTTAGAAAGACGGTTAATGGGGGCAGGAAAGCAAATGCCTTTGTCCTAGCCCACTTAATTGCTTAACTCAGTAAGTTGTGCTGAGAGGGTCGCAAAAAGAAACCAGAAAATGCATCAAGTAGAAGTAAAAATACGATGACAAGCGAAGTTAAGCACATAAAAAAAACATGACAAATAAAACTTTAAGGAATAGTTAAGCACAACCAGGAAAATAGAGATAGAATTAAAAAAAATCATAACAAATCAGGAGGGGAGACTATTGCTCTCACGAACATCACTTCAAATTTCCTAATATTTTATTTGAAATTTCACTAACAAAAAAATAATCTGAAGTCTGACACTCTGACTCAGAAAATCTGATTTCAGATGCCGACCTGGCAAGAAATGTATGCCACCAAATTGACTGGGAACTTCTATGTTACAGAAAAAGGGGTGCAACTTGGACATTTGCCGTGCAATTGAGAAGGACAAAAGATAGTCATAATGTAACTCCAATAAGGGAAGTTTCATACATCATTATACCCGAAGCAACTAGTTCAGAAAAGAGAACACGCACTGTTCAAAATAAGCAACATGCAATGTTCAAAATAAACAATCTTTTCGTACACTCTACTGCTTCACTATACCAAACATAAGATGAACGGGAGAAAAATAAATCAAGATAGATCTTCTGTTAACAAAATCCTGTGACTAGACACAATTAGTCACAAACTTTCTTTCAAAAGATGTATGCACAAGCAAAACTCAAAAGTGCCAACAAACCCACATAACCATCAGTTGCTAAGTATTCAACACACAAGAAACATGAAAAACAACGGTCATTTCTACATCATGAAGTAAATGATCAAGTCAACCTCAGTCTCCCTAAAACATAATAATCATCAGCCATCACCAACTCAACAATCAAAATAGATGATAACCACATGCCCTAAACCGAAATGAGAACAAGAATCCCCAACATCTGTAACAAAACCTCATACAAAATCAGGTGAAATATTAACACCAACTCATATTGTCTAAACAAAGCTTCTCTCTTGTTGTAATTCTAAAAACTACGTTCATCCGTACTAAATTCCGGAATAGCAAACCAATGTAGAAATATAAAACGAATTATCTAAACAAAAAATAGATGTCAATTTTTTGCGGGGTTAAACCTATCTACCTTCGCCTTACGCAAGCAATGCAGCATATTATGGCTGCAGCAGCAACAACAGTTCCAGTGGAAACAATCACAGCAGGCAAAAGAATCTTCGATTTCCCAATTTCCTTCTCTTTCTTTGCATCTTCTTCCAATTCTCTTCTCAACATTTCTGATTTTTCCAAATCGCCCAGCAATTGCTTATTCTCAGCTTCCTTTTCATGGTTTAACTTCACTTTCCACTTATTAAAATCATTTTCCACATTCTGTAACCTTAAAATTTCACCTTCTTTCTCTGAGATTTCTACTTCTCTTGTTTTCAAATCACGAACAACAGATTCATTCTCGGACTTCAGTTTCTTCACCTCTTTAGCATCCTTTTCAATCCTCTCAAGCAGAGAAATCTTCTCTTTCTCCAGATCTCCAATCTTCGATTCCTTCTCAGCAATTTTCTCTTTCAATTCATTGAATTCAGATTTAAGCTTCTGAAACTCCGATCTCGTCTCATCGTTCTCAGACATAGTGGAAATCAGATCATGCTGCAAACAAGAAACCTCAGTCTCGAGTTCCAATGCTCGACCAGCAATTGATTGAAGTGATTTGTTCTCCTGTTCAAATTGAGCATTTTCTTTCTGCATCTTCTCCAATTTCTCATTCAGTTCTACTTGATTTCTCTTAAATCCATCGATCTCATCAGTTAAAACCCTAATTTTCTCATGATTTTCATTCTTCTCTTTCAACAATTCCGATTTCTCTTGTTCTAATGTTTCAATCTTCTTGAGATCAACATCAGCACGATCATTCTTTGAAGAAACTTTTTCAATCTCCACCAGTTTATCATCATTATTGTTATTATTCAGTTCTAAATCCGATCCTGCGCCGTTGATAACAGTTTCGTCCGCCATTGTTAAAACCTAGGGTTTTGGATCAGAAAAGCTTTGAAGAATTTACTTTTCGACCAAGAAAAGTAAGACTAAAGTTTTTTTTTTTGGTAAAGCAAAGAGATAAAAGAAGATAAAGAAGAGAATAAGAATGGAAAGGGAATAATATATGAATCCCAGCCGGGAAACGGTTATCTTAATTGTCCTTTCCGAATAGACACGCACGACGGTGAGGAAAATTTCCCTATCAATCCTTAAATATCGGAAGAGCTCGTGCCAGAAATACCCCGGAGAAGTTGTTTTTCCCCGAACCCTAACCAGGAATCATTGGAATCCCACATTGCCAACCAAGTAATCATTTCATGGAAAAAATCACTAGTAGCCCATTCGGATGCACTATTAGTTTGGATACACAATTCCAAAATGCCTTTTCGAAACAAAAAATTAACTTTTCGTAAAGCAAAAACAATTTCTAATATTAATTTTTGATCCTCATGTCCAAATAGGGTTCACATATTTCGGGGGAAAAAAGACTGTTAAAATTGATTTTTTGATCCACCGGAACCAGCACAGCAGGCAAGAGAATTATGTCTGTAGAAAAAGTTCTTCGTGATCTGATCAATCTTATTATGTATTGTACATGGATAGGTAAGAGTTGTGTCTGCGTTAAGTGGTAACGGTAGGAGTGAGAGCATAATTCACGAGTACTGATCTTCACGTTGTCGACATGCACTTTGCATTCTAACCTTTTGCCCTCCTCACAAATCTTGCATATAAAAGTGTATATATGCGTCGACGATCCACCACGTTTCAAGGGTGCCCTAAGATAAAGTGATGGTATTCAAGTGGTTGGTATGGTGCTAATTTGTTGTATGTAATCTTTGAGCTTTGGGACAGTTTTGGATAGTGAATCATGAACGATTATGGATTTGGTGGTGTCGCAAGTTGACCATCTGATGTTTGATTAGAAGTTCAGAAGTTAGGTTTATTAATTGGTCCCCAGTTATCCAAAACTAAACATGAGTCGATTGAATCGTGTTGGGACACCAACGGCAATCAGAAGAGTCTAGTTATTTTAGGAATTAGCATATTTTTGCTTATTTGTTATTAGCTTATGACTCAAGTTATTATCGTTATACTTTATACAACATAGTTTGTTTTAGGGTTTATTATTTCAATCAATACAAACATATTATTAAGTTTGTCTTAACTTGGTGGTTAATCCCCAATTCAAATGATTATAGTGGGTGATCGCCAATCAAATGATCAATTTATCTATCTTTAGTATTCGGATCCTCTAGTTCGATGTCAGATCCTAACATCTGGTATCAAAGCATTCGGTCTGAGACCATGTTTTCTTCCCCTATTTTTTTATCCACCGTATTCATCTTAAATATATATATATATATATATATGTATTATATATATATATATATATATATATATATATATATATAAATCCTTTCGACAAACAACTACAAATCTCTCATCCAGTGAACAAGGAACGACAACACAAAAACTTTCATCCTGGTCGGTGAGTATCTATGCTTGTTATTCTTTATGCGTACGCCATCCATTGAAACACCCACCCACCCACAAAAATCCCTTAACAACACCATCATCAATACTATACATCCACTCACAACCCCGGTACCCACTACATCTTGATTATAGAAAGCTATCAATTTTTGTATTATTTTGTTAGGCATCAGTAGCTAGTTTGCATATTCAAGTAAGTTATGTCACATTAGCTAGTTCGTAATTCCGCGCCTGAATGCTGCTTCAAAGATTGTTTCCGTGAAATTAGAGCTATCAATGCTACACTTTCCGCGTTATTAGCTCCATTGGGAGAACTATTAGCTGAGCAAGAAGAATTGAAGAGAACGCCAAGCAGATTTTTGAGGAGGAAAAAATTATCACAACAACTCCTACGTACTTCGTCGATTTTAAACAGTCATACGATGGGGTTATAAGAATGAATAAACATGACTTCTACAACATGTATGGACCAAAATTGCTGATGCGGACTACAAACAGCTAGCAAATTGCAAGGTGTTACGCGACAACAAACTCAGTGGTAACGACTGTTTTTTATATTCCTTATGATTATTCTCGAATACTATTTTATTGTGGCAAGAAATTTGGACGTTTGGATCGTCATTTTCCAATTTGTGTTGCACATGTCAAAAATGAACACTCTATTTATGATTTGGCTTCCAAGCAAAAGTCAAAATTACTGGGAAATTTCGTTGATATCTATTCTTTTGGAAGAGCTCATGTTCCCCTTAAAAGAGATGGTGAAGTCATGACTTGGTCCCTCTTTGGGCGAACTGGGATTGGTTCAGCTCGAGACATGAGTCTGGTAAATATGACTACTGGAGATAAAGTTGTGATGTACTTTCAACCTTGTGGATGGTTCAGGGTGGATGGATATGTTTACAGTGTCGTTGGATTCAGAGCTTCCAGTGTAAACGTTAGGTCAAGATTACCAAGACCATGAAAGCCACCTTGGCTTGTAGTTGTAAAGGGTGATGAGTACGGTTTGATCCTATTAAGATTATGGAATCCTCCTTGATTAGCAGTTGAAGAGCGTGATGAGTTATTGACCCAACTTGATGACAAGTTGTGTCTCAAGGGGTTGGAGATGTTGGGACACCAACACCAATTAGGAGAGTCTAGTTATTTTAGGAATTAATATATACATATATATTTATAGTTTGTTCTAGGATTTATTATTTCAATCAATAATATTAATCTTGTCTTGAATTGATGGCTAATCCCCAATTCAAAGGATTGTAGTGGCTGACCGCCAATCAAACGATCAATTTATCTATCTTTAATACTAGGATCCTCTAGTTATGTGTTGGATCCTAACAAATTGAGTCAGTTTTCGGGTCCTAATATCAAACCAATAGTTCTAGTACCTGGCGGGAAGAGTCGATAAGAAAACGACTAGTTTGGTTCCTTATCGGGTTTATTCATCGGGTACCGACAGGTTTTTTGTACCCTTCCTAATTTTGTATAAACCCCAAAGCAGGGGAGACTATGGGTTATAAATTTATAAATAAATCATCCTCTCCTGACTTCTGGATTTCTTTAATATACGTTTTTTTTCCGATCTTTTTTTTCTTTCCATTTTTATTCAATAGAAATGAATAAAGCAGGTGTCATCATTGTTACCCGGATTAGAAATGGATAAATAAGACGTTTACATCATGTCGACATCTTAATTGCATCTTGATTATGTAAAGTATGTAATTGTTGAAACTTAGTGACACCATATTAATGTTATATGGT
This sequence comes from Papaver atlanticum, assembly GCA_023531105.1. Taxonomy (NCBI): domain Eukaryota; kingdom Viridiplantae; phylum Streptophyta; class Magnoliopsida; order Ranunculales; family Papaveraceae; genus Papaver; species Papaver atlanticum. The sequence goes on along the minus strand of JAJJMB010005585.1, from coordinate 272,215 downwards.
TGTAATTTGCTAGCTTAGGGATAGGTTATTTGATATTGATTTTCGTTATTATACCTGGTATCAAATATAATGTGCTTTCCTTTCCCACTAGATTGCACATAATTAGTTGTACTTATTTAGCAAAGTACCAAATTTCCATCTATCTGAATATATTAGTAATATTTTTGGAATATCTCAAGTATTAACATAGAATATGTCTTTCATTATATTTATGAATAACAGTATATTTTCTAAAGGGGTTTTTAAGTTTACCCCCTAAATAAATTAGTGATCCGTGTTTGCTCCTTAATTTGTTAATACAATAAAAACTCCATATATTAATTGAAAACCAGAGTCCCGACTTGGGCCAGTTATGAATAGGAATAAATTCCATATTTTAATATTAATAGATATTTCTAGTCCCGTCACAAGAAATTTACATCATATTAATAAAATCGACATAATTGGAAACTTGTAGATCTTGTTACATAAAGAAAATATTCATCTATAGTTGTAGCACATTGGTCAGAGTTACCTTCTTACCGGAAGTGAATTTGAGAGTTACATTTTCTTTCCCTTGAATTTTTGTCGTGGCTGCATACATGACGAGTAGCACCGTTGTCAACCCACCACTCATTTGTGTTGTTCACCATGTTTACTTCAGAGATAACGCAGAATCTATACTTGTGACTTTTTATAGAACATGACCTAGTGTTTAAGTTCTGCAAGCCATCGCTAACCATAGCAACAAGATTTAACTATGGTACATATTCAACAAATGATGCCTTTGATTTGTTCTTCTTATTTTGGTTTTCCTTTTCAGTCTTGGTGCGACAATCTCTAGCGTAATGTCCCGGCTTACCATAGTTGTAGCAATGCCCATCGAACTTCCTTTTCTTTTTTTTCTTATTGGAAGAGTCGTTGTGCTTACACTTTCCCTTGCTAATATTGGTTCCTTCCTTCACCATATTCACCTTGGATTTTTCAGATGTAACTTCATTCTTCTTCTCAGCGTTGCGACTTTCCTCTTCCGCTTGAAGCATAAAGATAAGATCTTCCAACTTCATTTCCTTAGTTTTGTGTTTAAGATAATTCTTAAACTCTTTCCAAGAGGGTGAAAGATTTTCAACCAGCGCTGCGACTTGAAATGACTCACTCAAAATCATCGTCTCTGCTTTTAATTCACGTAATATAATATGAAATTTTTGTACTTGTTCATGACGGAAGTCCCATCCACCATATTGAAGTCCAAAAACCTTGCTGCGATGAACTTCTTAACCCCTGCAGATTCAGTCTTATACTTTTTCTCAAGCAATCCCCAAACTTCCTTTGTGGTCTTCAATGTTGGTAAACTCCATAGAGAGAATCCCCTAAGGAATTGAGTATGTAGTTCTCACATAGGAAGTCAGAATGTTTCCAGGATTCTACGAAAATTACATGATGCAAATCTCCATTCTCTTGAATTGTCGGCGGATCATCATCCAAGTATTTGGCCAATCCAAAAGTAGTTAGGAAGAACAGCATTTTTGCCTGCCACCGCTTAAAGTCCACCGCACATAATTTATCTGGTTTTTCTACAAAGTGAGAGGAGCATTTGTTGGACGTAGCAGATCCAACATTGTTACTGGAGGAACCATTCGCATTGTTTGTTTCGTTCACCATTGTCTGTAACGAACCAATACAATCACTTAGTTCTTGCACTTCTGCAATACCACAATAATCACAAAACAATAATCATTTCAAACTAATTAACATCCTGGACCAAACAATGACGTCCATTTTAGTAGTTTGTAAAGTAGTGATACTATAGCATATAATGACAATCCAAAATAGACACAATTCAAAAACTTCAAATCTATATAGTATATAGCCATAATTAATTATCTTTACTGAATAGCTATTGTGTAGTCAGTAACCAAAAGTAATAATTCATGACCACTGTACTTTAATTATAATATAATGAACAATCAACGATCGGACTAGTCAAATCTACACTCTAACTGTGTAGATGACATACAAGATTTTTAAAAACATCTTCCTACCACCGTAATCCAAGATCTACAACAGCAAAAGATATAGTAGTATATGAACAAGAATTACGCAGTAATTTAAAAATACTACTTTGCAAATTGTAACCAAGAATCAAATAAAATAGATCAATTTAAATGTCTTAAGATTGTTGGAATTTATTAGTAATCTTGATTACTTGCACCAATCTGATACCGAAATCTTGTTATTCAGTACAAAATATGTCTCAGTTGAAAAGTTATTTGAGACAAATGCTCAAATACTTTGAGTGCCAAACAGACATGTCTATGTCTCCTAAATGTCAATACCATTGTGTTGGTATTTCAATTGGACTTCGAACCTGATACAAACACTGATAAACACAATTCTACACGAATCATACATATCAAACATATAAGAAACCAAAAGATGCAATATAACAACAAAAATTAACAGACAAAGAAATAAACAAACACTTTGGTGAATTGAGGCGAGTGATCTCTTTACTTAAGACATTTAATGCCCTGTATGTAATGTTGTTACAGGTAAATGGCATATGTCTTCAGCATTCAATAATTCCTTGATATTTTACACAGAAATTCGAATCACAACAAACAACGAACAAGGATAGTGTAGCACAAACTCTCCTATAGACTCTCAAAAGGTTTTTTCAATATATTTGCAAAGTAAAATTTTATGTGTTTCTCTTTCTCAGGGAGAAGGGTTTTTAAAGGGTGAAACAACATAACGATTAAGCAAAACAATTTCTATTCAATTGGGACATAACGGTTGATATATATATATATATATATATCGATTAAGATATATTTCTGTTGGGAAGAGGCACAATTCTATTCGCCTCTTGAAAATAGATTAGGGGCCCATCCAAATCCATTTCCTACAATCCCCACATGAATAAAATTGTGTTTACAGAAAATTTGCAAAACAAAATTTAATCCTATATTCTAATACAGACACTTGAGAGCTTATGCGCGGAACGTCACTATATTGAGAAAGATAGCTTTTGGCTCTGAATCTTCCGTAGTGAACAAATACTGGGTTTACTAGTTGCTCAGTGAACGTGAAGTCTTGAACTCCTCAACTTTATAATGTAATCTGATGCAGTATATGTCACATAGTTTATTTCGTTACAAATTCGGTTCTCGGTTGTGTTTATTTCGGCCCTGAATGATGCTGACTTTTCATGAGTGCTCTGGAGTAACTTAGCCTTATTGTTATCATAAAAACGGCACCACTTCTCGATCATATAGGTGATCTCCTATTTAAAAAATATGTTGTCATATTTTCTTAGTCAAACTAAGCCATAGGAATCATTAAGAGAAATTCTCAACCTCTCATTTGACATGTGATGTAATTTTAGATAGTGGTAAGAAATGAGGTTGTCGTTCACTCGGATTCGTAGAGATTAAAGTTTTTAAAAATACTAAATAAATATATACAAAGACTATTAACAATGGGCGAGAGGTACTGGGACTAAGGATTTAGCCAATCTTTATAACATAAGGTTCACTTATTTATTCTCAACAATTTTAGCTCAAGAAATATAAACATGGACTCTATTTTTGCCAAGGTAGATTCTCAAAACATTGATTGTAAATGTTAAGCATGGGACATCAAATCACCTAAGCTAAGCATGACCCATCTAATCAAATGACAACCAATTTAATCAAATCATATTTCAATTAATTTTAATGCAAAAGTCATAAAAAGAATAAAAATAAATTTACCCATTTATGAAGTTCGGCCTCCTCCGTCGTCCCAGTGTTGGGGTTTAACTCATCATGTCAAAAACACACTCAAAATATGTATTCATGGCTCAAAAAGTGTTTACAAGAAGAGAAAATAATGAAACAAGAAATCTGCAACATCACATGTGCGTTACAGACCGACTGTTTCAACTCTCAACTGTTATGATGAAGATAATCGTTACAAATCTGAAGATAAATGTTGCAGAAGAGGATGAAGAAACTGTTACAATGAAGATAAATGTTGCAAACCAGTTGAAGAAACTGTTACAACGAAGATAAATGTTGCAAACCAGTTGAAGAAATTGTTACAACCAGTTGAAGAAACCGTCGCTGTTTCCCTGTTCTTCACGAGCAGCAGCAGCAACAACAACAGAGTTCTGAAAACTCTTGATTCACGCCTCCTGAGCTCTCCTATCGACCCCAAACTCTCGACACCCCTTCTATGTGATCCTAGGAACCTATTTATACATCATTTCGACATTGAATCTCCTCCATTAACTACAAATAATCTTCTTTTACTCGGGTATATTTTTTTCCATTTTTTTCATTGATTTTGATTTTCTCGCATATGAAGCTGTATTTCTTTCCTTCTATACCTTCTTCACGCTCTATAATATCGATTAAATCTTCCAAGCACGTGCAGTACACGTTTAAATTTCTCACAACTCATGTAAGCTCATGTTTTTCCTCCAACTCCCTGTTTGGATTAAACCAAGTTATCCAGCCAAATTTGATCCATAAAATCACCCATACTAGCTTTCTATAGTCATATCACGTCTACCCACTAAGTTTCAGCGATTGAATCTCACTAAATCACGTCCAAACATCCGATCGAAATTCTGTTGTTAATGAAAATATTTTCCCGCCAAAATTCATTTTTTGAATTTGAGAAGAACATGTCCCCCCCCCTAATCCTGCACGGGTGTCCCTTTAGCACTTGTCTTATGGGGTGCAAATAGTAATTTTTGGGCGTAGATAGTAATTTTTCCGGGGTTCCTCCGACACATTTTTGGGGTGCTTCCGGTGCATTTCTTGGGTGCCTTTAGTACTCTATCCTGGGGTGTAAAACACCACTTTTCGAGCCAATTTCTCCGCAAGAGCTTATTTCTCTAAAAATACCTATAAAGACATAACATAACAAAATAAATACAAAATCAAACACTAACAATATATACAATTGAGACATATTAGACACAATAATGCGTCTATCAACATGTAACATTGTTTCATCATAGAAATGGGAAAGAGAGTAAACTTCACAGTGTTTCCGGTGAGTATAAATTTACAACATGGTTGTCCCTTTTGAACCCAGATAACCATGGGATCTCCAATCGCTAGGTTGGGTTTCTGATGTAAAACAACTCATTTGTAGGAAGTATTCCATTTCCCTCAATGATGCAATTTCTAACTCTCTACGTAATCCTTTACATATGGATCCACGAGATTATCCTTGGGGACTTTATAAGCATATACGACTTGTTGCTCATTTTCATGATTAAGGAAGACATCCATATCCATATCCATTCTATTAGTGTAGTGGAGTTGTTCAATTTGATTACTCAATTCCTGAACTATTCTTTGATTCTTCCCATGTATTTCATTTGCAACCGACGATTCATCTATATTAGTGGTTCGAATTTTGCTTGTTTAAAGCAATTTTCAGTTGTGCGTGGCTTCACATCCATTGAACATGAAGCAACTGCATTTACAATTTCGTCAAAGATGGATATCTTTGATAGTTTCAAAACATGCTCTTCAATTCATCTCAAAAGCAGGCGATTAAAACCTCTAAAATATCTAATGATGATTGCGTCACACGACTGAATTTTGGAAGTGTTTTTCGGTGGTAAAAACGTAACAGTTGTATGACGAAGAAGGGGGATATTCTCCTTTTTGCCATGTGCAGTATATTTGTCTATTAAAAGCAAGACATTTCTATGATCCAACCACTTTAGCCATTGTATAAACATTAATGATGTCATCCATGCATTTGAGTTTGCTCGATAAGTGTAATTGAGATTGTCGCGATTAATATTTTTAAAGCATCATGGATTAGGAAATTTGCCAATGATCCAAAGAGGAAGTTTGTCAGATCCATCACCATTGCAACAAACAACAATCATGATTCGCTCTTTATTTTGATTTCTTCCCGCTAATTGCTTTGTTGCGAGTGAGTTATCGGCTCGCATACGATAGAGTAAACCAGTTTTATCCATGTTGTAAATGTCCTTCCAAGCCCATTTTCTTCTCTTATCTATGGCAAGCTGGCTTCAATTTTATCCATATTAATTGAACCACTCTTCCCAAAACGACGAAATGATTGGATGACATGTCGTTGCTTGAATTTTCTCAACCATCCATTTGAAAATTCTAACGATGTAGCTTATGGATAAAGTTGATTCAAGAAAAGTCTTTCCTTTTCTTTTGGTAATCCACCACTAATATTGACATGCTCTTGATGACCTACAAACCATTCATAAAGTGCAGACTCCATTAACATGTACTTTACTGATTCCGAACGTTTTGCATTTGGGTTGATAGGTAAATTTCCTTGATGGTTGATTGGCCGCTTATTAAGCGCAAGCGATATTGATTACGAATGATGAGTATTTTTTAACCATTTCGTAAGATCTTTTTGCGTCCATTTTGGATGCGATTTTTTCTTTTCGCATAACTATATACGAATTTTATCACTCATATGAGTTCTTTTCCTAACATTGGATGACGTTTTGATTTGGTTGAGAAGAAAAAAATATTACAAATCATGAATTATCCTACTATTTATAGTTGTAGAAAAAGCATCACAAGAATTCTTAACAGACTTATAAATTCATAGATAGATGCATGTATTTTTGTGTTGGAACTATAAGTATTTATATTTATATACATTATTCAACATTCTTTACATACACTGACTTGGCTAGAAAAAACATCAAAAAATTCTTAATATTCTTATAAGTTCACAAATGGATTTCATAGTCAAATTAGAATTATGGAAAATCACTATGAATTTGTCACAAAATTTGTCAAATCTTTTTATCACGTGATCCCGATCATTCAATTCCGCCGACCTCAATAATGAGAGTCAGGTTCCTGGCTTATGGAGCTAGCCCCATTTCCTTAGGCTCAAAGAATGAGAGAAAAGTCGATGATGTCGAGCTCTATTAAAACCCCTTCGTTACAGGGCATATCTGCAATCTCTCCACCACAACAAGCTTCACCTTGGGTGGTTCCACCTAAGGATTGGACCAAGATAACTACCGATGGTGCTTGGAACCCAACCATAAATTTGTTTATGCTCAGTCAATTTATTTAGTATGTTTTTCTGCAGAAGAAGCAGAGACTTGAGCAATTAGAGATGCTTTGATGGTGGTTGTGGAAAAGAGACTTGATCGAATCATTGCTGAGAGTGATGCTTTAGCTAATTTGGAGCAAATTAACAAGAAGACCTTTATGGGAGATCAGAGAACCCATTGTCTATTACAGGATATTAAAACCCTAATTTCCAAGTTTAAATTTATATCCTTTGTATTTGTTAACCGTTTTGCAAATGGAATTGCTCATGGTCTAGCTCAATGGGATAAAACTAATGTCAGTCATATGGCTTGGTCTGTACCCCTATTTGGCTCCCATCCTCTCTATGTAAGGACCTTAGGGTGTATCTTATGCAACTCACTCTTTGCTGCTTAAAAACCAAAAACAAAAACAAAAATACGAAAATGGATTTTATTGATGATTAAGTGGCGGTAGATTCTGCTTGTATACAATCCTCAATTCCTAATGGAATTGTTCCAATCTGTTTTGCCTATTAAATCAGTAGAGAATTTTGCAGCTACATGTGCTGCATTATTAACTAGTCTTTTAACAAAAAAACATGTCCAGGAATCAAACTGCTTGAGTAAAGTAATGCAATCTTCAAGAATGTTGTTATGGAACCAGTGAATAGCTCCTCTATTTCCATTAGCTGCCAGCACCACATTGCTACAATCTCCCTCAAGTTGAACATCTTTGAGTCATATTTTTTTGGCCCATTTGATTGCTTTCAACAACGCCAGTGCTTCATCTTGTTCCGCATTTACTGCAGTTATGGGGATGCATCTAACTCCATGGTAGACACCCGCAAAACCACGCCATATTAGTCTGATTCCTGCCTTTCCAGTTTCTTTGTAAAAAGCAGCATCAAAATTTATCTTAAACTTTCCCATATCTGGATACTTCCAAGTTGGAGTATCTGCCACTACATTATGTATCACAGATAGATGATCAGTTTTATGACTTAGCCATTCATTATACTCCCTGTTAACATTTCTTGCAACATCTATAATTGAAAAGACGAGGGTACCCAAATATACCTCAATCTAAAACTTTTCCACCTATAAGTCCTATCTCCGAAAGTGATGATCTATGGACTGAGTCGAGACAATACAACTAATCGGATCACACTTCGTGTGATCGTCTATGGATACGAGATCAAGACAGACAACAAGATAACTTGTGTGATTTGACTATGGATGCAAGATCGAGACAAGACAACAACGAAGTATGTTTACTTGATAATAGGTTCAGACTTAACCAAACACAATAGGATTGCTATCAAGTAAATAGGAATTAACGTTTGTGTATTTTACTTCTAATTATAATTGCGGAAATAGAAAAGTAAAAGACACAGCAAGATTTTGTTAACGAGGAAATCGCAAATGCAGAAAAACCTCGGGGCCTTGTCCAGAATTGAATACTCTTAGGATTAAGCTGCTATACAAAATCAAACCAACTTCATATAGTTGAGACCAAACAACTAAACCTATAGTTCACCTAATTCCGTCTGTATCCCTACACCTCCAACTTGCAATAAGTCACGCACTTGGAACAATTCCTTTGGTTCATATTCCAAACAGTAAAGGAACAACAAATCTGTTCGGTAACAACTCTTTTCAAACAACGTGATATGAGTTTGACAAAAGGACCTTCCGTTTATCCCAATAAACTCCTTTGTCAGGTTCTTAGATCTATCCAATAACAACTACCAAAGTAATTGTTTAGATTTTGTAATCAATACTTTGAATCACAAAGAATTGTATTGATGCTGATCTACTCAACTAATCAATCCAATCTATTACAAAGATAAACCGATTATAGTTGGATCCCTTTCCATCCGAAACAAGTTTTGTGCACACCAAAGATTATGAACCCAAATATCTTCTTTGTCTTCAAATCTTCTTAGATCTTCAATAAACACCTACACACAAACAACTTGAATCTCTTGTGATCAATCACACACAGAACGGAGTCTGTTAACAATGGATTATCACAAGACGTCTTTAGATCTACAAACAGTTTAAAGATCTCCCGTCAAAACTTCGATCTAGTTTGAGTGAATCTTATATCAGAAGAGAAGATTCTCAAGCATAAACAAACTAGGTGCAATCAAAGTTCAACAACCGTTAGTCAATCAAATCAATCGAAAACTAATAATAAACTGCAATTATCTAGTTTCCCACCAACGGTACTAATAGAGCTTCTCAATCCCAAAGAAGTCTTTAAACCGAGCGGCCGTAAGAGATTTCTCCTAATTAGGTTACTTTCCTCTCCGAATAGGAGGCTCCACCAGTAACAACACAACTAGGTAGTTTTGCTGGCTCTGAGGATTAGTTTGCTAGAAATGCAAACTTCAGTATTTATAGACAAGGAAGTTTGGACACCAAGGAATTTCCAAAACCGAATATTCTCAAAGATATGCAATAAGAGCAAAAATGGTTTTCATAATTCCTGGAAATGCTCTGTCCAAATATCGACTGGAATCTCAGTAGAAAATCTCCAACTAGTAAATGCACATTACTAATTTTTATTTTCTAAAGATATGCATTTTAATTGCTGGAAATTAAAAGCATATAAAACTAAAAACCTTAATTAAAAGATTCTCAATTTATTTCGATCCGGGATTCTCCTTTAGCTATTAAGGAATATCTTTGAACAATAAAAGATAAGAGTTACTGCCCATGTTCAAAGTATGTCGACATCTTTACTTTGTAAATCCTTTTTCATATTTACAATCTTGGAACCGATTTGCCACACTTACAAACAAGTTTAGAATTGGTTCATCTGACTTCCAAGAACTATGTGATTGATTATCCTATCAAATCACCATTAATGGGTTTCACGGTTCTACCTCAACATAAAGTTTCGGGTCTACCTCTAAGTGGGTACTAGGATCGGTTACACTAGTTACCATAAAATGGCTAACTAAGTACTAGGATCGGCTACCACTTCTTATGGTAAAACTTGTGATCGATTGACCAAGTTATAGGATCGGTTACACCAACTTACTAAAACTTGTTAAACCTCTTACAAGGATCGATTACACACTCTCTTGTGATCGGTCACACCTCTTACTAGGATCGGTTACCCAATGTCTAGTATTTAGTCACACCAATTTCAAGATATCGATCTTACCATCTCAGGTGATTACTTAAAATCGGTTTCACTAATAAAAGTCATACCAATACAAAAGTCAGGCCTTGTGAATAGTTTTACCAAGATACATAAGCAAGTTATGAACGGTTATACTAAACACACATATTGGTAATTCAAAAGATTTGCAATGAATAACAATACCAATAAGCCTAGCGATTTCCCTTTCGATTCACAAAACAAGTTTATGAATTTACTTCCTTTAAACGAATGTAAAACATTGTTTCCTAGGACGAAATCTTCACTCATACCCATACATAATCACAATAGCATTCATACGATTATGTCGATGTCTTATATACGAAGTTCAAAAGATAGACGTTATACTTCGTATTGTAATTCCTTAATACTATGTCTAACTAGAGTATAATCATTCACAACTTTGAAGTTATGTTTTCAATATGCACGACTTGAAAGATACGTTAGGAATGAAACAGTTCAAGTCAAATATTACTAACCTCAAGTGGAAGGATGATGTCGTCGTTGTAGTTCATTACTTCTTCACACTCTTCAAGTTTTCACGTAATACTCGTAAGTCTCATATCCTAGGAACTTTCTAGCTAACCTATACGAAGTTGACTCTAGTAAATAATCAAGCGACTCTTTAAATGAGTTTTGATTCACTAAAATATGACAACCAAACTTGACATACCAACGCTTGGTGGGTTCAACCGAGCTATGCTCTAACAGTAATTCTAACCTGCACATTATCAAACACCAATGAACACCTTACCTTCCATATTATCCATAGACCAGTAACAATTTTATCAATATTGATATTTGTATTAGCTGGATTATTATTAGCAGATAGAAGACTGTACACTAACCAATCATGAAGCACAATAGTATCCATAAAGCTAGCAATGGTAGAATCAGTTACCCTCCATATATTCTTTGTGACATTACACTCACAAAACAAATGCTGAAGAGTTTCAGTTGCATTACCACAAAAAGGACAGGTACTAGGGCAAGTAGTGATATGAAAACTTATTTTATCTCTAGTAGGAAGACACCTTTGAAATGCAAAATTTTGGGTGGCAGATCTTTTTTCCAAAATCCTTTCCAGTTCCAGTTTTTTTGAACACTGGTACTTGAAGAGTTTTGAATAATCCTATAAGAAGATTTGACTGTGAAATTACCATCTCTAGTGTGTTTCCATCTTAGTCTGTCTTTACCATTGTTAGGAATCCTAATCATAAATTTGTTTATGCTCAGTCAATTTATTTAGTACGTTTTTCTGCAGAAGAAACAGATACTCGAGCAATTAAAGATGTTTTGATGGTGGTTGTGGAAAAGAGACTTGATCGAATCATTGCTGAGAGTGATGCTTTAGCTATTTTGGAGCAAATTAACAAGAAGACCTTTATGGGAGATCAGAGAACCCATTGTCTATTACAGGATATTAAAACCCTAATTTCCAAGTTTAAATTTATATCCTTTGTATTTGTTAACTGTTTTGAAAATGGAATTGCTCATGATCTAGCTCAATGGGCTAAAACTAATGTCAGTCATATGGCTTGGTGTCACACCTTCAAATGCTCCAAGCAATTTTTCGCGAAAGTATAACCCGGCAATACAGTGGTTCAGTGATCTCTTATCACCCACTCGTATTTCAGCCTTATAAGTTTGCACCTATGCAAACAGCCAACTTCACTGAGTTATGCAACAGAAGAATTAACTTTGATTTTCTCTACCAAACAATTAATGTAGCCCATACTACAAAGAGGTTCCTGCCATGCTTATGCTTCAAAGAATTAGGGAGTACTATCGAATCAACAGTATACATGGAAAAATGTATAAGCCAACAAACTCACTTTTATTAGCTTAAGGGGAAGATATAAAACTTGTCCAACCAATGGACTTACAAGCTTATTCTCTAAGCCTAACACAGAATTTACTCTCTACTGCAAAGGGGTTCCTCAACACTTGAACAACTCTCATCTGTAAGGGTTCTTTGGATATTTATAATGCCAAGAACCAAGACCAATCCGTATGCAACATAATTGCACGCCCTATGAACAACCATCTGTCCATAGGAAGTTCCCTAACCGCCACAGTTCACTTTTTAACTGCTAACTTTAGTGCTGGCGTGTAGAATGGCGCCACACTTGTTCCCTAACCGTCTCTAACTTGCTCTTTCACTTTGGCATGCGTGTGATGCACACACACTCCCACCTAACCGCTTGAACTCAAATCCAACAATCATTGTGCTGCACTAAACTTTGGCCCATGCCAATGTTCGATAATGATTGTGCTTTACTCACTCTTGGCCTACGCCAAGTGTCCGACAATGGTTGCGCTTCATTCAACTTGCACTTCTGCCAAGTATCTGGCAATGGTTGCGCTTCATTCATCCCGATCATGCACTTCGCTTATTTGGATACCAACACCCAAATATCATGCCAATTGAGTTTTGACTTGCTTAGTTCAACTTCATGTTTCATATGCATCACTTGCATTCTTTTTGGCGAGCAATAATTTCCAATGGCGTATTTGGCAACGCCACTGTTGCATATGCATTGTCCAAGCCTTGGCCAATGCTTGGAACGATGCCAAAGTCATCTCATGACTTTGCATTTCATCCTTTACTCTTTTCTTGAGCTGGGCTAACTCTGAATAAGGATATACAACACTATCGCATAGTATTGCATGTGCTAAGTAACCTTTCTTGTCTCAGCCATGTTGGCGCTACATCGTCGGACTGTGCAGCTCCATCTGCCAGGCTACAACTTCAGTGTTGCGCAATGATTATGCGCTAGTGTAGAGGCATGTTATACTTGGTCTGTACCCCTATTTGGCTCCCGTCCTCTCTATGTATGGACTGTAGGGCGTATCTTAGGTAACTCACTCTGTGTTGCTTAAAAAACAAAAACAGACAACTCGGTAAAAAGAAAAAAAAACTGTGAACGAAGCCCAATTTTCCCAGCATAAAGCTATAGCCCCAAAGTTCCTGAGGTGATTTTTTGCCCACTTCATATATAATCAATTAGTTGCTAGGTTGCCGACAAGTTATTTGTAATCAATTCTTACTTAATTTAACCTAGCTAAATTGGGGCCTATGCCACTTAATTGGGGCCTGCTACTAGATGAAAAAAAAGGTCATTAGAAATAACTTTCACACCACCCCTTACCCAACAATTACCTAAGTACCTATTTTACCCCTGATTAATTAGCATTAATTAATCGTATTAGGTGTTAATTATGTTTTAGATGTGAGATCAACTAATGTTAAAGAGTTCTTCAAAACATCAAACAATTTTTTTATTTTTATTTTTTACGTAAACAATACCCATAATCGGTTTACGTTCATGTACTTGTAAATCGATTCTGGGTTGGTGTTTCCAAAATTAACAGAGGACTTCCATAATCGGTTGACTTTGGTATATGTATAATTTGATTATTAAAATCGCGGTTTTATGTGACATATATAAACCGATTATGATCTTTCATAAGAACTTTTTTTTTCCATTCATTTCATTATTGTAGGATGCATTTAGCACATGCATCAAGCCTTTAAACCCCTAGGCGACCCTAGTGGACGAGTTATAGTCTCGTGAGGGTTTACATAGAGATCTACCCACAAAACCTACACAAAAACTTCTAAAACCATCAATCTTCGTCGGAGGAATCCAAGTCCGATCCACCCTCCATGAAGTCCGGGGAATACTCCGGGATTTTGGATACCATGAAGTGATAGCTTGCATCAAATGCGAATGCTTCCCCCTTTTCCTCCAAGTAGCGCGCTTTCACGACTTCATGCTACAAAAACACAACACAAACTTACTTAGTTAGTGGTGTTTCATTGGCAGAATAAACAACATGGATTACGTAAAATAAACCACAAAAATACTTACAAATTGTTCAATGGAGTAGCTAAAGTGGCTAGCGTTCAAAATCCGTTTTTGGATAGCTAAAAAAGCAAGTACCGCATTTTCGATGACTAGGTGCCTATCATGGACTTGTTGAACACTTCTTCCATTAGGATTCCCAAACTCTTGCCTATATTTGTTGTATACCCTTGCCCAAAAGGTTACGGCATCCACCCTTATGGAGGACTGATTTCTAACTCGAGTTTCCGCGTACCATGCTTTGGTGATAGATAGATCTTCATTTGAATCAAATGATGCCATTTTTTGTATGTGAAGGTATGAAATGAGTAGTTGTGGAGTATATGGAGTGAAAGGGAATAAAATGAGCAATTTTGGGCCAAATGGGGTCCAAGGATGAGGTCTCTATATATAGAGAAACTCCCTAACGACTATTTTTTTTGGAAAAAGTGAAATATTTTGAAATAACCGGTCTTCTCGAAGGTTTGCAAAATCCGATTGTGTTTTTATGCCAGCAGGAATCGGTCTTTCTTGTGACCAACATAAACCGATTAAAGACATGTAAAAAAATTGAATTTTCACTGATACTAATCGGGTTATATAGATGCATATGTGATCCGATTGTAGCTTGAAAAACATACAGGAAAAATAGGATTTCTAAGGCATGAACAATCGGATTAAGTTCAATCAGTTTATGTTGACATATCGAGTAGCCCGATTGTTGGCATGTCAGGCTAGAATTATTGAGTAACACATAATTTTAATTAAAACTTTTAGTGCATTAAGTTCAACACAAAGATCATCCAAAATACAAACTTTAACCATCCCAAAAGAGTGTTAAAAACTTAAAACAACCACAAGTCTTATAAACTTAAACTATCTAAAACTTAAACTTAAAAACTTGAAGAGAAGGAGCACCAACATCAGCAGCAGCAGCACCACCGGGAGCATTTGCAGCAGCAGCAGCACCACTACCATCAGTAGGAGCACCAGCATCAGCAACACCACCACCATCAAGAGCAGCAGCTTCTGCTTCAGCCATGGCTTGATATTGAGCCATTTCTTCCCACATACCTTCCATAAATCCATGGCGATCCCTCTCAGCTGAAATCATGTTTCTCCTCATCCCAGTGAACCTCATGACCTCATAAAGCTCTTCTAGTGCAAGCTTGTCTATCAATGCAAGGGCTTGTTCAAGGCGGGTCTCACGCCCAAAAGCAAACTTATAGAGGCTTCTTTCTGGCACTGGTTCTGGTTCCCTAAGAATATCTTCCAAGGTAACGCTAGGCGTCCGAAGTCCATATCTACATAAAAAAAAATAAAAAAAATAAAGTTAACAATCAGTACATAACTAAACATATGTAATCCGATTCTCAACAACAAAACACACAGGAATATCAAACATAAACAATCGGTTTATGTGATATATATATAAACACCGATTGTGGAATGGAATCTGAAGAGACAATCTTAATCGGTAAATTAACAACCACATAAAACCCGATTATGGGATCGCACAGTTAAAAAAAAAAAATGTACCCAGAATCGGATTATTCTAAAGCACTTATAAACCGATTCTGGTGATGTATTTTCATATTTCGTTTCTAAACCTAGAATCGGTTGATGTTAATCATCATATAAACCGATTACTATGCATGCTCTTCATGGCCGAAGAACAAAACCCAGAATCGGTTTATTCGATATGTCAATATAAACCGATTCTGGGTGTAATCAGAGATTTTGATGGACGAAAATCAAATATTTAAACATGTAAATCAATGAAGAAATGCGAATCATAGAATGGGTTGATGGAGATTTACCTTTTTCTTGGTTGGATCGAAGATCGTTGGAGAAGAGGATGATTTTTTTTTTTGATTAGGGTTTTGAGAATTTAGAAAGATTAGGATGAAAATAGAAAGTTTTTCTGATTTAGGTTTTTATGTTTTTGGATTTTGCTGAAAATGGTAAGGATTAGTATTTATATGAGATTGTTTTAGGAATTAATGTGGGGGTAAATTAGTATTTTTAAAAAATTTGATAGCCCATAACAATTTTGTGGAGTGAGGAGGGAAATTTGATAGGCCCAATTAAGTGGCATAAACCCCAATTTAGCCAGGTAATTTTAAAGTTTAATTTCATATATAATATGAGTAATAAAGACCTTTGTTGTTAAATCTTAAAATCTCAATCCCTCCTCCGACTTCTTCTGCAAACAAGAGAGAAGTTCAAAAATGGCGCCATTGTTGCAAAGCACTCAGCCCTGGGTCGAGAAATAGTAAAAATCCTCCTTCCTTTTCTCTTTCTAGGTCTTAAGCTGAACCCTATATTTCTCCATTGATTTTTGATTTCTTTTATGTCCTTTGAAATTGCGATACAGTCGACCAAGGCAAGTGAAAGATGTAGCTCATCAAGACGAAGTTGTTCGAGTTCTTACCAACACTCTTGAAACCACTAATGTAATGTTTCCTTTTTCTTTTATTCATTTCAATTTCATCTATTTTTCTGTAACTTTTGGAAGATTATTTGAAGAAACCCTATTTCTTTCTTTTGTATAGTGTCCTCATATGCTATTCTATGGACCTCCTGGAACTGGAAAGACTACTACTGCTCTTGCCATTGCTCATCAGCTCTATGGGTACTCTCACTATACCTCTCTCTCTCTCTCTGATGTCTGTTGGGGTTTGGATTTCGTATACCCCTTACTCAATTTTCTGCATGTTACATGAAGCTAGTTTTGATTTTGTGGAAAGATCTGTGCAAGTTGAGTTTATTGGTTGATGCAAATAGTTAATTAGTCTGATTGACAACAAAATTAGTGTTTGAGATGTTGGCTAATTTGCTGTGTTTCTTCAAATTAGGGTTCAAGGGATGAAAAAGATTAAAGAAAATGATCCTAACTCTGAGATACATGAGGTTGCATAATAATTAGGTGTTATTGAAATAAAATAGTTGCAACAGATATTTGAACTTATACGGATTGCCAAAGAATAGATGTTATTAACGTTTTCCCTCTTTACTAGAACTTGCATATTTGTGGAATTTAGTGATTAGGGATGTTTATTGTTCTCAATTTCAGAAGCATTGGTTTATATATTTATCTTCTGCAGACCTGAACTTTACAAGTCTAGAGTGCTAGAGCTAAATGCTAGTGATGATCGTGGAATCAATGTCGTGCGAACTAAGATCAAGAATTTTGCAGCTATTGCTGTTGGTTCTTCTGGTCGTCAGGGGTAAAATTCGATTTTGGACTCTTGGTTAAACCTTATACTTAGTTTCACTTCCTTAACTATTAAGTTTCCTTTCTCATCAAGTTAGGCCTTATCCTTGTCCGCCTTACAAGATCATTATACTCGATGAGGCTGATTCGATGACTGAAGATGCTCAGGTGTGTTCCGTGCGTAATGTAGCTTCACTATGTCCTTTGTATTGATTTGTAATATTAATTTAATAAATGTGCTGTGAAGAACGCCTTGCGACGAACGATGGAAACGTACTCCAAAGTTACTAGATTCTTCTTCATTTGCAACTATATCAGCAGGTTTGCTTATTATCTTCTATCTTGTCATTCTGAAATCCTCATTTGAATAGCTTATAATTGCGTGTATTATTGTAGTTCTTACTTAGCAGATATGATGTTGTGCAGGATCATAGAACCACTTGCTTCCAGATGTGCAAAGTTTAGGTTTAAGCCACTTACAGAGGACATTATGACCAGTCGTATATTGCACATATGCAAAGAAGAAGGCTTGTTTCTGGATTCTGAGGTGAAAACTTATTTGCTTGATGCAGTATGAATTTAGCTGTACTACTTTCTAAGTTGGCTTCTTCTTACCACCACTAATAGCTGTAACATCTTATGTATATGTTTCATATAACAATGTAGGCTCTGTCCACCTTAAGCTCTATCTCTCAAGGCGATCTCCGTCGAGCTATAACACACTTGCAGGTGGGGTATCATTTTGATTATGACGACCATTCATAACTCAACTGCCATGCAGCATTTAACTTTTTGTCTATAATATGGAATGGAGCTCTCATTTGAATTTTCTGTATTAAGATTAAGAAAGTATGAAAGGAATTGGTGCTTCATAACTTTTGCCTTGTTTCTATCAAATTTATCGCTCAAGTAATTATTTGTAGTTGTTACCACCGGGATAATACCATCTTTTAACAAAGAGTACCGAACTTGTAAATTTTGACACATTACAGGGTGCTGCTCGCTTATTTGGATCTTCAATTTCTTCCAAGGACTTGATTAGCGTGTCTGGGGTAGGTTATGTTGCATTTAATTTTACCCTTCTTGCATATTTGTTCGACCATCTGCTAGTTTATAATTTTTCTTGTTACTAGAGATGTTGTTCCCACCCGACTTAAGTATGAAACATGTCAGAACAGTTAGTGAGCTAATTAAAATTGGTAGATCAGAGCAAGTCGATCTTGCAAAAATGTCGGTTCTTGAAAGATTTAGCTGGACCATGCAATATTATATATGTCCGTCGGATCTAGATTGATTGTAAGGGTAATTACTTCAATTAGAGGCTTCTCATATTCGCTTACTTCTTTATATATACTTTTTGGTCGAGACTTCTTTATATCCGGGTTTGCCGTACTGATGGAACCTCAACTGACCAGGTCATTCCAGAAGATGTTGTTCAGTCCCTCTTGGCATCATGCAGAAGCGGGAATTTTGAATTAGCAAACAAGGAGGTTAATAACGTGATTGCTGAGGGATATCCTGTTTCTCAAGTGATTTCTCAGGTTATGACCCTCATGTTTTAACTTGTTGCCTTTCATTCATCAGCAGTCCTTGTGTTAAAAACTCTTGCACTGACATGTATTGCTGCCAGTTGTTTGATTTGGTGGTTGAAGCCGATGACATAACAGATGAGCAGAAGGCAAGGATCTGCAAGAAACTTGGTGAATCAGATAAGGTCACTTTTTCTTTTTTAAGATGTAAATTGATCCTTTGTATTCGTGTATCATCTGTACACAAACACTAATATCACGTGCAAGTTTTCTCTAGAAATATGTTGTTGCACGTCATATTCCTCATTTTGCTTCTACAACTTTTTGCAGTGCCTGGTTGATGGAGCTGATGAGTATTTGCAGTTATTGGATGTTGCCAGCAGTGCTATGCGATCTCTTTGTAACATGCAGGAATTCTCCCTCGATTAGTAGATAGTTTGCTCCATTGTAGTACAGAATCTGTTCTACTCATGCCTAAAAAGTTGTAGTGAATGATGTAATTTGCTTATTTGATCCCATGTCTGCCTAGTCTTAAAATATGCCATTGTCAAAATCTATCGTATGCTTTAAATTTATTTAGCAACTCAAAATGTGTGCATCATGACTACTGCGATTCAAAATATGCACTTCGACCCAAACTTTGCCAATTTATCAAATTATGCCCCTGACAAATAAGTTGCTTCGCGAACCAAATTCTACCATGTTGGCAGGAAATTGCTTTGCGATCCAAAATTTGTTGCGGACTCTTAGTAACCCAGAATATGTATCGTGACGTAAAATCTGTCATTATTATGACTCAAAATTTGCTCCTTGTCTCAAAGAAGAAAAAAAATGTAAATAAGCAAAAAGGCCCCAACAGAATCCCAGTATTAACCTGTGCAAAAATTATAGAAGGAAAGATGAGGTTAAAGAAAATCAGTTGCGGTTTTAAAGGATCATATACCATTTCGTAGGAAAAAATCAAAAACAGATCCAAAACAGAGAATTCAGAAGACAGTAAGAAGAGTGCGATGGTGTCAGCAGAGGAAATGAAGGTAAGTTCGTCATCTGTGAAAGACGGAGGAGTAAATGAAGGTGTTGATCATGAGGAAGGAGATGCTGCTTCATCCTCGACTGTTGAACAAAAACGAAAACCTTCTCAAGGGACTCATTCATTAGAGCATTCATGGACCTTCTGGTTCGACAATCCTTCGGCTAAATCCAAACAAGCCACTTGGGGAAGCTCCATTCGTCCCATCCATACATTCTCCACAGTCGAAGATTTCTGGGGGTTTGTTTCTTTCTTTTACATCTCAATTGATTAGAAAATTTTGTTTAGCTGTTGGTTATAGCTAGGTTAAAATTGACTTACGATTCTTAATTTTCTTTTTGCAAATTCTCCCTAGCCTTTACAACAACATACATCACCCGAGTAAGTTGGGCGTTGGAGCAGATTTCCACTGTTTCAAGTTCAAAATTGAGCCAAAATGGGAGGACCCTGTTTGTGCAAATGGAGGGAAGTGGACCATAAGTTCACCTAGAGGAAAGGCTGATACAATGTGGTTGTATACGGTATGCTTCATGTATACTTTTAGGGTTTATTAACAAAGCAATGTCCAGACTGTTTAAGCTATCTTTACTAATTAATGATATAATGGCCTCCATTTGTATTAGCTGTTGGCGATGATTGGAGAGCAATTCAACCATGGCGACGACATATGTGGAGCTGTTGTTAATGTTCGGGGTAAACAGGAAAAAATAGCTCTATGGACCAAAAATGCTTCAAACGAAGCCACTCAGGTGCGTATGTCATTGATGTTTCAAACGATTACTCCAATGTCGATCAGGGGACTCTTCAGTTAATCCAATATGATTATCGTGTAGTCACTTTATTTATTTTTCTCTTGTTTCCTAGATTCAGATGGGATATATATTTAAAAACATAGTTTTGTAATATTATACCAAATTTAGAGAGATGGTGTGGTGGTATTATTCTGGGCTCCCACTCAATAGACTTGGGTTCAAGTCTCACCCCATGCATTTGACTAGATATATGTATATATATATCTATATGTATTTGAAAAATCCGGATCCAAAAACTTAATTTTTTGAACTTAATATTCCCTAATTAATTCTATTAATTGTTGCCGTTTTATGGCTGTTATGGAAGATTTTCAGCAGACACTTATTGCAAAATTTATTTTCATTAAAACCGTATTGATTTTCTTTGAGTTATAAAAGAAAAGTTTCTGGAGAAGATGAAATACAACATTTTCATCTATTTGTGTTCTGAGCAAGTGTTAGAAAGAGTAAGAGTTGGTTCGATTTCTCAAGGTGCAGAGAAATCGAATAAGAGAGTTATCAGTTGTTTTATCCCATAGGGTTTTCGACAAGAATTGACTGCTAGCACAATCAAGAGGCAGAGTCGCGAAACACATTAAAGATGGCGGCTTAGTCCGCGACTCAGCTGTTTGAGATTCATTATTGTGTAATCTGTTTTTTTTGTGCATTGTTTCCAACAAGACATATTCAATTCATTGCGCCATTCTTTGTTGTTTCTACTAGTTTTTGAATTCCAGTTGGAGCATTTGGAGAATTAATAGCTCCTCTGAAAAAGTCATGCCAAACAATTTAGTTTACCATGTCAATGCTGCAAAATGGAAAGATTCCGAAGCTTTTTTGAGTCTTTAATGTGCGGCGATTTTTCTAAGCCTTTTACAAAATAATTGTTGCTCTTTGGAGGGCTTGATAGCTGGTTTAACTTTAGTCAGAAGTAGAAACAATTGGGCATAAGGCACTGAATAGTGGTGCTAAAATTAGAAGGTTATCTTGATACTGGATATACTACGCACCCAAAACCAGTTGCCAGATGTTCTTCTTTTCAGGAAGTTTATTCCCTCTGACTTAGCTAGGAGTGTATCGAGTCTAATGTTAAGTTTCTCTCGTGCAGCTAAGCATTGGGAGACAATGGAAGGAGTTTCTTGATTACAATGATAGCATAGGTTTCATATTTCATGTAAGTGACTTATTTTTATACTTTTCTGTACTATTTGCAGACAAACGAGTTTTTATCTCTATAATGATTTCAAGTTAGAAGGTACATTATGTTCCTACATTTTTAGGAGGATGCCAAGAAACATGACAGATACGCAAAGAACCGTTACACAGTCTGATCTTATCATTGTCGTGATTTGGTAACAACATCAATAAAAGCAAGAGGTACTTATAACTGGATTGATGGTAAAGCAATATTAGCCTAACAAAATGAATCATCATAAAGATCCTATTCTACTTGTTTGTACTGGTAGTTTTCTCTGGTAACGGAATATTTGATTATTCTAGTTTTTCTTCTGCATATTCAGGTATCACCAAAATAACTGTTGTTGTTGGACTTTCATCGGATTTGAATCTCCCCAATGGGTACAAAATAATGTCTCTTTCCGACAGAGCTAACGGTTATGCATGATGTGATTCGAGGGAGTTGTTTCATTTTTGTTTATAGAGTATGAGAATGTGCAGGAACTATATCCAACTTTTAAATGATTACTCTTCCTACACAACTAGTAAGATTGTTATAAACAGAACACTGTTAAACAAATTTATAGAAATTCGGAGTACATTTTCTGAACACTAACATAGATATCAATAATAATATATGCAAAGAAAATATTTATTTATTTATTTTATAGTAAGAAGAAATTTCATTACTGTTGAAATTGAGTTACAATTATATCATCTCCCGGAATCGCATTCGCAGCACCAAACTCTTGATGCTCTAAATATCCTAGCATGCCTAATCAATTTGTCTGCTGGCTTATAACTGTTAGATCATCTAATGGCTCTCATTTCATCTTATCTTATACTTGCCAGACTGTCTTAGTTGTACGGATATTTCATTTAATGTTCTGTTAATTGTAAACACATGAGTCATGTGTATGTCTCTGTCTGGTCTATAAAAGGACCTTGTCCTGTAACTTTCAGTTCCAACTTTTTACCTTCAATACAATTACTACTCTTACATGGTATCAGACACCATAAGAGAATTCTGACTTCTCTCTGATCCTACCCTTTTCACCATTAAACCTGCAACTTTTTTTTCTTCATGACGAGATCCACAAAAACTACTCAACCTTCTTCCGCCGTATCACAACAACAACAACCTCTTCGTCAAGTACCAAATCTTGATATGCTTCCACCTCTTACAACTCCAAACAGATCACAACAACCGGTTTTTCCTTCATAACCGTCGTCTTCATCTCAACCACCACCTCGACTACAACCTTCTTCATCTCATCTATCTTCTCCACTGGTTACTTCTCATGTTTCACCAACCATTTCTTAGAGATCTCCACCTTTTCTTCAACATACACCGATACAATTTCCATCTTATACTTCTGCTTTTCAAAAAAATTCTCAACAATACAGATCTTTACAACAACCAACACCACAACCAACACCACAATTTACTTCTTTTCACCAACCACAATTTCAACAACAAACATATCATCCTTTTATGTTTCAAAGTAAATTTAGTATTCCTTTTCCTAATATCCCAAATTTTGTTTCATAAAAGTTAAATAATTCCAATTATCTTGCCTGGAAAGATCAAATGGCTTCTATTTTGATTTGTACGAATCTCTATGGCTTTGTTGATGGTTCAATTCCTGCAGAACAACCTCTCGTCATGATCAACAACACTCAGGTTCCAAACCCTAATTATCTTGAGTGCTTACAATTTGATAAGTTTGTTGGATCTTGTATCAATGCTTCTGTTGATAAATCTTTATCATCAGAACTTCTTGGAAAAATAACAGCTGGGGATAATTGGTTACATCTTGCGAAACTGTTTACTGAACAATTCTTTGCGAGGAAATCAATGCTTAGATCTCAGTGATACTCCATCAAGAAAGGATCATCTACTGTTAGTGAATTTCTCTATCAACTCAAAAATATTTCTGATTCACTAGCTGAGATCGGAGAACCAGTTTTTGATGCAGATCTTGTCATGTATTCTCTTAAAGGTTTGGGGAGAGAGTATATTCATTTTGTTGTAAGTGTTCAAAACAGAGAACCTCCTATTCCTTTCTCTGAATTACGTTCTCGTTTAATTAGTCATGAGCAATTTTAAAAAAAGCAAGAAACCGAGTCATTCTCTTCTCTTGTCACCAATCCAACAAACTCAGCTTTCTTTGTCAAGAGGAAAAATTACTCTTCAAATTCATCTTTTCGTAAACCTAGTATGCCTCCTGGCTTTCCTCCATTTAACAGCTCAAGTCCCTCTCAATTTCATCCTTCATCATCTTCAACTGGTTTTAAGAAGACTGATTTTAATCCAACTCAGAAACAAGTCATTGACTCAGAGATTCCTTGTCAGATTTGTTATAAATTTGGTCATTTGGCTAATAGATGTCGATTTAGATATATGCAATCAAAGAATAGTGGTCCACCATTACACAAAGCTTTTCTTGGTCTTGACCTCAATGCTGGAAACAACATGGATTCTACTCCTTGGTTTCAGAATGAATTTGATTATCATGCTCAACCTTCTTCTTCTACTGCCTTTGAATCTGGAGGTTATTGGGGACATATTACTTCTGGACCTATTTGGATACCAGATTCCGGTGCTTCTAGTCACATGACAAACACACCAACTTTGTTGACTCAACCTACTTCTTATTCTGGTTCTGATCAAGTAATGGTGGGTGATGGTAAGCTTCTACCTATTTCTTTAACAGGGTCTTCTACTTTCTCTACTTCAAATGCTAACTTTCAGCTCAATAAAGTCCTTTATGTTCCTTATATTCAACATATTCTACTATCTGTTGCTCAGTTTACATTGGATAATCATTGTGCATTTATCTTTTATCCATGGGGCTATGAAATAAAGTCATTGAAGAACAATCATACTCTGGCTAGTGGGAAAGTACAAGATGGTCTATACCCAATAAGAACTAGTTCACCAACTCCACATGTGGTTCTCTCTTCCATTGTGGATTCTTCAACTATCTGGCACTCAAGATTAGTCCATCCTACTTCAAAGATACTTCACAAACTTGATGCTGCTGCTGCTATCAAGATGTCTACTAAGTATGTTAATTTTATTTGTGGTTCCTGCCAATTGGGTAAAAATAAATATCTTCCTTTTGAGTCTACTGGTTCTGTGTCCAATGCTCCTCTTGTACTAGTGCATTGTGATATATGGGGACCTGCTCCAGTGCAATCACATTTGGGTTTTAAGTATTATATTCTCTTTGTAGATGATTGCACAAAGTTTAGTTGGATTTACCTTATGAAGAATAAAACAGATAGTACTCAGCGTTTCAAAGTGTTTAAATCTCTTGTTGAGAATATTTTTAATGTGAAAATTAAGCACTTTCAATGTGATGGAGCACTTGAACTAACTAAGGGTCCATTCAGGGAGTTTCTTGACTTAAGTGGAATTGAATTGAGAATATCTTGTCCTTATCTTCATCAACAAAATGGCTCTGCAGAAAGAAAACACAGGCATGTCACAGAAGTTGGTAATACCTTGTCATTTAATGCCTATCTGTCAAAAAAAAATCTGGTTTGACTCCTTCTTAGCTGCTGTATTTCTTATCAATAGACTTCCAACCAAAGTTTTAGACTATAAATCCCATTATGAAGCTTTATATCACACCATACCAGATTACTCTATGCTCAGGGTGTATGGTTGTCTTTGTTATCCTAACTTGGTTCCTTATAGAAAAGACAAACTCAGTCCAAAGTCTTCAGCTTGTGTTTTCTTGGGTTATAGTATTCATCATAAAGGGTATAGATGCATGGATTTGAAGACTCACAGGATTTATGTCACCACTAATATGGTTTTTGATGAACATAAATTTCCTTTTGCTTCTCCTCCTTCTACAGTGGAACAACCTAGTGCTACTACAATTCCAGTCGAGTCTTCTTCTGCACAATCTGTGGACATTTTACCAATATCAACTTTAGATGACTCAAGTTCTAGTCTTACTTCTTCAGCAGATGCACCTACTACTTCTTTGCCAGATATTCCTGCATCAACTGAGGCTTGTTCATCTGATACTTCTAATATCTCCAGAATGCACACAAGATCAAAATCAGGTATTCATTTGCCTAAGCAACTTTCTAAAGACTTTGTGGTAAATAGTGCTCTTAAACACTCAGTTCCTTTTGCTCTTCTTAGCAAAGTAGAACAAATTTATGATCCCAAAACTTTTAAGGAAGCCATAAAGAAACCAGTTTGGATTAAGGCAATGCATAATGAATATGAGGCTCTCCACAATAATAATACTTTTATTCATGTTCCTTACGATCCTTCAATGAATGTTCTTGGTTGTAAGTGGGTCTACAAAACTAAGCTCAATGCAGATGGCACCATTGAAAGACATAAGCTAGATTGGTTGCCAAAGGGTACCATCAAGTTGATGGCATTGATTTTGAAGAAACTTTTAGCCCTGTTGTCAAAGCCACTACTATTAGATGTGTTCTTAGTCTTGCTCTATCTCAGAATTGGTCTCTTAGACAAGCAATGCCTTCCTACATGGTCATTTATCTGAAACTGTCATATGGAACAACCACCTGGGTTTGTGGATCCTAAGCACCCAAACCATGTGTGTTTACTTCAAAAATCATTTTATGGCCTGAAACAAACACCCAGGGCATGGTATGAAAGGTTCAGCAAATATCTTTTAGCTTATGGTTTCTTGAATTCTGTTTGTGATACTTCAATGTTTATTTATCAAAAAGGAGATGTAAGAATGATACTGTTAGTATATGTTGATGATATTATCCTAGTAGTCTCTTCAAATGCTCTTATGAATTCATTCATTGCTTCTCTCAAAACCGAATTTGCAATGAAAGATTTGGGTCATTTGCACTATTTTTTAGGCATTGAGGCTATATATGAATCTATAGCTAAGAAGTTATTACTGACACAAAACAAGTATTCCTTAGAACTTTAAAAGAAGCATGATATGATGGGCTGTAAGCCTTGCAAGACACCAGTTGCTCAAGGACAAAGGACTTCTGTGTGTGATGGAACTCTCTTATCTGATGTTGCTTTTTTATAGAAGTTTAGTGGGTAGTCTTCAGTATTTGACTCTCACCAGACCAGATATCAGTTATGCAGTTAATTATGTGAGCCAATTTCTACATTGTCCAACTGATATTCATCTCCAACTTGTCAAAAGAATATTGAGGTATATCAAGGGATCACTTGGTCAAGGGCTTACTCTTATTGCAGGCAATTATTTTGAGTTACAAGCTTTTAGTGATAGTGATTGGGAAGGCTTCCCTGATACTAGAAAGTCTACCTCAGGCTATTGTGTTTTTGTTGGTGGTAATCTTGTATCTTGGTCTTCAAAGAAACAACAAACTATTTCTCGTTCTTCTACAGAGGCAGAATATCGTGGCTTAGCTAATGCTGCTGCAGAGATCTTATGGCTGTCATACTTGTTTGAAGAATTATCAGTTCATCTCTCCTTTCCTTGCAAGTTATTCTGTGATAATCAGGGTGCTGGCAGTCTCACTGCTAATCCCATTTTTCATGCTCGCACCAAACATATTGAGGTGGATTATCACATGATTCGAGATCTTATTTGATTTGGTTTTCTCAGAGTCTCCTACGTTCATACTTCTCATCAGGTGGCTCACATATTCACTAAGGGACTCTCCAAATCTCAGTTCAGTCTGGTTAAATCCAAACTTATGCCTGTTGTACAGACATCAGTTTGAGGGGGGCTGTTAGATCATCTAATGGCTCTCATTTCATCTTATCTTATACTTGCCAGACTGTCTTAGTTGTACGGATATTTCATTTAATGTTTTGTTAATTGTAAACACATGAGTCATGTGTATGTCTCTGTCTGGTCTATAAAAGGACCTTGTCCTGTAACTTTCAGTTCCAACTTTTTACCTTCAATACAATAACTACTCTTACAATAACATTCCTGGCGTTTTTAGGGGTGACTCCAAAAGAATTAGGGGCAACACAAAAAGACAAAATAGGTTGAAAATACTTATATGTCCCTTCATAATTGGTAGTTTAGTTTTTTTTTATCTACCGATTGCAAAATCTCATTTTCGGGGCAACTCTATATTCGGTAGTTATATGAACTATTTTGACTACCGATTATAGGTTCACCCAAATTAGAAAAATAGAGGATTTTTGCAAAATCTCATTTTGGGGCAACTCTATATTCGGTAGTTATATGAACTATCTTGACTACCGATTATGCTAGGATTTCGGTAAAGAGGTCCACTGTATAATCGGAAGTCAGGATACCTTCATTTACTACCGATTATAGGCTCAACCAAAATTCAAAAAATAGAGAATTTTTGCAAAATATCATTTTGGGGCTACTCTTTATTCGGGAGTTAAATAACCTAAATTCCCTACTGATTATGGTAGCATTTTTTCCAAAGGTCTACTTTAATCGGGAGTCAAGATAACTTTATTTACTACCGATTATAGGATAATCAAAATTCAAAAGATAGAGAATTTTTGCAAAATCTCATTTTGGGGCTACTCTATATTCGGGAGTTAAATAACCTAAATTCACTAACGATTATGGGAGCATTTTAGCCAAAGGTCTACTTTAATCGGGAGTCAAGATAACTTTATTTACTACCGATTATAGGATAATCAAAATTCAAAAGATAGAGGATTTTATTTTGGGGAAACTTTATATTCGGAAGTTATATAAACTAAATTGACTCCCGATTGTGGATTAACTTCCCGATTGTAAAGTTATCTACCGATTGTAAAGGGTAGTTTGGCCATTAAAAAAATGGGAGACAAGGGATGGCTACATTTTACGTTTGGGTGACCTTTTTTGTCTTTTTGTGTCGCCCCTAATTCTTTTGGAGTCGCCGCTAAAAATACTAGGATAACATTCCCTACTTATAAATATGCAATATCATAGAGGATTATTGCTTAACATAATTGCTTAACATAATTTTGATATCCAAAATCAAAGATTGATTTTCAAAAACTACTTGTTGGTGATGTTTGATAACTGCATCAGCCACTGGTTGTGCATCTAGTTCAAAACACACGTAAGGTATTCCAGTTTCTTTCTCCCATTCCATAGCTAACAACAGTCGAGCACATCCATCTTGCTCCGAGTTTATGTATCTGTTTGCATAGTTACATTTTCCTTGTGCATAAGCACCTGCAAAATTTCGAATAATTAGTCATATGCCAGTATGATGTATATTATTTTGCTCTTTATAATTGTAGATGGTGAAATTTGGATAAGGGGAAAAGTGTCATTTCAACCCTATAGACAGAATTCAACTCTCACGGGAGAGATTAAGCCCTTGGACCTCAAGGCATCCTTAGCCACGATTTCTAGTATACGTCCCCGCGAGACACTGCTGGTCGTAATGCCGTGATTCCTAGCGCACATCCTCGATGAGATACTGCTGGTCACGTAGGTTCTATAGAGCGTAAAACGTCCCCGGAAGACTTATGAACTAGAACAACCACAATTCCAGCATGTTTTCGCGAGACGCAGCTGATTGTGATGCCATGATTCCTAGTATACATCCTCAACGAGATGCTGCTGGTCATGTAGGCTCTGTAGATGCGTAAATACGTCCCCGGCGGACTTATGACCAAGAGCGTAGATTTTTATATCTCCTGTAAGCACGACTCACCCTATTTAAGATCAAGGACAGATTCCTAGTACATCATCGCGAGATACACTGGTCATGTTTGCTCTAGGCTCTGACTCGACTTACTGAGGTTTCTGAATAACTCCTAGGACATCCCCGCGAGATACACTGGTTATTCTGCCTCTGGTCCCTTTTGACAGACTCCTAGAACATCATTTCAGGATACACTAGTCTTGTTGGCCCATCATATGGACACACAGTTGATTCCTAGCACATCTCTGCAAGATACGCTGGTCAAAGACAAGTGAGCCAAAGTCTCGTAGAGGCATTAATTGGCCGTACAAAGCCTTTTTCTCTCTCAGGACGAGTCCTAGCTAACCATAGAGAGATTCAGATCTGTTAAGAAAATCTTCGGAGAGATTTTGATCCGTATGAAAAATCACGGAGAGATTCAAATCTCTCTGCAAAATCACGGAGAGATTTTGACCCGTCTGCAAAATCTCAAAGAGATTAAAATCTCTCTGCAACATCACGGAGAGATTCAAATCTCTTCGTAAAATCTCGTACAAATTCAAATCTCTCTGCAAAATCTCGGAGAGATTCAAATGTCTCCTCAAAATCTCGGAGAGATTCATGGCACACGCCTTACCTAGGGCTCAATCCTATTTTTCATCCTCTCAAACACACTCACGGCTAGTAAATTGAGCCTGAACTATACATGTCTATCTAAAAACGTGGATAAGCTCTCTTGAGCTCCGCATGCTCAACAAAGGGACCCACAAACATAATATGGTCTTCACATGACATATGTGACCGGCCATGGAGAGAGGGAGATTAGACTTAGATCCTCTCACACTCTGCACACGATTCTTGGGGAATTCCATGCCTTTTCACATGACTCATCCTAGTCATTCTCACAAATCAGAGAATATCTCTATATCTTGGCCAACTCGGCTAAAGAGAATATTTATCTCTCAACACATCATCACAAAGGATGACTCGGCTTCACACAAATAAGGGGATATCAATTAGGGTTTTGGGCTGACGGTCTACGACACGTGTGAGGAATACCCGGTTATTTCTCACCGCAGAAGAGAGTAAAGGCGGTGGAATAATTAGATAAACTCAACCTAGTTTATCCATATTCCTGAAGAGACGGGAGAATTGTTTCGCATGGCATGGAAAGCAATCCTTATCTTCACCGACCTGAGATTAGAGAATTCATCTATAAATAGGTCCTCTATTTTTCCAAGATACAATAATCTTTCTCATAACTTCTCAGAGTAATTCTTCTTCAAACCCTAGAATTCTCTGATCTCTCTCTTCATCTGCTTCCCTCCCTAAGACCAACCTTAACCTCTCATATGACTGAAGCAGCCTTTGAACGGCCACTGTGCGTGGTTTAGGCGAAGACTGTTCGTGCTCAACCTCTTATAACTCACATTCAGAAACCCTAGAATCCCACTTTATCCTCTCACCGATTTTAGGTAACTACATTTTGGCGACCACAGTGGGAGGTTGTCCACTCAATCATAGTTCCAAATCAATCCCAGATCGTATTCATCAATCTTAATCATGGTCACTACCAGGGGAAAGGAAGTCGAGACTTCAAAGAAGAACAATGTTATTGCCAGCACTGTTGGGACTAACACCAACACCGAGCGTTCTGTGGTTACGGAACGTCCTAATATTGGTCCTGCTGTTACTGAACGTCCTGTTGTTACATAACGTCCCAGGTCCCGCTGTTACTGAATGTCCTAATATTGGTACTACTGGTATTAATATTGGTAACAAACGTCCTGGTAATCCTAATATGGCCAATGCAAGCACTAAGCGTCCCGTTACCAGCCTCGAGCTCCCTGTCGAAACCACCCAAACAGATCCACCGACTTTGGAAAGCCTAGCTATAAATCAGGAACAACTTTATGAATCTCAGAAGAATATGGGAAAAACTTAAATCGCAATATTAGATAGTTTGAAAACTCTGACTGAGAAGTCAACGATTCTTGATTCTTCGTGTGGGCAGTTTCGTCCTTACCAGCGTAGAGAACCTGAGTCTTCTAGAAATAATGATAGCGTAAGTCCGTGTACACCAATCCCTATTCATGACCACGTCAACTACCGTACTAGTGATACTCGCGAGCTCCAGAAAGACAAACAGTCACCTGAATATTTGACCCTGGCAGATCTGGAGAGGTTGCTGAATGCTCGAGAAAGAGACAGAGAAAATGCTGATTTGCTGCATAATCATCGTCCTCCTTACCCAACCTAAATACAATGTATCCCTCTTCCTAGGGGATATACGTCTCCGTCGTTCACGCTATACAATGGAGTTGGAAACGCTCGTGAACATGTGTCTCGATTTTTGGAAGCACTGGAAGAGCTTATACATTATCACCAGACAGTGTTGCTAACTGGAATCAGATGGTGGATATCTTTTACAAGAAATAATTTTTTGTCTCTGAACATACTACCCTGTCTGATCTGGGAAGAATAGTTCAGAGGGCTAATGAGCATCCCAATGATTTTGTGTTAAGATTTAGATCTCAGGCTTTGGATTTCCATGACCCGAATGCAACAGAATCTCATCTCGTCGAAGTATGCATCAACAACTTGCTTCCTGTGTATCGAGCCTTCCTCGAGATTCTCGGTTTACAAACTTTTTCGAAACTCCATGATGCTGTAAAGCGATCTGCTTCGTCAGCACCCGCGCTACTAGAGAAACCAAGAATGACCAAAACAGAAGATGAACATCGAGTCGATCCCAGGATGGGAAAGCGTTCGTCTGAGAAACGTGTCGATTTGCATCACTCAGCTGTGGTCACTGAAGTAAGTAAGAGGAAGGGACAAAATCAGGACACCAGCCCTTCGAAACGCCCAGCTTATGATCTCAGCAATGTCAAAGGCCCTCCAGACTTTCCATGAAAGTATGAGGAAGTGCTAGAGTTGTTAGATGCGTGGATCCGGGATGAAACAATCAAACTTCCCTTTATACGAAGAGAGCCAACGGCTGAAGCTATAGCCAATCCAAAGTATTGTCATTTTCGTAGGTTCGTTGGTCAGCCAACCAGAGAGTGCAAAGCCTTCAAATGGATTTTCAAAGAAAATATTGAAGCTGGAGAGCTTATACTGGATGACAAAGATGGCGTACATAAGAATCCTCTACCTCAACACCAAATTAGAAGTATCTCTGCTGATGAGAAACTGGTCGAAGAAGTAGCGGCCTCACTAATACATGGTCTATGCGAACTCCTCCATTTCTCCAAGAAACAACGAAAAGAGTTTTTCGATGTTGTGAGTCGTATTTCACGGGGGACTCTTGCCTCACCGCCCGAAGATGTTCAAGTTTCATTTGTAATGACAGCTGCTGTACAAGACATTACCTTCACGGCCAAGGACATGATGATGGAAGAAGGGCATAACCGTGTTTTATATGTCCCAGCATTTCTTGGAGGAAAAGAATTTAAGCGTGCCCTGGTAGACACTGGAGACTCGGTTAATATCATCCCTTTACAAATATTGCAGGAGGCTGGAATCCCTCGGGATCTGATTAATCCTCGCTCAACCGTGATTAGTGACTTTGAGGGGAATACTAGTAATACCTACGGACATGTTGAACTCGATCTCCAAGTTGGGCCGATCCAGGCCAAGGTGAAATTCTATGTTATCGAAAATACTTCGGGTTACCACATGATTCTGGGACGTCCCTAGCTTCATGAAAACCAGGTTATACCCTCGACCTATCATCAGTGCATCAAGGCAGTTCATGAAGGGAAGATTGTTCGGATTGCGGCATCGCCCTCACCTTATCTTCTGGCTAGCGAGATAATTATCCCTAGTAGGATCCCAGACCCTCCTAGCCGAATTTACGACACTCCTCTCCCCACGTGGGCATCTATTCAAGAAACTGATCGTCTTCCATCCCCGACGCCTCTCAAAGAAGTTTTTAAGAATCGGAAGAAAATGTATTCGTTCAAGAGGATCAACGCTCCGGTTACTGGAACTTTAAGTTATTCAAGTCACAAGAAGGGCAAATTCACGCAGGAATATGATCCTAAGGGAAGGATTCTTTACTTGCGTCGTTACTAAACCTAGTCGGATGGTGAGTCACTCTTTTGGAAATAGTCAAGTTGTTCAACTCGAAAGATGAGATTTATTAAACTCCATGGATAAAACGTCTCAACTGGGGACTGAACGGAATTCGAGCTCGGGAAATGAGTCTACGAACTATCTAGTAGGACGCGTTTTGTTAGGCATTTTGTTTTAATTAGTGGTTGGTTAGATTTCCTTGCGACATGTATTTCTTTCTTTCAATCGATAAATTGTGTGCCAAACACTGTGCACTCAAATCTTTTAGAAAATCTCATATCCAAAATTCAAAACCTAAGGAAATAACAATAAGAAAGCCAAACCACTATTATAAAACTTGTCTCTCAAATCACCCAACAAAAAACTAGCCAACCTAAAGAAAACCGTCTAAAACCAGCTTTTATCCTTGGGATAAGATTTCCTTCTTCCTGTTCAGTTCCCGCACCTTGATTTCTGCATCTCGCGTCATTTGCTTTGCACGCTCCACCTTCTCGGCTACCAGTTTCTCCTCAAGGGTAATAACATCTCTTGAAAAGCGAGGGCCAGAGTGCAACAACTTTTCAAATTCGGCTTGGATATTGTTGAGCCATTTTCGGATCCATTTTATGTTGAAGCGAAGATTTTCACAAGTGGTCACGAGCTTCTCAAGATCTATGAAGTAACCAGAAGGGATGTTGTTCAGAGTCAAATATCGTATGGCATCAAGGGTCTCCAGCAAGTCGTTAACTATTTCGATCATAGGATGAACATCATAAGTTATTATCCCCATTATAGCAATGTGGCAATATCTTTCCCAAATCGACCGGTACAGTTAGGCATATTTGGTAGCAACACCGAATCCCCCTACGAGTATTTCATTTGAATCCAGGATTGCACTAGGGCCAACAAAATCAATACCTGCGGTAGGATATTCAACGATATTCGATGGTTGTGCTTCGTCTCTTCGGGTTTCTTCGACGCGAGAATCACCGGAAGTTGGGGCTTGATGGGTGGCTGAAGCATCGTCAAGAGAGGATATTTCCATTATATTTCCAGTAAGTGCATCCTGATTCATCCCCACGTCATGAGTCTACAAAAGAAGATGGAATCAAATAAGATATATTGAGATATGGAAGTAAAAGGGGAATTTAGGTTTGGTGACTAAATTTGCTTCACAGGTGGAATTAGGGTTCACAGAGACAAAAGCCACGTCTTATACTAATATAAGGGAAGTTAATGAAGTCATAATACCCAGGAGGCATACTCAAGGCGTCACAACATGCAAAGGATCAAGGAATATGGGAATCCTCTTACAATTAGGATTGATGTACACTGTCATGAGAAAACGCGCTAACTAACGAAAATTCGTAAGTAATTTTAGGGTGTTGTCTTGATAAAATATGTTTGTATATGTCTCTTCTACAACATATCCGAAGGGCGCCTCAAACGGACAAGCGATCTAAGAGATGTGGTCCCAACATCGAAGTAAGTGCAATCTGAAACGCTTCTAAAATTCTATACGGGATTCCTGATGACAAAAGTACGTGACTGGTTGACTGACCTAAACAACTTGGAATTAGGTCATTCTTCTTGTGTTGAATATATAATTCTTTTCTATTTTCAAATTGGGGTTGGGAGCTCAAATCCGACATTGTACGAAGATTCTACAGTCCATTCTATGCAAGTCTATTGAATCTGAAAATTTCTGACGAGTACTCGAATAAAGGAAATTCCTAGGGTATGATCACCTCTATACCAACCATGAATGAGAATATTTATAAGAGTGAAAGGAGGGATATTCTTACCGGTGGAATTTATGAAGAAAGAGGAGAAGGGTTTTCCGTCACGTTAGGTTCGAGACGATCTATGTCGGCTTCTATGTCGTCCACCTGAGAATCAATTTCTCTTCGAGCACGAATGGAACATCCAATCTAAAAAAAGCTCATCCAGTTAAATTCTAAAGGAATATGATTAGGTCATGGAAATCGTTAAACAGAGAAATACTTACTTGGTTTGTGCAAGGGGATGAATGTTTAGGACTTGGTTCACGGGACGCGAAAATTACATCATCTTCCGGAATATCTTGTATGAAGTTACTAATGCTCACAAGTTGTTCCATCCAGTAAGTTCGAGATTTTGGAGATACACGGCCGGTCCTTTGGGCATGAAAGAAGGGAAAGTTTCTTTGCAAACCACTTACAGTACCGAGATTCTGCTGGATCCTAGAAAACGTGGAAGGTCCTTTGCGAAAAGGGATATCCTGGTCGAATCCCATCTGACGAGCAGTTCTGTCAATGTTGTAAGGTTGTATGCAAAAGTCACCACGATTGTCCAAACTCAAGACACGACCCGGAGAATTGCTAAATATATATGTAGCATCTGCCTCAGATAAGTGATCACGGCCTTCGGGAAGTAATATGGCGTCTTTTATTAAGGAAAACGAATGCAACTGAGCCACACCCTCGGGAATTTGTGTCCAGGGAAGAAAAGTGACAGATTTTTCGTAATCCATCAATGCAGACAAGGGTTGCTGAATCGGATATTTATCTCACCAAAGACAAATCCTGGTTGTCGGAGGATCACTAGTCTTCAGTGAACGAGGGATGGGGCATATTTCTCAAAGTGTTCCCATAACCACGCATGGAGGAAGCACACGTTCACCCAGGTATCCGTTCTTTTACCATTCGAAGATGTCATATCCTGTACAAAATTGTCTAAGGTTGAGTACATAGTACCTAAGAATAGGTTTCCAATAGGGAATATTATTCCCCGAGCCAGTTTTATCGCCATAGGAATCAATGCAGATTTTAGCTCTTCGCCATTCGAGTTCTCAAAGACATCTTTGGAAAACCATAATAATATGAAAGCATCAATTTGTGTGGTTGAATAAGATGTGAATCCGGAAAGTCCTTCATTACTACGCCAATGGCTAATCCAAAATTTATATCTATTCTTCTTAATAACTGCCTGAGCATGAGTTTGATCAATGGCTTCGGACAGAGCTAGAGATACTTCTTTTTCACTATCGTCTAATATTAAAGAAAAGATACCTGTAACTGGAAGATGAAGAAGTGCGGCTACGTCTTCAAGAGTAATTGTGAGTTCTCCCTAAGCGAAAACGAAGGTGTGAGTTTGTTTACTCTAACGACATAGCAAGGTTATCGAATCAGCAACGTCTTTCTTTATTTTTAAAGACCCTGAAGCTAAAATTGCATGGTAGATGCCGGACCTTTTTAAGATTTGTTGAATTTCGTTGCTCCTAAGCATGGATTCTACCCAGTCCGTCCAAGAATCCATGGGTTCCTGGCAAGCTTTGAATTTTACTACTGAGAGCTTTACTGTTTTTCATTCCATGGAAAAGCGCAGTACCGAAAAGGGAACGAGTGGTTGATTTTGAGAAGTAATTTTACTACAGAAAACGAGATCATCACTCACCTGGGGACTAGGGTAATTGTCGATCAATTCAGTAAAGTGGTGGAATTCATCATTGAAGTTAGGGATCTCTTTATTGCTGGTAGCTCCATTACTCGTTGCGGAATCGCCCATATTGCTGTCATCTTCATCACACATATTAGGAGATTTACGAACCATTCTCAAGACAAGATCAAAGCAAATAGAAGGCTGATTTATTTTCTAGGCAAGAAATATTAGACAAGAGGAAAATTCACGTACAAGAGTTATATGCATGCATCTATATTATAAAAAGAAGTGGTGTTTGTGTAGCCTTACAAATCCGACCATTGATTTCGTCATCCGACGGCGGGGATTGAGAGTTGGGTGAGGTATATTTTCGAGCGTCGGATCCTTGGTTTCCTGATTTTGCTAGTCTTCTGTTAATTAATATTTCGGCCGCATCATGGACCGTTTCTTAATACAACTGTATTTCCTTAAATGTAACGTTTCCTAAAACCAGTCCGTTTCCATAAATATAGTTGTTTCCTAATACTAAGAAGATGTGTATTAAAGAACCAGCTAGCATAACTTGGGTGCATCAGATTCGTTCTTTCTTCTCTCTGAGCTTAGGGTTTTTTTTTTCCTCGCGAAGGAATGATTTAAAGATTTAGGTATGCAACAATATTATCAAAAGTAAAATTCTAATAATCGTAGAGAAACTATTCCTACGAACATCCTAAAGAACAGTTTTGCTTGCTTATATGCTATTATGAGCTCTCTCCCTTGGATATACATGTATTGTAATGATAACTATGTTCATACTTGACCATTAAATGGATTGATTTTGGCAGCGCATCTGCAGTTCCAAACTGACCCGTGGGATCAGATATTTCAATATGCCATAGACTTGATTGCACATTCTTGGATCATCCTTGATTACACTTCAAATTCACGTACATGGGTAACATACCTGGGGATGTTGTTAATTGGGTATCATGAGGTAAACAACGTTGGAAGGGTTCAAAATGTTAAAACAAGGCCGAGAATCAATTAACTCTGCCGAGAATTATTGATACTAGAAAAAACCTTCAATGGTGATCCCTTTCTCCCCAACGATATCTTTTTAACCATAATTTTTCTTTTCTATTTGCAAAAAAGAAGTAGTAATCTCTTAATCGTATTGATTTTTGTGGACTAATATGTATCTGCGTTTGTAAGCCCCGACTAATTTGACACGACCAATAAAACACTAAGACATGTTTAAGAGGCTATGGTCGGGTCTGTAAGCCCCGGCTAATTTGACCCGACCAATAAAACACTAGGACATCCTTAGGAGGCACGGCCGGGGCTATAGCTTATTTGACCTGACCAATAAAACAGTAAGGCATGGTTAAGAGGCGCCGACTAATTTGACCCGACCAACAAAACACTAGGACATGTTTAAGAGGCCACGGTCGGGGCTGTAAGTCCCGGATTATTTGACCAGACCAATAAAACAGTAAGGCATGCTTAAGAGGCCCCGGCTAATTTACCCGACCAACAAAACACTAGGACATGTTTAAAAGGCCATGGCCGGGGCTGTAAGCCACGGCTTATTTGACCCGACCAATAAAACACTAAGGTCGCAGGCCCCGACTAACTTATAGGCTCGATATTCGACAGTTCTAATCTAATCAGTTTTCGGAGAATACCGACCAAATTAAAAAAAAATCGAAAAAGGTTGAACCCCGGCCGTAGGACACGGTGATACCTAGTATGTGTATATGTACATATATATATGCATGAAACGGCCTAGATATGGAATTCTAATGGAAATAGAATTCGTGAAAGAGGTGGACCAGTTTTCATGTGTTGTCCCACGTCAAAATACTTCTCGTTTTGATTAAACCCCAAGAAGGAAGCCTTGAAGCAAAAGGAAAAGGAATTAGAGCTAAAAGAGGAAATCAAAAGAATTTGGGTCAAATAAGGAAACCAAGGTCTTTTGTCCTTCCAAAATTCCTCCAAGTCGTGTCCAATCCCTTCCTATAAGTGATAATAGTTTTATAGTACAATGGGACGTCACTTATTCTCTCGGAATTTTTTCAGAGGGTTCAAAGTCGAAGATAATTAGGGTTTTGAGGAAAATAGCCCTAATTTGGCTTAAATAAGGAAATCAAGGTCTTTTCTTCTTCTAACATTTCCCCAAATCGTGGAAAATTCCTTTTCATGCATGAGGATGCTCTCCTAGGCCAGTGGGACGTGATTTATTCTCTCGGAATTTTTGCAGAGGGATCAAAGTCGAAGAGAATTAGGGTTTTTGACGAAAATAACCCTAATTTCAAGAATTTAATGAAAGAAGGATTTATTCTAAAGGAGAGGGGACCGAGCCTCTCCCACTCTCTTGGACGGTTCTATAAGCCTCTCTCAATCCCTTTTAGCTCATTACTCTTCAAAAAAACGAGCTCATAAGGGATTTTGACCAAAATACCCTTATATTGCGATTTTGAGTATTTTCAAAGAAGAAAGCCTTAATACAGCTAGGGACCGACCAAGCTCTCATCTACTCATTCCAAAGGCCTCATACACGTGAATATTGAGTTCTATAAGTGATCGAAGAAGAGCGGGATTGAAACGGAATCCAGAGAAGCATAATTTTAGGGAAAATAAAGGGAATCTGGCTCAAAACAGAGAATTCAGGTTCATGATTTCCAAAAGCAGAACCAGAAGCGCCAATATCTATTTAAAGACGTGACCATGCCTAAGGAAGTTCCATGCATCTCTCATGCTAAAGAAAAATCAAGCTCATAGTGGTTTTTGACAAAAATACCCTTAGTTTCAAAAGTATGTATTTTCTCTAATAAAAAGGAGCCTGATTGGTACAAGGAATTAAGCAAGCTCTCATCACACAAGGTCTCGACTCCACTAGATAGATGCACACCTTACAAGCCTCGTCAAGCCTCTCCGGAGTGTCTGAAGGAGTCAGACGAGGAGAAAAGAGAAATTAGGGTTTAGGTACACTATAAGCCTGAATTCAGAATTTACATGGGATATGGACTACGTAACTTCAAAAGTAAGTACCTATATTTTCTCACGGCCCTTAACCAACATCAAGGCCATCCAGGAGATCGTTCAAACATTCTCTCTTCCCCACATACTCGCCTATACAAACTCAGAAACTCAAGGATGCACAAAGAGAGAAAATTAGGGTTTTGGCCAAGTAAACCCTAATTAACAAATTCCATTCGACGGAAATTTTGTCTCATCAAGACTTCATTATCATGTCATTAACGTCCAACACAAAGTCACAGGAAATTCCAAGGTCCAGAATCGATTCCAAGATCAGAGTCATAACAATCGAAGGATAAACATCAATTCGGGGATTCTGCAAGTCTAAAAGGACGAACAAATTGTAATTGCATATGAATGATTTGTTACCATCTATATACTCATCATAGAAAAATCAAGGTTCTACTCTGAGTAGGGGACTTAATGTAGATGGTAAAATTTGGATAAGGGGCAAAAGTGTCAATTCAACCCTATAGACATAATTCAACTCTCACGGGAGAGATTAAGCCCTTGGCCCTCAAGGCATCCTTAGCCACGATTTATAGTATACGTCCCCGCAAGACACTGCTGGTCGTGATGCCGTGATTCCTAGCGCACATCCTCGACGAGATACTGCTGGTCACGTAGGTTCTGTAGAGCGTAAAACGTCCCCGACAGACTTATGAACCAGAATATTCACAATTCCAGCATGTTTTCGCGAGACGCAGCTGATTGTGATGCAATGATTCCTAGTATGCATCCTCAACGAGATGCTGCTGGTCATGTAGGCTCTGTAGATGCGTAAATACGTCCCCGGCGGACTTATGACCCAGAGTGGAGATTTGCATATCTCCTGTAAGCACGACTCACCCTATTTAAGATCAAGGATTGATTCCTAGTACATCATTGCGAGATACACTGGTCATGTTTGCTCTAGGCTCTGACTCGACTTACTGAGGTTTCCGAATAAAACCTAGGACATCCCCGCGAGATACACTGGTTTTTCTGCCTCTGGGCCCTTTCGACGGACTCCTAGAACATATTTTCAGGATACACTGGTCTTGTTGGCCCATCATATGGACACGCAGTTGATTCCTAATACATCTTTGCAAGATACGCTGGTCAAAGACAAGTGAGCCAAAGTCTCGCAGAGACATTAATTGAGCCTGAACTATACATGTCTATCCAAAAACGTGGATAAGCTCTCTTGAGCTCCGCGTGCTCAACAAAGGGACCCACAAACATAATATGGTCTTCACATGACATATGTGACCGGCCATGGAGAGAGGGAGATCAACCTCATCTCCTCTCACACTCAGCACACG
The DNA here is from genome assembly GCA_023531105.1 of Papaver atlanticum. Classification (NCBI taxonomy): domain Eukaryota; kingdom Viridiplantae; phylum Streptophyta; class Magnoliopsida; order Ranunculales; family Papaveraceae; genus Papaver; species Papaver atlanticum. The sequence continues at coordinate 231,013 of JAJJMB010005585.1, read as the reverse complement.
ATTCCTGAGGAATTCCATGCCTTTTCACGTGACTCATCCTAGTCATTCTCACAAATCAGAGAATATCTCAATATCTTGGCCAACTCGGCTAAAGAGAATATTTATCTCTCAACACATCATCACAAAGGCTGACTCGGCTTCACACAAATAAGGGGATATCAATTAGGGTTTTTGTCTGGTGGTCTACGACACGTGTGAGGAATACCCGGCTTATTTCTCACCGCAGAAGAGAGTAAAGGCGGTGGAATAATGAGATAAACTCAACCCAGTTTATCCATATTCCTGAAGAGACGGGAGAATTGCTCCGCACGGCACAGAAAGCAATCCTTATCTTCACCAACCTGAGATTAGAGAATTCAGCTATAAATAGGTGCTCTATTTTTCCAAGATATAATAATCTTTCTCATAACCTCTCAGAGTAATTCTTCTCCAAACCCTAGAATTATATGATCTCTCTCTTCATCTGCTTCACTCCCTAAGACCAGCCCTAACCTCTCATGTGACTGAAGCAGCCTTTGAACGGCCACTGTGCGTGGTTTAGGCGAAGACTGTTCGTGCTCAACCTCCTGTAACTCACATTCAGAAACCCTAGACCCACTTTATCCTCTCACCGATTTTAGGTATCTATAATAATAATCACATCACAAAAAGAAGTATGTGGTTTCTGGTGGTTTCTAATGGGCCATGTTTCTCAAATTTTCCTGAATAGACACTGCAGTATTCTTTTTCAGCTTCATTGTCTTTCCCATAGCGTCATTTAGCAGTTGGATACATTTTAGAACTCTAACTGGGTTTGGTCGCATATCTTGAAATACACAGTTACAACGAGCTTTCCATATCTCCAAAGTCGTGTTTTCCATCTTCACCCCCAGTCATCAACCAAAGTAGTCATTACATCTGCAAACCAGCTTTTTATCCACTCTGCTACATTATCTCCATTTCGATGAATACTCTGGCTTTCTCTTGACTGTCAGCCATACTGCTTTCGAGAAAATGCACTCTATCAGAAGATGTTTAGATGTTTCCACTCCATGGTTACACATTTTACAAGTATCTCCTCCATAATTCGTAATTCTTGCTAGCCTTTCATTGGAAGGTACGATATCACGAACATATTTCCACATGAAGTGCTTTACCTTAGGCAAAGTGTTTAGACTCCATAATGTTTTCCAAAATCTAGAAGCCACTTCATCATACTGATTTACACTATTGTGCTTCATATCCATTAATTTCTGATAAGCTGATTTGACAGCAAATTGTCCATTTCTCGTTAAAGTCCACACTAACTTGTCTTCATTTGTTATAGGAATACGAATCTAAAATATAACCTCTGCATCAGCTTGAGTAAAAAGTTGATGCACTAAATGAATTTTCCATGCCCTGGTGTCTTGATCAATTAATTTTAAAACCAAAATATAGTTGTTTGCTTATTCAGTTGAGACTGCAGGTACTGGTGGATCGTAGATTTACCAGGTAGCCATCTATCCTTCCAAATATGGATCTTACTGCCACCACCGACGACGCAAAAACTGAAATCGCGAACAAATGGCATTATGTTATAAATACTCTGCCATGCCCGAATGGAGTTCTTCTTCTTTTTTGCATGGAGAGCAAAACTGTTTGGGTAGTAACATTGTTTCAAAGCATCAAACCAAAGTTAATCTTTATGGTTACATAATCTCCAAGTTGTTTTGGCTAACATGGCTTGATTAAAACAAGAAAGGTCCCGAAAACCCATTCCACCATTAGTTTTTTGTTTACCATCACTAGGCCAAGAGAGTAAGCAGATTCCTTTGCCATCTTATTTGCCCACCAGAAATTACGTTGAACCTGCCAACAACTGTCCAGTGCAGTGGTAAAGGCACCCCCTTTCGTCCATAGTGAGGGCGGGAGGTAAGGGGATCGATTATCACTAGGGAGGTTGGATCCCCCCATTTTCACAAATTTCCTCTATGGATAAAGCTGAGATTGGATCTTGTTGACGGGGTGGTAGTTGGATTAGCAGGGGGGCTAGTCCAGCTTGCTAGGTATGCTCAGGGGGTGGGCCTAGCTGTGTCATATCAAATAAAAAAAAGTTGCGTTGAACCTTTTCCGTCTCTTTAGTAGTTGTCTCAGGTATTTTAAAGAAACTCATCTGATGTGATGCCATTGTGTTGAGTAAACTTTCACCATCACGACCTACCAACTTGATTCATGAATTTATCATTCCACTTAGCTAGACTGATTTTCATATTATCAACCAAACTTGAGAAGGGATTTAATTTTTTCCTGTTTAGAAATAAGGGTATACCCAAATATCTTTCTTTAAGAGACATTTTCTGCATCTTGAGTCTTATCAACAAAATTCTGCAATGTCGTGGATGTATGTGTTTTGAGAAGAAAACAACAAATTTTTGGAAGTTGATTTGCTGACCCGAGGCTGCACTGAATTTGTTGATAACATCAAGTAGATTGTTTACATTGTGAATATCAGCTTTAGCAAACAACAAGCAGTCATCTGTGAAAAGGAGAGGGTACCAAGTACACCACCAACTTTTTCGTTTGGCAACCTGTATGGACAAAACCTAATACAATTGCAAGTAGACCAACTTAATGATCCTTGACAATATGTATATAGAGTATCTCTATCTCTTCTCAATCAGTATGTATATAGACAATAAGTTCGTGAACCTGATTGTTATGAAGAGTACTTGGACGATCTCAAAATTCAATATCCAAGATCAATCTAGTCGTATCCAAATAATCCAATCGAAATTCTGCCAAGTAGTGCAGCGGATATATTGAAAAGAAAGAAAAATGATAGTTTGTTCAGACCTCGAATTATTCCTATGAATAACGACTATGAACGAAGATAAATATTTAGACCTCGGTTTCCCGACTATAAATAAAAATCAGAATTAAACTTGCACAAGTTCAATAAAATAATTATATTAATCAAATTCAACTGTCTCAAATAATAACTTTGCAAACTCTTAAATAGACTTGGGGGAAAAAAACCCTAACTTGTGCAACAAGAAAGGATGAAAACAACCCAAAACCGATTCAAACCCTAATTTGTTATTTTTGGAAAATTTTAGGTTATCTAAAATAATGAAAGTACTCGCTAAATAAAACTATATGCCACAAACGGCGACCCAAACGGACTCCTAACGAAGAAGTTATTAATAAAACAAAAAATTTCCTAAAACAGCAAAAACGGCATTTTGAGGCCCTAAACGATATAATTTGGCTAAAATTCCAAGACCGTGATCTTGATCGTTGGGCTGTTTCCAATCAATTTAGACCCGTCTTGAGCTAAATTATGACACTCGGGTTTTTAGCCTCCAGATGCATCATTCTCCCGGGGTTGAGAGAAATTCACCGTCGAATTTTGCTGATCATCGTCATCTGAATTATCCTCATGATACGACACCAAATGTTTGACATTAAAAACATCCTAAGTACGGATATTGCTAGGAAGCATCAACTTATAACATTTGGATTAATCTTAGCAATAATTTCCACTTGACCAATCTTGCGTGCCTTCAGCTTGTTATACTCACCCACAGAGAAACGATCCTTTGTTAATATGGCCCACACAAAATCTCCTACTTCAAAATTAACATTTGCGCTTCATATATGCCGCATGTTTATACTTCTCATTAGCCCGAATTAACTGTTCTTGAGCCAACTTGTGAACCTGTTGCAATTGTTGGATACACTGTTTAGCTCTAGCTTCAACTCTCTTCAAATCATGAACATATCCTAAATCTACTGGTGCTCGTGGGTTGTATCCATAGACAACCTCGAAAGGACTCATACCCAGACTACGATTTACTGACCGGTTAAATGCAAACTCAGCTTGACAAAATCTCTGATCCGAACTCTTCAGATTTTCTCCGACCAGACACCGTAGTATATCACCCAAAAAACGATTCACAACTTCGGTCTGTCCATCACTTTGAGGATGATATGCGCTACTGAAGTTAAGCCTCATATTAGCTAACTTCCATAAAGTTTTCCAGAAATAACTAAGGAATCTTGTGTCCCGGTCACTAACAATTGAACAAGGCAATCCATACAGACGATATACCTCACGAAAAAACAATTCAACTACCTTCAGTGCATTAGTAGTCTTCTTGCAAGCAATGAAATATGTCATCTTTGAAAAACAGTCAACAACTACAAATACTGAATCATTTCCTCTCTGAGTTTGGGATAAACCCAATACAAAATCCATGCTCAAATATGTCCAAGGTTGACTTGGAACTTTCAACGGCATATACAAACCTACATTAGACGCTTTTCCTTTCGATACTTGACAGGTTCGACATCTATCCACAAATCTTCCAACCTCACGTCTCATGGTAGGCCAGTAATACGACTTCGAAACAAGTTGAAAAGTCTTGTCTCTGCCCATATGTCCTTCGTCATGTAACTCTTTGAGAATCTTTACCCTGAGACTAGAATCTGGAATACATAACTGATTTCCCTTAAATAGAAAACCATCATGCATATGGTATTCACTTCTTGCTCCTGTATTAATAACATTCACAATCTCCGCGAAATACAGGTCAGTTTAAATAAGATCAGAATATGAATCGCAATCCAATACCTCGATTATCATAGTATTAAGCAACAGACTCCTACGACTTAAGGCATCAGCAACTTGATTCTGCGATCCAGCCTTGTGTTTCAGCACAAAAGTAAACTCTTATAGATAACCAGCCCACTTACCATGTTTAAAAGAAAACTTTTCTTGGCTATTGATGTGCTTCAAATAATCATGATCAAAAAACATTACAAACTCGTCATGAATAAGATAGTGATGCCAATGTTTCGAAGCCTGAATTATTGCATAGGACTCCACGTCATAGGTACTATAGTTGAGCTTAGCATCATTCAACTTCTCACTGTCATAAGCTACTGGACGTCCTTCTTGACTCAAAACATCTCCAATTCCCACCTTTGATGTGTCACAGTGTAATTCAAACGGCATGCTGAAATCAGGTAGCACTAACAATGGTGCAGTAATCAACTTTGTTTTGACAGCTTTAAAGGCTTCATCGGCTTTGTCATACCATGAAAACTTTCCTCCTTTCATGCATTCAGTGATTGGACCATAATGGTACTGAAGTGGGGAATAAAACGTCGGTAAAAAGAAGCAAATCCATAGAATCTTTTTACCTCGTGCAAAGTACTAGGTTTAGTCCAATTTTTAATAGCTTCAACCTTGGTCGACTCGTCCACTTTGATCCCGTCCTATGTCACAACATAACCGAGAAACAAAACTTTATCTGTCATGAATGAATACTTTTTAATGGCTGCAAATAGTTTTTCCCGGCGTAACACAGATAGCACTTCTCGAAGATGTTGGACATGCAAGTCCATATTAGCACTATAAATGAGAATTTCACCAAAATAAACAACCGCAAAAGTACCGATAAAAGGTCTCAATACTTGATTCATGGTACGCATGAATGTACTTGGAGCATTGGTTAAACCAAATGGCATAACCAGCCACTCATATAAACCCTCTCGAGTTTTAAAAGCAGTCTTCCACTCATCACCTTCACGAATCCTTATCTGATGGTATCCGCTTTTCAAGTCTAACTTGGTGAACACCTTCGCTCCACTCAACTGATCTGATAAGTCATCCAACCTTGGAATAGGAAAACGATATTTAACTGTGATTTTGTTGATAGCTCCACTGTCAACACACATTCTCCATATACCATCTTTTTTTGTTACAACAAGGCCGGTACTGCACACGGACTAAAACTCTATCGGATCAATTCCTTTTGTAACAACACTTCAACTTGGCGACAATGTTCTTCATGCTCTTTAGGACTCATTCTATAATGCGCTTTGTTTGGCAAGCATGATCTAGGAATTAGATCAATGCGATGTTGAATATCCCAGAGCAGCGGTAACTCATCAGGCAATTCGTTAGGAAAGACATCCACAAATTCTTCAATTAAAGGTTAAGCTGCAATGAGGATACTACTAGCAGCATGTTCTTCTTTTCCAATCAACACATATATTTCACCTGCATCTTCTATCTCATCTTCAAACTACTTGAATGATAAGAGATTGGTAACTTCTACATTAGATGTTTAGGAACAATCTCTTTACTAGGTACAAGTACTATACGGACACCGTCCCATAAAAAACTGTAGGTATTCTTATAACTATCATGACTAGTTTTCATGTCAAACTCCCATGGACGACCCAACAACAAGTGACAAGCATCCATACTAGTAACATCACACTAGACTTTATCCTTATATTTGTTACCAATTGAAAAGGAAATTAAGCAATGTTTGTTTACTTTTACCTCGTTCCCTTTCTTAAGCCAAGAAAGCTTGTAAGGGTGTGGATGTGCCTTGGTTTCCAGATTGAACCTTTTAACAACCTCTTCATCAATTAAATTCTCGCAACTGCCAGGATTAATAACTAGACGGCAAACTTTTCCTTCTATCGTGCAAGTTGACTAGAATATGTTGGTGCGCAACCACATGTCTCCATCTTCTTGACGTGGAGTAAGGAAATTTCTTCTCACTACAAAGTTTACTCCTTGATCTCCATGAACAACTTCATCAGAAGGGTCATTATCTTTCAGAGCATTATCAAAAATATGTTTGCCATCATCGTCACTGTATTCTTCAGTGAGCAACACCTTATTCACCCGTTCTCCTTTGGAACAGTCACTGCCCTTGTGACCAGGTTCTCCACACTTATGACATCGGCCTCCAAAAGTATTAACTGAGGATTTATTTGGTACTGACACAAAATTAGGTTTAATAGTTGTACCTTTTGTTGAAGTACTACGGTTACTTATCGGAGATGCAGGCACATTGATACCCCAATTTGAGTTTCTACTCCCCCCCCCCCCTTATTTCTCTATCTTCCTTGCTCTATGATGTGCATCTGAAATAGAAAGACAATCAAACATGTTGAGTGTGTCCAAATATTATTGAGGGAGACCACCTATATAACGAGCCACTGTTTGCGCTTCCGTCTCCAACAGGTCGTTCAGAGTAAGTAGTCGATAAAACTCCTTGGTATACTCATCGATAGAACGTGCTCCTTTGCGTAGGTTTTGCAGCTGCTGGTACATCATGCCAATGTAGTTATTCGGCAAAAATTCAGCTCGCATGTGCTTCTTCATCTTATCCCACGAGACTAACTTCTCCTTCCTCTTACGACTGCATTGCAGTTTGTGTTGTTGCCACCACGAGTTAGCTTTCCCATGGAACATAGTTGCTAACAAACGAAACTCGTTTGTTATCTGGTACATCTTTAAATTCCAAGACTTCCTCAACCGTATTCAACCAAGAAAGAAACTCCTCTTGTTCTAAACCACCGTGAAATTCTGGAATCTCTACTTTTATTCCTGCCTTCCAGCGATCAGAATCTTCTCGTCGGACTATTCTATTAACATTTAAGGTTCTCGTCATCCTCTTCTTTTCCTATGTCTTCTATGCGCAGAATGTTATAACGAATCAACAGACCTTTTATATCTGCCATTATTTGTCCTCTCATTGCATTAAAATTTTCTGGAAAACCTCGTCGACCTCTACCTCGACCTACTTGCACTCTCAGTGGCATCATATAAACCCTAAAATCGACTCGGCTCTGGTAACCAAGCTAGTGCAGCGGATATATTGAAAATAAATAAAAATAATAGTTTGCTCAGACCTCAAATTATTCATAGGAATAACGACTATAAACGAATATAATTATTTAGACCTCGGTTTCCCGACTATAAATAAAAATCAGAATTAAACTTGAACAAGTTCAATAAAATAATTATATTAATCAAATTCAACTGTCTCGAATAATAACTTTGCAGACTCTTAAATAGACTTGGGAAAAAAGCCCTATATTGTGAAACTAGAAAGGATGAAAACAACCCAAAACCGACTCAAACCCTAATTTGCTATTTTTGGAAAAAATTAGGTTATCTAAAATAATGAAAGTACTTACTAAATAAAACTATATGCCACAAATGGACTCCTAACGAAGAAGTTATTAAGAAAACAAAAACTTTCCTAAAACGGCAAAAACGACCTTTTGAGGCCCTAAACGATGGAATTTGGCTAAAATTCCAAGACCGTTTTCTTGATCGTTGGGCCGTTTCCAATCAATTTAGACCCTTCTTGAGCTAAATTATGACACTTGGGTTTTTAGCCTCCAGATAGGCTATAGCTTGCTCATCTGCATCACCAAGTAATAAAACTTGTTATCTATCTTGCAAGATACGAATTCTACAAGAAACGAGTCTAGTAATCGATTACAGTTAGAGACGTATCTACTAAGATTGAATACGTACGACTTGCGTAAATCCAACTATAAAGATAAACAATATATTGCAGAAAAGGAAAAATACAAGACATCGGAAGTTTTGTTAACGGGAAACCGCAACTGAAGAGAAACCCTTGGACCTAGTCCAGATTTGAACACCAAACTAAATTAAGCCGCCACAGACACTAGCCTACTATCAGACTTCGGACTGGAATGTTGTTTATCGTGTATCCCCATAATCTGTAGGGACAACATGGGGATGCAAAAGCAAGCCGAAAAGAGAGCGAAAAAGAAAGTAGATCTTGCTTCTCCTCCGAGTATGCCACCTCGTCGAGAGGGAGGTAAGAAATTTGATGCTAAACACCATAGGAACTCGGCAGGTCAAGCTAAAGCGCTTACCATCAATGATGCACCTCAAGTGGAGCCGACGACACACGAAAAATCTGATTTCGACACACCTACTAAAGAAGTAGTCAATGAAGAACAAAGTGGTGATGATGAAATTGTTGAAGAAAAAGGCTCCAAAGAGACTACCAAAAGTAAAGGAAAAGCTCCAAGTATACCACCAAATAAGTAAGGAAGCCACTTGCTCCCCAGGAGAAGATGATTCCTCGCAACGATGGAGATCCTTCTTATGGGTTACCCAGTGATGAAGGAAAGTTTTTATGGGGATACAAAGAGAGTGGGGCTACAATGGTTTACAATACCATACTTACTATCTTAACCTTATGTTATGTCTCAAACTTTCATTTAAGATAAGAACTTATATTCCGTTTAGTGCAATTGAATTTCTTGTGTTGGTTTTGTTTTTTAGGACCACGACGACACCGCGCGACCTCTTAAACAAGGAACGTCCTCGAGTAGAATAATAACCTTATGGACAATATAAAAATAAGTAAAGGAAGTACACGATATAGTAGATGCAAAGGGGTTGTTGGTTGCAGACGACAATTCGGTTACTGGATACGACAAACATCTTGTTTCTGCGTTCGCCGAGAGATTTTAGGGGAAACAAATACTTCTCATCTTCCGGTTGACGAAATAACAATAAATCCAAATAACGTGCAGTTGATTACCGGTCTAAGCATAGCAGGTAACGCCGTGAAGGGGAAAAACTACGTGAATAAACTTGAATGTCACAAGATTTTACGAGTTCACCGAGAAAGTGTTCGGTTGGGATGAGGAGCATATTAAATCTGAGATGCTAGTTGGTGAAGCGAAGCAGAGAGTCTTCCATCTCGCAAGCTTGAAGGACCAATTCATGGGAACACAAAAGTTCCATGATCAAGGAAAAGAAGCGACTCAGGAACGTAACACTGTTACAACGCATGCATCTATGTCTTGAGAGTTGTTATTTTCCCCGATGTTTCCGGTGCCCGTGTGAACGCCAATTATATTCAGCTATTGGACCCAATTCACAAAATAAGTGACTACTCTTGGGGCTCTATCATCCTTGTACACTTGCTGAATGAGTTGAGAAAGTGTTCTAGGTCTCACATGAACCAAATAAGAGGAAATATGTGTCTTCTGCAGGTATGGATATACTTGCACTTCAAAAAGTTTGCTAATAGAGCATGTTTGAACAACTAGTGGGAAGAAGGTGCTTGGTATGGAGACCGATACCGATACAACGACAAGCCGAAGACCCAAAAGGAGGAATATCTGGAATTGGGAGAGGAATTGGACAACTTGACAACAAAACATGTTGTCTTTCACCCTTACAAGGAAATATTTGCTCAGGGAAAGATCCATGGTTGCAAGGAGCAAGAGTATTTTGGACCTTTGTTCTATCCCAAAGGATATGTAATGTACAACCCGACGAGAGTGACGGTGTACAAATATCCCAACATTTGTGCACCCCAAATTTAAAATGGATGAGAGTGGTTGTAAGTCTCTGGATAACGATCTTAAGTTTGTTCACGATCCTTATCCATCATCTACGGATTGGGACGATAGTAGGAGGACCTGGTTCCAGAAGGTGGGTGGCAATACTTCACCGAAGACAGATAATGAGGCGATTCCGTGCTACATGCCTTGGTACCTCGACGTTTCGCATACTCGTGTGATACGAGTAGATGATAGGCCCCTAATCAAGGACAAAGAAAAACCTCTTGTTTTCCTGGTGCGTATTGTTACTCCCTTATTGTTATGACATGATTTGTTGAATGTTTTTTGTTTGAAATGAAAACAAAGAAGGAGAATCGGGCATTTGATAAAAAAAAACATGGGAACGTATAGAGCAAGGAAAAATGTTAAAGAGAATTAAGAAAGGATTGCAGTATATAATGCCCTGAAAGATATAAAATCTTATGAAAAGTTTGGGGAACCGACGGAGAAGACAAAACCGAAGAGGAAGTAAGTCATTTCGAGGAAGAGCTTTCGGGGTCAACCAAGCACCTCACAACATGAAAGTGGCGATGAAAATGCCTCGAAGAACGACCTGCTAAACGAGGACGAGGTGGTCGTGGACGCGGTGGGGATGTTGATGGTGATGAAGACAATGAATTAATGGTTTCTTTGTTTTTGGAACTTATATCTTTAACTATATGGATAATTACGGAGTCAAAACTTATGTCTTGAACTTACGCTTGTTCGGATTATGTTATTTTATTATCGTTAGTCTATGAATTTATGTGTTTAGTTGGTTTTAAAACTGGTGTGTTTTCCTAAGACGCAACAAAGGACTACAATTTGGGCCAAAAATGCAGGTATTCTGGCTGTTCATTTATTCATAATCAGTTTACATATTAATACATAACAACCGATTGTACATTGTCTCCATAATTCCAGGTTTAGAATCGGTCTGTATTGTATACTACTTAGACCGATTATGAAATTCCATTTTTTTTCCAATGGTACATAATCAGTCTGTATGTAACATTTGTATACACCGATTCTGAGAAGAAAAAATATCAAATATTCTCACATTCCAACAGAATTGGTCTATGTTTTGGTCCATATAATCCGATTCTTGTAAGCAAAACTTTCACTTTCTTGTATGCTTTTTTGCCCAGAATCGGATTACATGTTCAATATTATAAACCGAATGTTGCGAGGCAGGTTTTGGATGATTTTGCAATGCCATAATCGGTCTATGTTGACATATGTAAAATCTGATTGTGTGGATTTATTTCAGAAAATATAACCGTTGAGTCTTCATCCATATAAGGACAACCTCATTCTTAAGCACATTTTGCCCCAAACTTGCAACTTTGAGCCACTCATACTTCATTCACTACTCAAATAGAGCCTGGAAAATGGATTGGGATTCAAAAGAAGATATGCAACTCGTGAAATCGTTCATTTTAGTCTTTCACGAGCGTCACAATGAACTATATTCAATGTTTTGGAAGAAAGTCAAAGAGTTTTATTATGAGCGCATCACAAATCCAAAAAACCGTAAATGGAGAGACTTAGCGTTTCGATTCGCATATATAAAAAGAGCAATACGGGAGTATGTTAAAGTTAGTGAAAAGATGAGTAATTCGATATTTCTGTACATATGTCATCCTTTAATGCTCACATACTAATTAACATTTAATAATTCATTAAATTTCAAGTGGAACGATCCAATGGCTTATGGAGAATTAGTAATGGGGAAAGAAAGTTCAATTACCACAAGGAATGCGTGTGTTGTACCGTTGTGCTCGGAGGTTCATTGATGATGTATTGATGTGCGAGATTCAAGAATTTGCATACTGAATTGTCCTATGTAATGTGCTAATTTCCTAAACTATGTAATGTGCTGATTTCTCAAAACTATGAATGAATATTTTGTTTAAGAAAATTGGTTTATACGTACATTTATAAGCTATGTTCCCAACAATCGGTCTACGTGGTAAATCATAAGGACCAATTTTTGGTGTTCATCTTGAAATAAAAACATCAACCTAGAATTGGTAGTACACGAACATCCACCGATTTTGGGTTGATTTTTGTCAAAAAAGATAATAATCATTTTGAAGATGTTTCGAAGATATTTGATATCGCTTGTAGACCTGTGGTGTCTGTGAGAGTGGTGGAATGTTTCTTTAAGCATCCCAAGGAGTTGTAAGTGCTCCTTAATTTGTTTTTATGGCGGTGATCCGGGTCTGTGAGGACATGTACTTATTGCAAGAATCCTCTGGGAGAGTTTATAATTTGCTAAGTCAGGTGAAATCAAAGAGGCCACAAACATTTTAGCTAATATCATGGCTGCTGGTATTTGTGTTTTGGAATGGGCAGTTGAACCTTAATTGATTTCAGGGTTAACTTGATTAAAGATCTATTAATAATCTGAATTAATACTAATTAATAAGGGTCAAATTAGCCATTAAGAAAAATAATTGACTAAAGGGTTTTTCATTTTGTTTCATTATGTCTTATTTTAGCACGTAATAATAGGTCCCAAATAATTCACCTACGTCCCAAACTAGCCAGGTTAAGTGCAGCTAAGACCCCAGGCTCAAGGTGCTCACGATTTATTGTTTTTCACGAGTCTTCCGTGGCCGTCACAAATCTACGCGTAGAATTCCGGAAAAAACATAACCAAACTTAACCAAAAGGAGCGGCTGGTGTCGAAGAGGAGAGTACTTTCTCCAAGTTTCAACCATCGCATTTGGCTACGTATGTGACGATTTTATCCCTCCCATGACAACAATATTCACTTACTATCCCAATTTTTGTTTTGATAAACCTTATACAAAAGGTTAGGTTTTCCCAAAACCCTAAACCTCTCTGAAATTTTCTGCTAAAAAAATTCTACCAGAATTTTGGATTGAATTAATGGAAGCTCAAGAGCAGAAAGATATGGACAGCAATAGCAATATCATGTGTCTGTTAACAGACCCAGAAGGAACTCCTTTAGGACCTTCTATGTTTCTTCCACATAACGCCGGACCTCCTCAACTTCAACAGCTCGTCAATAAACTTCTAAACAATGTAAAAAAAATTGGGATTTTTGGTTTCTTTGATTGAGTTTCCTGAAACTTCAATTTTTAAGTGTTTGTTTGATTTTTCAGGAGGATAAATTGCCTTATTCATTTTACATATCAGATCAAGAGCTTGTACTGCAACTCGGAGAGTATCTAGAAAAGAACAAAGGTTAAACTTGCAAACAGCAATTCCATTTTCTGTTTTGATTAGTTGATTCTGAATTTGTTTGGTTTATTGACTTTTTAAGCTGAATTGCAGTTTCTGTGGAGAAGGTGTTGAAGATTGTTTACCAACCTCAAGCAATCTTTCGTATTCGTCCAGTCAATCGCTGCTCTGCCACTATTGCTGGTATGGGATATTAGTTCGGTTGTCTGTTTATTGTAATTTCTGCTATTTATCTAGATTTCTGGATTCTTTTTCTTAATCGCAGATGCTTAAATTGGGTACCTTTGTGGAATTGTTATTAATAATAAATGTTTTATACCGTTTTTCCCCTGCTGCAGGTCATACAGAAGCTGTTCTTACAGTTGCTTTCAGCCCAGATGGCAGACAACTGGCGAGTGGCTCTGGTGATACTACTGTGCGGTTATGGGATCTTACTACTCAGACCCCAATGCACACTTGTACAGGTGCTGTATTTGAGGTTTTAATAGGGATGGTTGTTTAGTAACTAGTTGATTCTCATATTGATGGTATTTTGGACCAACTAGTTTTTCTGGTATGAATGAATGAGCATGGCTTAGTTTAGGCGGCTTATCATATAACAGCAATTGGAGTGACGGGGTAATCTCCTGAAAAGCATTTTTAATTAGTGGGCACATTTATGTCAAGCATATACTTTATTATCTTAAACATTTAATTGGTCTCGGGTATGGGCACACTGCCTCACCTTATAAAATGGGAGACTGGTGCTACCAATGTTCATACAGCTTTAAATCTCTTGAAACACTTGTAAGGAACCTCAAGGTAGAAGACTGTCATATATGTCTAGTATGAGAATTTAAGCAGTGTACTACATCTTGGTTGTGACTAAATAGTTGTAAGATGATGTGTATTTATATTCCAATCTGCTGAGGGATAGAAATTTCAGTCCTAACCGAAGATATAGTTTGATTATATTTACACATGCCGCAAGACTATAGTACTATAGATGTTCATTCTTATCTGGGTTTTAGTTTGCTAACGGAATGGCACAGCCGACTACTATAGGTATCATAGGAAAATGTGGGATCAGCCTTCCTCCTGTAACAAGTGCAATAAGTGTTCCAATAACTAATTATTACTTCATTGTCTTGCATCTTATTTAGGACACAAAAACTGGGTTCTTTGCATTGCATGGTCACCTGATGGTAAGCACCTTGTAAGTGGTAGCAAGTCTGGAGAAATTCTAAGCTGGGATCCGCAGACTGGGAAGCAATCAGGAAATCCGTTCATTGTAAAATCTCATTTTCACTTACTGATCTTATTTAATTCAGAAGTGTTTAGTTCATATAAAAAGTAGGTTATGTATGCAGTAACCTTTTCTTTGCAAGGAATGGTTTCTTTTCCTGATTTCTTAATGAAGGTCTCACACTCTTACTCTTATATCAGGGCCACAAAAAATGGATTACTGCCATTTCATGGGAGCCTGTACACCTGAGTTCTCCATGTCGCCGCTTTGCAACTTCAAGTAAAGATGGGGATGTACGTATTTGGGACATCTCATTAAGAAGATGTGTTATTGCTCTTACTGGACACACGCTTGCAGTAACTTGTGTTAAATGGGGTGGAGATGGAATGATATATTCAGGGTACACTTACTTGTTTTTCTTAATGTGATTTGTTTTAACTATATTATTTTTTCTTGACCCGTCACGGTTATTATGATCGTGTTACCACTTGCAACATATATGTATGTGTTTTACTGTTTTGTTTCCGCCACTGACTCCAGGAGCTTAGTCAATTCATTCATTAATTTTATATTATATGGGTATAAATGAAACAAACTGGTTGTACTTTGCATCATTTCTTTTCAAAATGACTGTCAAGGAGCTCTCTTTTTGTTAACTGGGTATGGATAAGTTATTCCAAGTGCTGACAGTCACAACATGTTGAACAACTTCTCTTCGTTTACATTTAAGTTTTTTCTCAAAACACAAAAGAGCTCCTTAATAAACATATCTGCTATTGCCTGAAGATATTACTATAAAGTATCAGAAGGTATAGATGAGTTTACTTATTTATTCAAGTAAATGATTGCAGCTCTCAAGATTGTACGATTAAAGTATGGGAAACTACACAAGGCAAGTTGGTTCGCGAACTGAAGGTAAAAATATATTTAGTTGCTTCTGATTTGTGATTTTTAAGTTTCAATTTTGAGGTTTTCTAGTCTGCCGATGGAGAATTAATGTTTCTAGATAATTCACCTTAATTACTTTTTTGTAACCTTCAAAATCTGACCACCAAAATGTTCCAAAACCTATCATTTGTTTATTAAATTAAAACAAACCCAAGTAATCGACTCAATTAGGAAAAGCTCTGAAATCATTCATCAAACTTATTATTAGAGAAAAAATTATTTGAAAAGCGTTCTCATCTTTGTCTTCTTTCCTTTTTCAACCTTCAAGATCCCATAACCAAAATACAAACTCATCAAAAAGAAGAAAAAAAATCACATCTAAACGAGCCTAAATACTTTATGCAATCGAACACATCGAAAGTAACTGAAATGAATGTTAAGAGCTTGTCTTAGGAATGCCATTACTTTTCTTATCCCACGAGATTACTAATTTTGTTCTTTCTATAAACAGTCACAGAGCCCGGAGTAACTAAATATGTTTCCTTTGACATCCACGTAGACAACCACGTCAGTTGGGATCAGAGGAGCCCAAGCATTAGTGTTGGGTTTTTTTAAGATATTGTGTTGATATATGTTTATTGATTTTGATATTAGGGGCACGGACACTGGGTGAACTCTCTGGCGTTGAGCACTGAATATGTGCTTCGTACAGGAGCATTTGATCATACTGGAAAACAATATTCATCACCTGAGGAAATGAAAGAGGTAGTAGTCTTTGCTACTTTCTTCCTTTAGCCTTGTGATTTTCAGTCTCTTTTAACAACCACCTCTGTTCGCGTGCCGTGAGTTCGAATTTATTGGATGGAAATATACTTAGCTTTTTCTTTCTCAGTGTGGTGGTGCTAGATGAGTTAGTCTATAGTCATAGAATTTTGTAGTTTGAGCATCAGCTCATTCCAAGTAATCAAAAGAAAGGGACTGCTTTTGGTGTGTCTTCTTGACCAGTAAAATTGTTTTTCTTGTTAAAAAACTTTGTAGCTATCTGTTAATGCAATGCTTTTGCCCCCTTTATAACCTTAACTACCTTGGGCCATCTCCTGCATAACCATTGTGGCGAGACACTTAGCTCATCTTTTGTGAACTCACAAACTTTGTGTCGGTAGTGGGTCCTTACATTTTTCCCTATTGTACTGGCAGTTTTATGTTGTCCACTGACCTTGCTTTAATTGTCTGTTAGGTGGCTCTTGAGAGGTATAACAAAATGAGAGGAAATGCTCCTGAAAGACTGGTATCTGGGTCTGATGACTTCACCATGTTCCTTTGGGAACCCGCTGTCAGTAAGCACAACAAAGCCCGCCTGACTGGTCACCAACAGGTAAGCCTACTTCTGCTTGTTTTTTCCTTTTTAACTTTCATTTGCTTTGATTAAATTACTTTGCACTTGTTGCACTGCAGTCTCCATAATCTATCCAACAATGTCAAACTTCTTTTTATAGAAAGGATATTGGAGTTTATTATTTGGTAGAACTATTGCTTATCAACCAAAATGTGTCTTAGGCTGTGAGTGCATGCTCTCAGTTAAGGACTTTAAGACTTGGTTTAGTTTAGTTTGAATAGTGAACCTTAACTTGTGAGCTTTGGATAATGAATTAGCTCAATATTGTGCTTCCTGTAGTGGAAGTTGTAAATATATGTGCAAAAGAATCTATATTTTCTTGAAGTTGCTTAACACACGAGACTTCAAACCTGCCATACAGCTTGTGAACCATGTTTACTTCTCCCCGGATGGGCAATGGATAGCAAGTGCTTCATTTGACAAGTCAGTCAAGTTGTGGAATGGTACCACTGGGAAGTTTGTTGCAGTTTTCCGTGGTCATGTTGGACCGGTATACCAGATAAGGTTCGAATTCTTTTATAGTATTCCTTTTTTTTCTTCCTTAAATTTCCTTCAAGTAAGCTAATCCTCAGCCCGTGTCTGTGGTTTATTTTGCAGCTGGTCTGCTGATAGTAGGCTTCTTTTAAGTGGTAGCAAGGATTCTACGCTGAAGGTAATAGGTTTTCACGTTTTCGTCAATAGTATATTTGTGACAAGTTGGCACTAGATAAAGTTTGACTCCCTCAATTATTTACCATGAAATCTCTTTTCAGACCATCTAGGACCTAAACGAGAATTTACCAGAAGCAACATTGTGTTGTACGAATTATACTTTCTCTGTTGCTAATAATACTATACTGATTAAAGTGCAACATTTTCTCTGTTCTGCAATTTATACTTTTAGGTTTGGGATATCCAGAAGCAAAAGTTGAAGCAGGATCTTCCAGGTCATGAGGATGAGGTAATTTTTCTTCTCTAATTTTAGTATCACACTGCTTTTTACTATTGAACTTGTGGCACCACTAATTTTGATCTTTTCTTGAGAAGGTTTTTGCTGTCGATTGGAGTCCGGATGGTGAGAAGGTAGCCTCAGGAGGAAAGGACAGGGTGATGAAATTATGGATGTAGTAGAACTGTAGAGGTAGAGAAAGGTAGTCTTGTTAAGTTCAATTCTGCTTGTATTTTATCGGATCAGTTCAGAAAAGCACAATCCTATTTAATGATTCAATTATTTTCTTGTGTTGGAATTTCTCAGATTTTGCAATTGAGAATTTGTCGCACCCTGTTCATAAGAAATTATAAACCCTCTTTTTGTGAATTCTATTGAAATGGTGAATCTCCTTTGTGCCTATAAACTGGAGACCTTGCGAAGAAACAGAACACATTAAAATTTGTAAGAATGTAGGAGATCAGCAAATCCACAAGAATGCCCTTAAGATGATGGGTTCTGAAATTTTGTTAGGAAAAGATAACCAAATATGTCTGATGAACCAAATCTAGACCGCAATAACATTTCAGTGCAACTGACCCAAACAAATAAGAATCAAAAAAGCTCTCAAAAGTTCAAACCATTTAATAATTATATATATGATTGACTGTACAAGAATAAAGCCATTACATCCTCTTTCAACCAACAATTAGAAGAGTCATACCATTTCATCCTTCATATTAATATATGAAAAAGAAAAGAGAACAAATGAACCAATTATGACAGAATTTCCCCATCCTCTAAGTCTGCATAGAAGTTTACCACCACATCCTCCTCTTCTTCTTCTTTTTCTTCTTCAGCATAATCAGCTTTCAAGAACAGACCCAGTTTTTTCAATGGACTAACAATTGAACTTCCATATGCTTGATGACGTGCCAACTTCTCGATGTCTTTTAGAATTTCTAGGTTCTCATAAATTTGAACGGTCTTCTCCATCTAGAACAGAACCCAGCAACAATTATAAAACTAATACCGAGAAAACATTGATGAAAAAATGGAACAATAATAAAAACCTTTTCTAAAGCAATTCGAGCTGCTTCTCTTTCTCTCTGTCTCTGCATCTTCAATTCCAATTCCCGACTCCTTCGTAATGCAACTTCAGAAGCAACTCTAATCTTGGCTAATCATCACAAATATAACTAAATAAGCTAAGAGGCAGTAATACATCAGGAAAGAGAGCAACTTGTGATTGCAGGCACCGATCACTAACAATCTCATGAACACTAGATATATCGCCTACACAGTTGAACTTTAATACTAAGTACAAAGCCCCAAGTGGACTTTGATCAGTACACATTATGGCTTTGGAGGGTCTGCGTCCATGTCCCATTCTAGATTCTTTCATACTATGAGGTTCTTAACTTTGTTTAATGTTTTAGGTCTAGACATAACTGTGTAAGATTGCAAAGATGTTTCGGCTTAGTCTCTCATCTGGTGATTCCATGATAAAGATCATGTAAACTTTTTCATCCCATCGAAAAGCCTCCCCGAAATCTTTATCCTTTTTTCATCTTATTACCTAATATGTTTTCACTTCTCATTTCCTTTGCTTTTTATATTGATGTCCTGTCAGTTAACTGCTAACGTTCTAAACTGTACAATCACAATGAAATATCAAAACAAAGATGAGACCAGGCTAAATGCCTAGGACTCCACCAAAAAAACCTTGAAAGCACCACACTCCCAGCCACCCAGAAATGCTCATTTAATTTGGTATGGAGTCCAATCAAGCAAATATGTTATGTAATTGTGGTCATCAGCTTAGACTCGACTAAAAAGACACTATTAACCTGCTTTAATACATTGACTACGCTTTCACATGCAAGACAACACATACAAGAATGTATTGAAAGTTTTCTTAGTACCTTGTTCTTGCTTCTTTTCCAATATTTCTTTCTCCTTTTGCATCTTCACAGAATCACCTTTCTCACCCTAAATGGCACAGTATAAAGCAATTAACTCTGTGATTGTCTGCCAAACCATGTGACCTTTTCTAAATCATACTACTAATTACGGCCACAGTCAGAAACAGGTAAAACTCACATTGCACAACAACGTATTATGCTTTGCTCTCACGATGGTATCAGCAAAACGTCCCTTTAGCATCGCAGCACGAAGAGCCTTCTCAGGGGTCATTTGCCCATCATCATCAACACCCTCCACTAAACCGCAAGAAAGATAAAAAGCGATAAAATATCAGGAAATGCACTATTGAGTACCAAACAGAGTTCGTGAAGGCATAATTCTAGACGATTAATTTACTAACCTTCTCTGGAAGCAACGGGCATGACAGGAGTTGCAGGAGAAGCACTATATTTGACTTTTCTGTCATCTACAACACTCGCAACTTTCACAAGTCAAGTCTCAATGCAATTCAGAACAGCCAAATATCAGGAAGAATATGATCCAGCGTGCTAATAACTAAAATAAGGGAACTCTTTCACAGATAACTAAAATAAGAGAACTCTTTCTCACAGATAACTAAAATAAGAGAACTCTTTCTCACCATCAGCATTAGGATCCAGCGTGCTAATTTCCCGTCCACCAGTGCCATTAGCTAGAGGATCCTAGAATTTTTCATTTTTTTCTGAAAGTTATATATCTGAAGAAATTGGGTTCTTCATAATAGAAAATCCAAGATGAGAAATTAAGTTAACAGATTAGGTAACACATACCAAGTTGTGTGGACCACCAGGATGTGCAGAAGTATTCACACATTGGACTCTGTCAGAATCTACACAAGTGGAACAAGAAAACACGCCGTCAAACCACTGAAGTTTTGTGTAGATATGTTTCTTAAATAACTGACCAATAGGGAGATCTATGAAACAGATCAGGTTAAGACTTACTTGAAGATTGGGAGAGTTCCTTTTGACCAATGCCTTTGCTGTCCATGCTGCCACCATCAACACGAGCAGCTACTTTTGTATTAGGAGTTATATTGACACGCGCTCCTAAACATGTAAACAAATTAGGACTAATAACAAAACTTATGGGCAGCATTAATAAAAAGTGTTTTACAAGATCATACCGTTATGAAGCTTTTTCTGTATGGAGCCATTTCCACCAGATTTTTTTACCAGAACAGACTAGAAATGTAACAAAAAGTTTACATAACTCAGAATCTCTTGGATAAATCAACTGGCAAAAAAGCCCGGAGAAAATAGAAACACTTGAGTGTGAAATGATTGACATTGAAAAGTTACTTACAGTTGCTGGTTCTGAATTAAGATATGGCCTTATGATCTTATGCCATTTTGACAGCTTCTCGTCATCAAATGCATCAATGTCAATTTGGATTTTTTCTTCCATTTGATTGATCAAACCAGATCTTCGCAAACAATTAAGTAAGTCTCCTGAAACTTTTCCCTTCGATATTTCCATGATATCTTTTCTCATCTTAGTTCTAAGGGAAGGTGACAATGAAATTTCCGGCAATTGATTCAAACAAGATGGAGCATTTTCTTTTGGACCCCCTTTTCTCAGAGTCTGAGCTTCTTCCGATCTTTTATTAAGAGTTGGCTTCTGAGCAACCATTGAGCTTTCCGAACTCCATTTTGCTTGAACAGCTCTCCACAGTGATTCAAAATCGTTATTTAGCTCCCGAGCCAATCCATGAACATAATTACTTGGTGGATTATATCTCATGGCATTCGAAAAGGTTAATCGCACATCAGAGGCGAACACACTGCTATCCAAATACTTTTTCGCCTGTAATTTTTGTTTAACTGTGCCCAAGTCCATGGGTTCAGTAATAATAGAGAAATAATCTGGAATATTCAGCTCGATTGGGTCAACCGGCCTATTAAATATCCAAGAGTCTGGATGAGTCATCAGTTTTCTTAGTATCTTGGTACAGTCTAGCCTCTTCTCATAGTCAAGTATCTGCCTCTTTCCTATTTGACCATACATACACTTTCCAGGTCCAGGTTCACCAACACGCGCCACTAGGGCTGCACTCTTTTCCCGTTTACTCATCTCCATGGAAGTTTTTTCTTCACAATATGTAAAGGAACGGCCACTTGAACAATTTAGCAATTCTATGTCAATAGTATTTGTTCTTTGTCTCTTCATTTTTCTGCCATCTAACTCTAACAACCTTCGACTTTTGTGAGCATCTGGCGAAATAAATTCAACATTGGGCATTTCGGTAATGAACTTTTCCAATTGATTAGATTCATTTTCAACGACTTTGCTCGCACATGTTTTCCTTTCTGTACCAGCAATAACGGGATAAGTTTTACACTTTAATAGTGTCGGTTGGTCAAACCCATATGAAAGATCAAATGATTTAGTACCTTTACTTGAACAGCTGTTCCCAAAATTCTGCAGATTACCTCCTTCCGAAGTGGCAGAATACATCTCATGAAATCCTTGCTTACTTTCGGCTTCAATAAGTTCTGTTCTTGATCCGACTTGAGGAAGGCGAACCTTCACTCTGTTCCTCACGACTGTCTTTTCAGAAGCAGCCATTGCAAAGAGCAATCTCTCTAATAGGATATGTCAGAGCTTTGTCTTCTGGAGCATTCTGTAGAAACAAAATTTCTGCAGAAACGGTGCACAAAATTAAGTAGTGTGAACCGGTAGCATCAGAAGCCTACTCAGAAACAAACTTAAAACAGGGAAATCACTAGTGTAAATCCTTTTCAGCACTTCCTGGGATATTGATGAAGAAATAGATAATTGGTCGTAATTTCTTAGTGTAGCCAACATTTCAAAACTTACACTAGAAAAAAAAAAACAATTTCATCAAGGAAATTACATAGAACGATTAACATACATTCACTGAAACCCTAACTTGACTGTAAGTCTGCTAATAAGCCTAATATACAATGATTCTAAGGTTATTCATTGATTATGAAGAGCTAATTATAAGAAGAGAAACAAAATGACGGCAAATTCATAAACAAGTCGATACATAAAATTTAGAATTTCATGTTCAGGGTTTTACAATATAATAGGGTTTAAGTTTTTATAGGAAGGAAGGTATCAAAAACCAAGTATAACTAAGAGAAAGCAACAAATTCAACAGCTGAAATCACTAAAACCAGGAAATTTTACCTTAAATCTTCGATACTTTCTGTATTAATGTTGAATCCTAATTTGGACTCTTCATCTCTACTGTACCGCGTAATTACTTCGTCGCTTGAACGACTGACTACAGTGACTACTGACTAGGGATAAAACCAAAGAAGGAGAGGTGTTTTTAAATTGTACGGGTGAGGTTTTGCAATGAGCTTCATCTGAGTTGTTGTTTTGGGCCTGGCCTAAAAAGGAATGGATTTTTGGGGACTACTCAAAAATGGAGGGGAACTATTTTATGATAGGAATGTCTACCCTATACTTATAAGGGGTGTCCTAAAGTGTGGAAATGACTAACCTACCCTTAAATTAATTTAATTTAAAACTAACCTAATAACCACCTATATATATATAACCACCACCTCCTCCCACCACTGTCGCCCACCACCACCGCACATCACCTACCACCTCCAACTACCACCACCACCACCTCTATGTATATAGCTTAATTTAAATCATTAGCGAAGATATTCTCACAAACCCATTACTTGTCATTCGTTTTTGGTTGAATAAATGAGAAGTAATCATCAAAATGAGTTGAAAATGAAAGTTGCAGAGAGAAGTTCGGCTAGGAATTATGTGAAACAGTTTGTAGAACTAGCCGAACTCAGCTTTAATGGAGTTTTTTCTTTCAGAAAAAAGTTCGGTTACCTCGCAAAAAAAAATTCCCAGTCGAACTTTTAGTTCGGTCATGTCGCAACTTTTTTTCGTTTTTTTCCTAGCCGAATTTTTAGTTCGGTTTTGTCGCAATTTTTTTCTACTAACAGAACTTTTTTCTGAAAACCTATATATTGAGTTCGGTTACGTCGAGAAAAAAATTCTCAGCCGAACTTTTAGTTCGGTTACGTCGCAACTTTCTTTTTCCTAGCCGAACTTTTCTCTGAAAGCAAAAACTCCATTAAAGCTGAGTTCGGCTACCTGTGTCTTCAGACCCATTAGCCGAACTACACTTGCAGATGAGTTCGGCTACCTGTTCTTCAGATGTCGTAGCCGAACTTCATTTCCATGGTCGAAATCAGTTTATAAATTTCTCATTTTTTCGAAAGTTTTTGTCAATTCAAGCAACATTAACTAAATTTGAAGTATACCTAAGTACCCAAAACCCTCATTTCGAAATCAACCATCTTAAAAAAAACCAAAACCCCCTTCTTCTCAAAAATTATTCTTTTAAAAACACTCAGCTAATTAATCTAACCTCACTAATCAATCATTACACTAACACTAATTAATCATTACACTAACTAATTTAATCACCAAGGACAAGTTTGGTATTAGAGAAAAACTAAGTTAAGGGGTGGCTCAAATTTACTTCAAATATCCACCCCAAAATATAAGAGTAGTCCCCAAAAGATCATTCTTAAAAAGAGCAAGCCCCAAAATTAAGAGATGTTTACTGGTCACAGGTCTCTGACCCATGTTTTTTTTTATTGCTGACTCGGCGCAAGTCAGATGTCAGACCGTTTTTTTGTGTGTGTCAATTCTGACTCGTGATCTGATTTAGACCAAACCCCTGACTCGGACCCGTTTGAGTCGGGTAATAAAATACGAGAAATTTCTTGTTTGGTCCATCCATATTGTTATTTCTAGTAGGGTCCATCCATATTAGTTGTTTAACCGGAGGTCCACAATTATTTAAAACAAGCGAAATGACTAAAATATTCCCTGTTTCCAAACGTGCGTGTCTACACGGTTCCCTATCACCCTAATATCACTCGATCTCCTTTTCTCTACCACCAAAAACCCAATTTCGTCTCCGCCTAGTAAACAGTGAACAAAATTCTGAAAATCATCATTAAAATCTTATGATCACCATAAGAATTACTCTATTCGCATACTGAATTATCTAAAAATTCACTGAAAACCCTAGATTTTCTGTGAAATCTCCATTAATATGGTAACAACAAGAAGAATCATCAAAATATTATGAGAAGAAGTAATTCTACTCCAAATCAGTAGAAGATGATTTCGAAGATTTACCAGCAGCAAAAAAGAAGAAATACATCACAAAATAGCAAAAAAATTGTACTACAATTCTGGATTTTTTCACATTCTAGTTTCCAATTTTTTTCAATCCAACAATATATCTCTTATATCGAAGAACAACATTTTTTATGCTTGAAAACCATCACAGATAACACGCAGTTTGTTTTGTATAGATTCATCACCTGATTTGTTTGTTTTTTTTATTCCATGATCCCGGAGTACAGATTTGCTATGCTCATGTTTTTTAGTTTTTTTTTAACATCCGATAACTCTTTTATTCTTTATGCTTCTTTCTTTTATAATCCTGGAGTGTAGATCCACTGCATTAATGGATTTTATTCTTATATTATTTATGCTTTAGCTTGTACACTTTATTTTATTTAGTTTTCTTTTGAATTTTTTGTTGGTTCATAACAAATTTTGATACTGCAAATACTGTTCATTTCCAAAAATGTATAAGTTTTTTTTTTTTTTTTTTTTTTAATGTTATGTGAATATCCGGGAGTGCAGGTTGGATATACTATGTTAATCTCGAAGAAATTAGGATGCTAGCTAGTTTTCTTTTATGTTATGTGAATATCTGGAAGTGTAGATTGCATATACTATGTTAACTTCAAAGAAATTGAGATACTAGTTAGTTTTCTTTTGAGTGCAGATTGCATATACTATGTTAATCTAAAAAAAATTAAGATGCTAGATAGTTTCTTTTATGTTATGTGAATATTTGGAAATGCGGATTGCATACACTATGTTAATTTCAAAGAAATTAGGATGCTAGTTAGTTTTATTTCATGTCATGTGAATATCTGGAAGTACGGGTTTGGTATACCATTCATTTCTCACAGATCTAAAAGATCTTTAGTGCAAAAATAATCTATTGTGATTGTGTTTATTGATTTAAATTAGGTTATATGTGTGATATGTTGACAGTGCAGATTGCCTATACTATCTTAATTACTATCCTTTATGATGTTTCCGAACCCGAAGTTTGTTTTTTGTGTAATATTTATGTAGATACTATGAAAAGGCGGGGGTATATCAACCACAATAATTCGTTCGGAAATCTGTATGGACAAAACTCCAATATAATTCCAAGAGCACCAACTTAAAAGTGAGACTCAATCAAGAAATATATCAAAGAGCTTTATCTCTATTTTTAGACACAATCAGCAAATCGAACAGATATAAATCCATGAGCCTGATTGATATGAGAAATAACTTGAACGGTACCAAAGACCAATGCCCAAGTGTCAATCAAGTTATATCTAACAAACAAGGTCGGATTTATCAACTGATTGAACTACGCACAACCTGTGATATTTCAATTATATAAACAAACATAATGCGGAAAAGAAATAACACAGACACAAGAAATTTTGTTAACAAGGAAACCGAAAATGCAGAAAATCCCTAGGACCTAGTCCAGCTTTAAACACCACACTGTATTAAGACGCTACAGAAACTAGCCTACTACAAGTTAACTTCGGACTGGAATGTAGTTGAGCCCTAACCAAGTCTCACACAGGTTAAGGTACAGTCGCGTTCCTTACGCCTTTAAAACCACGCTGGATTCTGCGCACTTGATTCCCTTAGTTGATCTCACCCACAACTAAAAGTTGCTACGATCCAAAGTCGAAGACGTATAAACAAATTTGTCGCCCATATATATGTCCATTCTTTATTCGGTTTTTGTTCAGTCTTTTGATAAATCAATGTGAACATGAACCAATTGATAATCCGGTCTTATACTCCCGAAGAGCAGCCTAGAAATATCAACCACCTCACAATAACCCAACTGATTAACAGAAAAAGTTATTGCAGAATCACAAGAGTCTGGGACGAAGAACTGTTGTGATTACTTTTTATATCTTACCTATCGGAGATAAATATCAAGTAAATCTTAGAGAAGATAAAACTCAATATGATAGAACAAGTAATATCAGAATATGCAACTACAGAGAAAATAGTTGGATTTGGCTTCACGAATCCCAAATGAAGTCTTTAAGTCGTTAACCTAATATGGTTTTGGAAAAACCTAAGTTAAAGGAGAATCGACTCTAGTTTGTAACTAGGACACAGAAAAGTGTCGGGATTAGGTTTTCCAGTTGCTAAAGTTCGCCTTTATATAGTCTTTCAAATCAAGGTTGCTTACAATCAAAGCTAAGATAGATTAGTAACAAAGCATTCAATATTCACCGTTAGATGAAATCCTTATTTAAGCTTCAAGCTAAGTCTGCTTGGAAATTAAGAAATTAATCTCCACCGTTAGATAATCTTAGCTTGTTACACACAAATGAAATATACTTATATTTAGATATGGGTAATCGTACCTAAACGTGTATATTGAGTTGGCTCAATAACAGTTAACCGAAGTTAGCCATATGAACACTTTTGTTTTAACCATATTCATATAACACTTTTAGATCAAATATGATGATCAATCAATCATGAAAGATAATCAAATGAATCTAATTGTGCTTCAAATAGAGTTGTTCAATTGTTCATTATCTCATAGAAATATATATGAACAAATTGAAACAAAATCGGATTGATTCATAATCGTACAAAGTACAAGAATCAATTCATGAACATTAAGCCACGGTTTGCAAAGTTAATTTTCATTCCTTAAATCATAAATGTTTTAGTTCATGAGTATGAGAATCATACATAACCGATTTTAGAACTTAACCACCGAGTTCGCAAACTAGGTACGCGAACAACAGCTCCGGACCTTGGCCTAGTCAAGCCGTTCGCAAACCCGGTTCGCGAACAACTGTTCCGGACCCAACTCAGGTAAACCCGTTCGCATACTAGGTACGCAAACAAGAGTTCCGGACCTGAATCATTACAAAATAGTTCGCATACTAGTTTTGCAAACCGTGTTGCATCCAGACAAGGGTAATTGTTCTAAATTCTCATTTCAATCATTGAAACATTCTTGGAAGACAACAATGGTAATCTTACACATACCATTAGCTTCAAGTAATTTTCAAGTGATCGAATGATCAATACGAAACTTCCCAAGCTAACATCAAATGACTGTCTCACACAAATCATGTAAGATGTTCAAGGTAATTTTTACATGATCATCTTTTGACTTAATATTTAGTTTCCAACAAATAAATTGTTTCCAACTAAACTCATTAAGAATATGATGAACATAGTTAAAGCAAAAAGCTTCCAACACATATTTCGAGAAAAAGATAAGCGAGATAAACTCAGCTCGGAATATCAAATGTGTATAATATAAAAGTTTATATAGCTATACGACTTAGTCTCATTAGAAGATAAAATATAATAGACTTCCGAGTGATAGATAAGTTATAGTCTACACATACCTTTTGTTGATGAAGTTCCTCCAAACTCCTCAGTAGATTTTCGTCTTCAATTGGTGAACGCCGTGAAGTCTAAAGCTCAACTACAAATTTTATCCTAATCCGAGACTTTTATAAGTAGACTAGAAATCAAGTATATATCTTTGATCAACTAAACTTGACAAACAAGCTTGAGATAGCAACGCTTGCGAGTTCAACCAAGCAGTGCTCTAACAATCTCCCCCTTGTCAATTTTAGTGACAAAACTATCAATACATATGAATTAAAAATAAATAAACTTTGTAGCTTCTCATCCATCATGCTTGATTTCCTTGGCTCTTCAACATTCCTTGAATTCTTTGTTACTCCAAGTACCCCAGCGATTCTGAACGTGTTCAAATCAGCATCATTGTTGTTTAATATCCGTAGCCATAACAATAAGAAAACATATGTTTTCAATCATTGTTATACAGTGTCATATTATTATTATACATAATCAAAGTCCAATTGCATCACAACTTTGAAATAATACTATGGTGATATGTATCACTCCCCCTTAGTCAATACTTCCATCTTACAATGAAAACCACTCCTCCTTACATAATGATCCGTAAACCATGTGTATGTAGTGTGAACTACCAAATAACTCTCCCCCTTTTTGTCAATATAAATTGGCAAAAGTACGAAAACTACGGGATCATAATGAAATTCTCAAAGAGATAATTCATGACTAAAAGAGAACATATCAACTTTGTTTCGATGATTTCACATAGTCGAAACTTAGTGTATTCATCAAGGAGTTTATAAAGATACAAGATAACTCCTACAATATTCCACAACCACACTCACCACAAAGATATGGCAATTAAGCACAAGTTCAATTAAGAACTCTCCCCCATTTGATGTCATTCCCAAGAGAACAACATGAGCAACCTTACTTTTACAAGAAAAGAAGGATTTCTTTGGATGTTAACAAATCACATGGATTTGTATCCAGTAAACTCTAATAAATTAACCACAAGAAGACCTTATTGATTAATTTAATCGGAAACGCTCAACATAAGAAAACTTACGGAGCCGTACAGTACTTTCACATAAAAGTGGATCAGGGAAAGATCAATATTGCGGAATTTTTCAAAAGTTCATTCTATCTTTTATCAATATTTGCATAAAGACACAATAGACTTAACTTTTGAGCATTTATGAGATACTAGCACAGTTCACGAACGTAAAGGCATACATCTCATAAGCAATTGCAATATACAAAATCAAAAGATTAAATACAACAAAAATCATCATCCAAATAACTTAGAATTTAAATAAATAAATCTAAAAACATTGCAAGATGAAAATCGTTGAAATAGCTATGTGTAATCACAATATTTGCTATTCCAAACCCTAGTTATCCTTTTTAAACATAAAAGTAAATTCTCATAAGAAGTTTCCTAGACAATAAAACCTAAAAACATACTGAAAAACTTAGACATAATCAGCAATTAGAGATCGAACACTAGAAAGATCATAAGTTGCTTTCTTCAATTCGTTCTTCAGAAATTCAAGGTTCTTTGTTGCAAATTTAAGTTGATCACGAACAACTTCAAAATCTCTGACAAGATTTCCAACCAAATCAAATGACATCTGAACAAGTTTATTGTCTTCATGATCGCACGCATAGTAACAGGTTATGGTGAGAGGATTCTCATGAAACTCAATAACATTTCCATCTTCAATTTTGTCTTCCTTTTTGCATCCATTCATCGTGCAGTTCATGATATCACAAGAAGATTTCTTGAGGTTACGGAACGTACATATATCTAAGAAGAAAAGACAGTCTTAGATATACATACATATATATATATATATATATATATATATATATATATATATGTATACATACATACATACATATATATATGTTTTTCATAGGAATAAACCCTAGGGTCACATATAAATCTTTAGATATATATATATATATATGTATGTATACATACATACATATATATATGTTTTTCATAGGAATAAACCCTAGGGTCACATATAAATCTTTCCAGACACACGGGTGTTGGAACCATACGTCCGATCATGAACCTAGTACACAGACCATTCGTGGACATGAATAATATTCAATACCAAAGAACCAATGGAGCCTATTTCAGAAACGTGTTTTGAACAGATTATCAAAACAAATTTAACTTTAGGTAGAATATCTTAGCTTAAAAATAAATTTAGAGCACAATACTTTTGTTGATAAACAACAAATCAACTGTCTAAAAGAAAATACTTATTGAAGCTTCTTAATGCTAGCAACAAAGAGTGTTATTTCAAGATTTACTGATCATTCATATTACCAAGTGTAACAATTAACTTGAGCAAGGCTCAACAGTAAGATGATCATCATTTTTTCTATTTATTTTTTTTGAAATCAGAAAAAAAAAATACAAATACAACAACGACCACTTTGTGAAGAAGAAGATGTCTTCTTGAGAAACTTGTGCATCCTCACACGGTCTCAATGAAGAGGCACAATCAGAAGCAGTCAAGTTGTAATATGATGAGCTTTTTGCTCATCAAGAGTGTTGACATTCTCTCCCTTTCTTTCTTGAATATCATCAGAGAAGTCAATAAAGTTAGTCTCGAGATAATCAATAAGGGGAGGACAAGAGATACCTGATGCTGCTGTCTCCTTTGCCTTCCTAATATTGTGCTTGAGTCTATTGATACTGGTCTTGAGTTCCGAAACACGATTATTGATGTGAATATATTCAGGAACAATTGAGCCTTTCGATCCAAGGCTTTCTTCAACCACAGACGAAGATTTTGAAAGATTTTCCTTTTGCAGAGCCATCTTTACTTTTACTGGAACACGAAGGCAGTCATTTGTCCTTATAACTTTGTCCCTTTGACAATTGTTATGATTGTGAAAAGGTTTTGTGTTACCCTTATGAACAAAGAATGGCTCATCACAACACTTTTTCTGTCTAAAGGTTGGACAATTAAGATCGGTAATATGAGATACAGGTTTGATCACTTCTTTTGACATCCAAATAAGAATGTTATGAAGTTTCTCATTCCGCAAACGAAAACGACATCTTCTTTCAAGATGACTTTTGTTTTCGCAGTAATGAAAACTGAATGGAATTCTATTACCCGATCTCATGTGATCTGTTTTTGGAGGTTGACGAACCTTCTTCTTTGGTACTTCAACTGCTGAAGGAAGATCATCACTTTTGACATCGGTGAGAATCTTCTGTTGGAAATTTCTATTAGCATGAACAAAACAAATCTTACTAATACTTGGAGTGTTTATTCCTTTATAGCCCGAACCTCGTGTATCACGATGTTTTTTACATGCTCCCAGCATAGTGGCTAATTTGGTTGAGCTAAAGCTACACTTCTTTAAGTCTTCTTCCAACAAGTTTACCTTATCGTGAGCAACAATTAGGTCAGCCTTTAATTGTTTTTATCGAGAGAGAAAAACGTTTCTATGTCACTGAAACAACTTTGTTGAAAGTCACATCTTGCTTTAGATTCTGCAAGTTTTTCTTTCAACACAAAGAGATTTCGACGAAGATTTTCACATTCATAATTTTTGAACGCACATCTTCTTCACGATCTTTAAGAAGGGATTGTAATAGATTATATCCACAATCATAACCTTTAAAGAGTTTTCTCATTTTCTTGTTTTCTTGACAAACAGGAGTCAGAAACTCAGTCAAACTAGATGTTGACTTCTTTTTCTTTATGAGATGGTCAAAAAGCTTGATATATTGCGAGACTTCCTCATCAACATCATTTTCAACATCTAAAAGTTCATCCACTGTTTGTCTACGCGTGTTTCCCAGTTATACACAGTTTCAAGCAATGAAAAAGATGTGAGAGATTCCTCAAGAGGATCCAAGCTTTGAACCAAGTCAGAATGTTTCTGAAATGGTGATGCGTCGTTTGACATAACACTTCTGTCCATAGAGTCAGATTGCTACAAACACAGACTTATGAGGTCTTAACGTGTTTGCCTGCTCTGATACCAATTGAAAAAGCGGGGGTATAACAACCACACCCAATAATTCGTTCGAAAATCTGTATGGACTAAACCTCGATATAATTCCGAGAGCACCAACTTAAAATTGAGACTCAATCAAGAAATATATCAAAGAGCTTTATCTCAATTTCTCAACACAATCAGCAAATCGAACATATAGAAATCCATAAGCGTGATTGATATGAGAAATAACTTGGACGGTACCAAAGACCAATGCCAAAAAGTGTCAATCAAGTTATATCCAACAAACAAGGTCGGATTTATCAACTGATTGAACTACGCACAAACTGTGATATTTCAATTATATAAACAAATATAATGCGGAAAAGAAATAACACAGACACCAGAAATTTTGTTAACGAGGAATCCGCAAATGCAGAAAAACCCTGGGACGTAGTCCATCTTTGAACATCACACTGTATTAAGCCGCTACAGACACTAGCCTACTACAAGTTAACTTCAGACTGGAATGTAGTTGAGCCCTACCCAAGTCTCACACTGATTAAGGTACAGTCGCGTTTCTTACGCCTCTAGAACCATGCCGAATTCTGCGCATTTGATTCCCTTAGCTGATCTCACCCACAACGAAGAGTTGCTACGACCCAAAGTCGGAGACTTATAAACAAATCTGTCTCCCACAGATATGCGTTATTTGGTTTTTGTTCCGTCTTTTGATAAATCAAGGTGAACATGAACCAATTGGTAATCTGGTCTTATACTCCAGAAGAGAAGCCTAGAAATATCAATCACCTCACAATAACCCAACTAGTTAATAGAAAAAGTTATTGCGGAATCACAAGAGTCTGAGACGAGGAACTGTTATGATTACTTTTTATATCTTACCTATCAGAGATAAATCTCGAGTAAATCTTAGAGAAGATACAACTCAAAATGATAGAACAAGTAAGATCAGAATACGCAACAACAGTGAAAATAGTTGGATCTAGCTTCATGAATCCCAAATGAAGTCTTCAAGTTGTTAACCTAATATGGTTTTGGAAAAACCTAGGTTAAAGTCGGGATTAGGTTTTCCAGTTGCTAGAGTTCTCCCTTATATAGTCTTTCAAATCAAGGTTGCTTACAATCAAAGTTAAGAGAGCTTAGTAACAAAACATTCAATATTCACCATTAAATGAAATCCTGATTTAATATGCAAGCGAAGTCTGGTTAGAAATTAAGCAATTAATTTCCACCGTTAGATGGTCTTAGCTTGTTACACACAAATTAAATATACTTATATTTAGATATTGGTAACCGTACCTAAACGTGTATATTGAGTTGGCTCAATAACTGTTAACCGAAGTTAGCCATATGAACACTTTTGTTTTAACCATATTCATCTAAAATTTCTAGATCAAATATGATGATCAATCAATCATGAAAGATAATCAAATAAATCTAATTGTGCTTCAAATAGAGTTGTTCAATTGTTCACTATCTCATATAAATACATATGAACAAATTGAAACAAAATCGGATTGATTCATAATCATACAAAGTACAAGAATCAATTCATGAACATCAAGCCACGGTTTGCAAAGTTAATTTGCATTCCTTAAATCATTAATTTTTTAGTTCATGAGTATGAGAATCATACATAACCGATTTTAGAACTTAACCACTGAGTTCGCAAACTAGGTACGCGAACAGCAGCTCCGGACCTTGGCTTAGTCAATCCGTTTGCAAATCCGGTTCGCGAACAACTTTTCTGGACCCAACTCAGGCAAACTCGTTCGCATACTAGGTACGCAAACAAGAGTTCTGTACCTTCTCATGTAAATCCGTTCGCATACTAGGTACGCAAATAAGAGTTCCAGACTTGAATCATTACAAAACAGTTCATATACTAGGTATGCATACTGTGTTGCATCCAGACAAGGTTAATTGTTATAAACTCTCATTTCAATCATTGAAACATCCTTGGAAGACGACAATGGTAATCTCATACATACCATTAGCTTCAAGTAATTTTCAAGTGATCGAATGATCAATACAAAACTTCCCAAGCTAACATCAAATGACTGTCTCACGCAAATCATGTAAGATGTTCAAGGTAATTTTCACATGATCATCTTTTGACTTAATATTTAGTTTCCAACAAATAAATTGTTTCCAACTAAACTCGTCAAGAATATGATGAACATGGTTAAAGCAAAAATCTTCCAACACATATTTCGATAAATAAATAAGCGAGATAAACTCAGCTCGAAATATCAAATGTGTATAATATAAAAGTATATATAGCTATACGACTTAGTCTCATTAGAAGATATAATAGAATAGACTTCTGAGTGATAAATAAGTTTTAGTCTCCACATACCTTTTGTTGATGAAGTTCCTATAAGCTCCTCAGTATATCTTCGTCCTCAATTGGTGAACGTCGTGAGGTCTAAAGCTCAACTACACATTCTATCCTAATCCGAGACATAGCTATAAGTAGTTTAGAAATCAAGTATATAGGTTTTATCAATTAAACTTGACAAACAAGCTTGAGATAACAACGCTTGCGAGTTCGACCGAGCAGTGCTCTAACATACTAGATAAGTGGTATCTAGCTCAACTGGTTTAAAGCCATATAAATTGGTTTATCTAATATATGCTAAGAGAAATTTGACCTTTATGTATTTATTTTGGGCATTATGGTTAACACAGTAGCAGCAAAAAATCCTAATATTTATGATGTGACCCTGCAGATACCCAATACACATGTTGTTGGTTACAAATCACTACTAAATTCTCTACTAGTTTCTGTATGTAAGCTGGATGTATGGGAATCCGGGTCTTATGGTTTCGTGCTTACTTGGATATTTCTTTTCATATTGCATTTTTGTTTTTCAGCATTTACAATTCATGAAATGGTCATAACATATTAATTACAAATTGTGGATAACATTTTTCTGCGAGAGGAAGTCTACAGAGTAGGATTGCGCTTCACTCTTCATAAAAGATGTATTCTCAATTCATGAGATATGCATGGTAGCGGAATGAGCAAGGACCTAGAAGTTTTATCAATGGTGAAGAATTGTAAAATTCAATGTTTTGAAATGCAAACCAACTTTGGAAACTATACCCGAATCATCTACTTGTAAGACGTACTTTTCTGGAGCCAAATAGTTGATGTTTTGGATAACCAATTAAGAAAAAAATATGTTATAAACTTGAATTTAGTGTTTGTTGTAATGTTTCTGTACTACCAAAGATATCTCCAGTTGTAAGTTAAGAGACACAATTTTAGATTTTTCACTTATTGTTTTCTTCCATATCTAATGTTTTTTTCTATCTCGTCAATTAGACATGCATTTCTATGTGTCCTATACTTGATTTCTAACCAGTGCAGCTGATCCGCACTTAATATTTAGGCATTATAGAGGACTTGCGCTTGTTTCTAACCACTACAACGGACCTTTACTGGATTTCTAACCAGTACAGTGGATCCGTACTTTATTTCTGACAAGTGTAGATGAGTTAAACTCGATTTCTCCAGTAGTATAGGGGACCTGCACTCGTTAGAGGGTGTGCTGAAAAAACAAATTACTATAAAGGAATCGCCAGAAAAATGCTAAGATTTCTATAAACTAGTAGCAGTTTGAAAAACATTAACTTTTCATATTTCCCTTTTGTTTTTCGTACAATTATTAAACATTCATATACACAAGAGAACACTAAAATCCTGGAAAATAAAAGACGATAAGATTGCTATAGGAAAACGATTGTAACTAAAAAGTTTCAGCATAGTTCCGCTTCATGATTATTTTTCTGGTGTATGACGGAAGAAATAAATTGAGGGGCATGCTAAACTAAGCTGATGCTGAAGCTGTTAATAGGCTATTGTGCCTAAGAAGTTCCTCTGGAGAAGGTTCACGCCCTCGCAAAAGAACAGAAACCTGACATAAGAAAATAATTCTAATTAGATACAATTCATTAACTGAGGGAAGAATTTGTATGAAGTCCAATGCAGCTCGACCAATTAATGTGCTACATAAATATCCTAGTTTTCTCTAACAAAAATAAAAATATAAAAAATACAAACATAGCTTAAAGAAAAAGATGTAAAATTGGTGTACTAAAGGCGGACGTTATAGGTGGATGGTTGTAAAAATACTTCATAATGCAGTGTGACATGTATACGCTAAAACCGTACTTTTTCATTTCTCAACTGTCAGTACATATTGGCTACACTCATATTTTTAGTGGATTTTAAGCATCATAATAGAGATTGCATTCAAAAACACAACTAATTCCGTCTAAAATCTGTGCATAATCCTAAAAAACACAATTCTTCTTTTCACAACTATCAGTACAACTGGCTACACTCGTGTATTCAGTGGATTTTAAGCATCATAACAAGGATTGTATACGAAAATACAACTAATTCCATCTAAAATCTATGAATAATGCTACGAAAGCAATTCTTCCCTTCCCAACTACCAAAACATATTGGTTACACTCACATTTTCAGTGGAATTTAAGCATATAACAAGGATTTCACTCGAAAAACAACAAAAGGTGAAAAACAATCAACTAAATATAACTGCAACAATAAGGGGGAAAACAGCTAAGAGGTATCTGTTAGAAACTAAGGTGGAAACTAGTTAAGATGGTGGTGTGGTTACTGGTTAGCATAGAAGATATTGTCAAAAGAAAATTCTCCATACAACAAAATATGGTGGTGTGGTTATGATCCGACAGTGCAGATATCTTATACTAAAAAATCCTATGTTATTTAGACTTGATTCCAACAGTGCAGATATCCTACATCGAGAAATTTCGGTTTATTAAAACAAGATTCAAACAGTGTAGATGTCATATACTGAAAATTCTTAGGTCATTTCGATCATGTGTACATGATCCAAAAGTGCAGATATACTATACCGGCAATACACAATACGCTCCGAGAAAAATGAGTCTAAATGTCTTATATGCACTATTAGATTATATATGAAAATGGAAAAAAGACACTATTGAACTTCTATTGAAGAGTATACCTAATAATGCACTATGAGATTGTAAGTAAACAATGAAAACAAAAAAAGAAATCTCTCCCAAAAAAGAAAAAATACATTAGTTAAAACTGATATTCAACAGTATAGCCTAGATCACATTAGCTAAAACTGATATTGAACATTATAGCCTAGATGCACTATCAGATTATTGAACATTATAGCCTAGATGCACTATCAGATCATAGGCAAAATAATGAATGAAAACAACGGAAGCAAACCTGAAAAGAATATGATAATCTCATCAATTGCAATCAAAGAATAAACCTGCAGAACAAAACAAATATGTTATATTTAGTGCATCATATTATCTAATCCACATATATGAACTCAAATTTGTGAGCAGTGTAGTGGACCTGCACTCAATTTCTAAGCAGTATAGGGGATCTGTACTCGATTTCTAACTAGGGTATCAATTGCAAATCTGTACTCCCGTCAATTGAATTAAAATTGATATCAATTGCAATCAAAGAATAAATAAAACCTGCAAAACAAAATAATAAATCAAATACAAAAACTAAACATTAATAAGAAAATCAACGTTGTAAAAGTGATTATGATGAAATCGACGTATATGAATTAGTACCATCATCTCAAAACCAAATCTAAAACCAACAAAATGAAACTAGTATAATCAAATATAATTACGAAATGAACGTACAAAGTGATTATTTTCTAGATCTGAAAAAAATTCATGAAAATGAAGTAATTATCAAGCATGGAGATCGAAAACACGAAGATCTACTTCAATTCCTCTTTCAAAAACCATAAAAATCCAAAATCCGAAAATTTTAGCTTACCGATGGATTTAGCAGCAGTTGTTACTTGATTTCGCTTAATCGAGAGATTAATAACAGAGATTTGAGAATACAAATTGGAAATGAAGAAAAAGAGGGAACAAAAAAATTCGTCGTGGATCGTCTGTGCACAGAGCTCTCGTTTCAAAATGTAGAAATGAATAGATGGGAAGAAAAATAACCTAATATTCCTATATAAAGGGTAATCCTGGAATATTATAAATTCGCAGTAAGAAACTCGCACGTGTATGGACCCATGCTGGGGGAAAAATTGGTCCAAAAAACTTATTTTGGACCGCCGGTTACGGACCTGCCATTAAACCAGCCCATTAGATTAATACCTAATGGTAATTCTGACTCATGAGAACAAGCCACTGACTCAGATTTTTGAGTCAGATCTAACTCAAAAAAACACACATATTGAGTCAGATCCAAATGAGTTAGATCCAGGCGACGAATCAGGGGAAAACAAACAAAGTGTAAATTTCTGATTCATTAGACAAACTTAGGAGGATCGGTAGTCTATAATCTAACCAAATAAGAATATCACATTGGTAAACTAAGCGGGCTTCACAAAACAGGAGAAAGCCCTCCCCAGGCCAGAGCAGCAATGGAAGTAAGCATCACATAATCGATTGTTGCTTCAGGAAGTATAAAAGCCAGGAAGCACCAAGCCAACTAATTTGCTGTTTTACTGTCGTTATTCAAAAGTTTCAACCAACATACATTTCCAAGTCCACTTATCTCATAACAAACCCAATAAATAATTGATCAAAAACTCCAGAAATGATATATCAGGGTAAAATACAGTAGTTGGAATGGTTTATGCATGTGCTACACCTTATCGTTTCTTTTGACATTTATCGAAATTGATGGGCCCATAGTGAACCAAGGATATAGATCAATTATAAGATCACCAATAACTAAGAACAATGGCATTACCAAACAAACTACATCACAGTACTCAATAATTGCAAGAAATGGAACCCAAATTTAAAATTCGATAACTTGGAACTGTGCATAAAATTGTTCAGTCGGAAAATGTGACTTCCCAGAACTAATCCCAACGTATAATAAATGCTGCCCGCATCTAACGAATCCACCATACCTTTCAACTCCAACCTATAAAAGAAAAAAAAAATTACACCAAATTCTTCAGTCAAAAGGAAAATAACAATAGGTAAAGTAAAATCGCCAACTGTTTGATATACAATCCAGATATTAAAATATGAAATTAAGAATATACTAAGCAAACTTGGCCGACTGTTGACTAGTTTCGTAACAGAATATCAGTTAATATAGAGAAGTCCATCTCTAAGTCATGAATGTTCATCTGTTGAAACCAGAAACGTTACTTCCTGAGACGGTAAATCCAACATTATCTTTCAAGAGCCCAATGATTCCAAAGGTAGCAAATTCTGTTATATATTATTAGTGTGGACCACATGATGAATAGCCCAATGATTCCATTAGAGGTAGCAAATTCAATAAAGAAATGAAAAGAGTGAAAGCTAGTCAGAGAATGGTGTTATGTTCTCCATCGGATCTCTGGTTGAAAGCAACAACTACAAGATCATAACTCAGAGTACCTTAAACCATAAATTTAACTAGATGCAAGAATGATAAGAATTTACATAAGCAAGTATATCTAACCTTCTAACTCTGTGCGAAACCAGTCATGTGTGCAAACCAAAGCCTGAAGAATATCTGGACTCAGAGAACTCCTGTACGAATCAAGAACTCTGCCACCAGTGTTAAATGCAGAATCTAATGCAACTTCTGTCGACATAGGAATCCCCAAGACATCACGAGCCATCATAGATAGAACAGGGTATTTTGGTGAATTGACCTTCCACCAATTCAAAATGTCGAAATCGACATTTCTAGGAAAAACAGGTTCTTCCAGATATTTGTCCAACTCCGACTTCAAGTGCTGGCTGCTGGTAGTCTCATCGAGGAACTTGTCAAAACCACTCAGTCTATCTCTTGTGCCATTATGAACGGTAGACGGGGTACTATTAGTCAGATCACTACCTTGAACATCATGACCGAAACCCTGATTGAGTGGGGATAATGCTGGGCAGATCACATTCATGTAATCATCGTAAAGACCCTTAATACTGTTGGAAACATCCCTGATGTGCTCATCAGATTCGGCATCATAAATTTGCGGATAGTAATATTCCACTATCTTCATCTTGAATCGCGGGTCCAAAATAACTGCAATTGCTAAAGCCTGGACACAAATGCTCCAATAACCGTCAAACTTGTTCTTCATGCTCAGTGCGAAATCCGAACTCTTACACAATTCAGTCAGTTTCAAGTGAATAAGAACCATCTCAGGGAAATACCTGTTAGCAGTTGAAAACTTAACACCTGAGATAACATTGGTTTCTTCAACAAGCAGCTTCAAACAGCTAGTGACGACAGTTACCCTGTCCCACTCTGATTCAGAGATTGAACCAAAACCATATTCTCCAAAATGAGAAAACACATCACGACATTCCACTGCTGCCTCGAGCATCAAATACGTCGAATTCCAATTTATGGGACAATCAAGACATAAACTCTTTTGATCAGAAACTTGTAATTGTTGAGCCAACTCATTAAATTTCTGTTGCAGCGATTCTGAACTTCTGACATACCTAACACTTTCTCTAATCTTGTGGGTTACATCATAGATCGATTCCAACAAATCTTGAACAATCAGATTGATTACATGTTTCACACATTGCACATGAAAAAGCTGATCACTCCTTTTCAGCAACCCACTTCGCCACAGCCGGTCTCCAATTGTGGAGACTACAGTATCACTGGTGCAGTTAGTGTCCCGCGTCACGGAGAATAACTTGCGGTCTATGTCCCAGTCTCTTAAACATGTCATAATAGAATCTGTTAATCCATATTCTGTGTAAGGATCAACATTGACAAAATTAAGAACCTTTTTCTGTAATGTCCAGTTCTCGTCAATATAGTGAGCCGTCAAACAAAAGTATGCATGATCTTGAAGAGAATTCCAAGAATCAACTCTAAGACTGATTCTGCCTGGAACTTTATCCAATGTCTCTAACAGTTTCTGTTTCTCTTGCGAATATATTTGCATACAGTCGTCTTTTACCCTGTCACATGACATACTCTGAAATGATGGCTGAAGATTTTCAACAAACCTCTTAAACCCAATGTGTTCAACCATTGCTAATGGGTACTCATGCAAAATAATCATGCGTGCAAGATCATATCTGCTTCGCTCTTGATCAAACTTTGACCCATACTGATTCCTCTCTTCCTCAAACTTCACTAACGCCGAAGAATCTTGGTTAAACCCCGCATCTCCAAGGTTTCCATTACCACCTTTTTTCTTTTCTTTTACTACGATCATCTGTTGAATGTCATGGTTAGTTCTTTTCATACATCTCTTCAAATGATTTCTCAAATGTGATGTCCCACTTGTACTCGAGCCACTGAGTTTCTTTTTGCAGTGCTTACATATAGCGAACATACCCTCAGGTCTTTTAACCCTTTCGAAATCATTCCAGACGAGAGATGTCAATCTCTTAGGTTTTTTAAATGGAACCAGCTCCGAAGAATCAAATTCCATGGCGCACCGAAGTCTGCGCATTTCATGAAAATAACAATAAAAAATTACTAAAGCTCCAGTAGAACAACATGTCAACAACAAAAAATCATACTTTGAGAAATTTCAAGGATAACAACTATCTTCCTTATTCTATGTGCTTATTAGAGAAATCAAAGAACATGTTATTTGAATTAGCCCGAACCAGATGATTACAAGTTATGGTTTGAATTTACTGGATCAATCCATACCCGTACTTGATGTTTAGAAACGGTAACAGATTAATCGGGTGGAGAAACACATTATAACCCGAACCTAACAATTAAAAAATTTAAAGCTTTTCTCGACAGTCTTGGTATTAACGGATAGAAGTATCGAGAATCTAGCATAAACCCTAAAATTGCCAACCAGTGAAAACGAAAAGAATTGCATACCCAAACCCTAGAAATTTTGAGTTCCAGACTATAATTCATGGGCTCAGTAGATCCAATTCTGCGGTAGAGAATAAAAATTCTATCAGAAGGAAATTGAATTACCTGCAGGAGCGAGAATTGGCTGAAGTTCAGACTGACGGGTCGAATGATCAAACGGATGTGAAAGAGATAGACGAGAGAAAATGGAGTCGGTTTCAATGGGGGAAGACCGGAAAATATAGGGTTTGGTACTTCGTTTTTTTTTTTGCCTAAGGAAATAAGGGCATCACAACCCGACCTGATATTAATGTTTGAATCCGATCTTAACCCGGTTTTATAGAACAAGGTTACGGATAGCAAGACCAAACTCCGGAATAGAAAAAAACTCTGGCTGGGATGGGCAATGGGACGGGCAAACCATTGCGGCCTACAAAGACATGTGCGTGTTTGTCCGCACCGTGCGGGTGAATAAAAGATGTGCGTGTCTTCCGCGCCGTGCGACTGA
This sequence comes from Papaver atlanticum, assembly GCA_023531105.1. Lineage (NCBI taxonomy): Eukaryota > Viridiplantae > Streptophyta > Magnoliopsida > Ranunculales > Papaveraceae > Papaver > Papaver atlanticum. Next base: position 188,465 of record JAJJMB010005585.1, on the reverse strand, counting down.
ACAAGAGACACTGGCTGCGTAGGCACCGTGCGTGTGAATAAAAAATGCGCGTGTCTTCCGTGCCGTGCGACTGAACAAGAGACACTTGATCGGTGCCTAATAATGCATATTGCTAGGTCATTTGGCATCTCTAGTGTTTTAATGCTCTATTTTATGATAAATCTTGTATTTTGTGCATATGTCCATTAACGAGTACTTTTGTCGGAATTTGTACTATGTTGTGGGTGGTTGAGTAAATGGTGAATAAAAGAGCAGTGAGGTGATTCAGGGAGTGACTATTAAGGACCCGGTGGCGCAACAAATGCAAAAAAGTAGTCAAGCTGTAGAGCTGCACATGGATCGGGCGGGTCGGGTTTTTGCTAATACCAACTACCAACCCAACTATAGCGGGGTTTTATTTTCATAACCAACCCCGCACCCACAAACATCGGGGAGGTTTTTGACCCGCCCGCTACGGGTCGATCGGGTTCGGGTTTAAACCCGCTTCAGATTGTAGTTCAATATTTTCTACAAGTTTTTCACCGGTAGTGTTTATAAATGTACCTGCTTTATATTCAATGATCATTCACACACACATGTTTTAAAGTTTAAACATACTTATTACTTAGTTCTTAATTACTTAAAATAATCAAACCATAAACATAAGTCTTCATTGTTAAGCTTAAACAAGTACTAGTGTACTATGTACACACACATGTTTATCAATGGTGTATATTTAGCGGGTTTTTTCGGTCGGGTTCGGGCGGGTTTTAGCTAATACCAACTACCAACCCAACTATAGCGGGTTTTTATTTTCATAACCAACCCCGCACCTACAACGGACGGGTTCGGATTAAAAACCCACGGGTTTAGCGGGTACGGGCGGGTTCGGGTAAGTTGGGCGGGTCTTGTGCAGCTCTATCAAGCTGTGATGGTGGGTCAAAGTTCAAAGTCATGTTGCTTTTCATATACAAAAAGGGAAAAGAAAACCAAGACTCTTATACACCTAAGCCAGATGGTCGTGTATAACACCCAAGAGGACCCCAAACCCTTCTTTCATTTTACTCACAAGTTTAGAAATTATAAACAATTTCCATTCTCTCTTACACTTCCGACAATACCTTTCTCTGTCAACTGAAAACTCTATCTCTATCAACCTCATCCCTCCCCACCCCTATTTTACTAACTTTCTCTCCACTCAGTACCATTTCACATCAAGTTACCGTTAGAAGCATGATATGAAGAGGCATGGAGACAAATTCAGAAGACGTTGTGAGATGAATTTGTATTTTGAAGTATGCTTCAGTGGTGAGTTGACATACATCAAATCCTTAATATTCTGATTGTACTTAATTTATTACAAATATGGATTGATTATGAGGGGGAAATCGTATATAAATGGGGTTACAGTTGTATTTTGAGAAGATTTGAAACCCGGAGTAGCCGGTGCAAGCTGTGGTATTAGTCTAGGGTTTATTTGAATGTTTGTTATGTTCTAAAATCTATGCTAGCGCAGAGATGAAACCCATTTCAATAATTAGAATTTCTCTTGTTCGATTTTGCTTGTTCTTCTTCATGGAATTTTATTGATAAACATGTCTTAATTTCTGAATCTTGACAAATAGTTTTCAACTTGTATGTCAAGCATCCTAGGTAGTTAGATTAATTCTTTGTCAATATTCAATCCTGTGTAAACTGATTTTAGTTCAATCTGTGATTACTTGTGCCTTAGAAAGACAAGTAATGCTAGGGATTGGCATATTAGCTGAGATTAATTCATTCATATTTGTTAGTGATTTATCACATCTTCAAGAGTGCTTGAGGCTAGAATCTCTACAGCTCCTTGATTAAAAGTAGAACTAGCATATCAAAGTTATGGATTTCTATGCGTTTAGGGTGCGGATTCGAAGCCCTAGTTTATCTTCTATTGCTTTTAATCTTGTTTCGTTAGCATAATCATCCATATCCTTGTCGTATCGATAGCCCGTTTCGTCTGAATTAGTATTTGTAAAACTTAGAAGTTTAGTTCACCAATCCAACTTCCCGTAGGATCGACCCGTATTTGCCTCTATCTATGTTATAGACACCATGCGCTTGCATTTTATAGTAGGTTTCTAAGTCTACCAATACCGGTTGCATAACTTGTGCTGCACGATCTTGGTGTCTTCGGTCCAACCGCCCGGTCAAAGTTCCACCATCCAACGGCTATACTTTTGGTTATCCAACATCTTTAATTTTTTCCCTATAAATTCAACTTTTCAACTCCAAATGCATACCTTATATATCCATAATTTCACTAATCACGAAGAGTTCCTCCCATAGTTCGTGGTGTTAAGCATACTCAAAAAGAGGATTTAGCTATTTGTAGAGTTTATGTTTCTCAAACAAGAGAAAGTTATGTAATGATCAAGCCGTGTCGATTTTGGGTTTTTCGCAAAACATTTTTGCAGTGTTCGCAGAAGAAAAGGGAAACCCGAAAATGCGTGAAGCTCAAGGATTGTCGGGTCATTTTCAAACTGTTAGAGCACTGCTCGGTCGAACTCACAAGCGTTGATATCTCAAATTTGTTTGTCAAGTTTAGGTAATCAAAACTATAAGCCTTGATTTCTAGTCTATTTATATCTATGTCTCGGATTATGATAGAATGTGTAGTTGAGCTTTAGACTTCACGGCGTTCATCGATTGAAGACGAAGATCTACTGAGGAGAGCCTGGAGGAACTTCATCAACAATATGTAGAGACTAAAACTTATCTATCACTCAGAAGTCTATTCTATTATATCTCCTATTGAGACTAAGTCGTATAGCTATATAGACTTTTACATTATACACATTTGATATTTCGAGCTGAGTTTAACTCGCTTATATCTTTCTCGAAATATATGTTGGAAGCTTTTTGCTTTAGCTACGTTCATCATTATTCTTGACGAGTTTAGTTGGAAAACAATTTATTTGTTGGAAACTAAATAATAAGTCAAAAGATGATCATGTGAAAATTGCCATGAAACATCTTACATGATTTGTATGAGACAGTCATTTGATATCGACTCGGAATGTTTCGTATTGATCATTCGATCACTTGAAAATTACTTATAAGCTAATAGTTTGTTTGAGACAACTATTGTCGTCTTCTAAGGATGTTTCAATGATTGGAATGGGAGTTTAAAACAATTAACCATTGTATGGATATAGCACAGTATGCATACCAGTATACAAACTGTTGTAGTATGATTCAGGTCCGGAAACCAAGTTTGCATACCAGTATGCGAACGGTTTTAACTGTTAAAGTCCGGGAACCAAGTATGCATACCAGTATGCGAACTGTTCTACCTGAGTTAGGTCTGGAACGAAAGTATGCGTACCCGTTTGCGAACTGTCGGACAAGACCAAAGTCTGGAACTTAAGTTTGCGTACCCGTTTGCAAATTGAGTTGGTTTAAGTTCTAAAATCGGTTAAGTATGATTTCATACTCGTGAACAAATACATTTATATATTAAGGAATGCAATCTTTGCAAACCGTGGCTTAATGTTCATGAATTGATTCTTGAATAAGTACTTTGTACAATCATGAATCAAATCCGGTTTTGTTTCAATTGTGTGTTGTATATTTCTATGAGAATATAAACAATTGAACAACTCTATAAGTAACTCAATTAGATTCATTTGATTATCATGTGATCTAGAAGTGTTAGATGAATGTGGTTAATACAAAAGTGTTCATATCGCTAACTTCGGTTAACTGTTATTGAGCCAACTCAATATACACGTTTAGGTACGATTACCCATATCTAAATGAAGGTATATTTCATTTGTGTGTAACAAGCTAAGACCATCTAATAGTGAAGAGATATTTCTTTGGTTTTAAGCAAACTTAGCTTGAATCTTAAATCTGGTTTTCATCTAACAGTGAATTAATATTGATTGCTTTTGTTTTAAAGCTATCAAACCCTGATTTGAAAACTATATAAGGGAGAACTCTAGCAACTGGAAAACTTAATCCCCACACCTTCTGTGTGATATTAGTTGCGACTAGAGTCGATTCTCCTTTAACCTAGGTTTTTCCTAAAACTATTATAGGTTAACGACTTAAAGACTTCATTGGGATTTTGAAGCCAGACCCAACTATTTTCTCTATAGTTGCGTGTTCTGACCTTACTTGTTCTATCGTATTGAGTATTATCTTCTCTAAGATTGGCTCGAGATTTATCTCTGATAGGTAAGATATAAAAGTAATCACAAAGCTCTTCGTCTCATTCTTTGTGATTCCACAATAACTTTTTCTACTACCATATAGTTAAGTTATTGTGAGGTGATTGATATTTCTAAGCTGTTCTTAGGGAATATAAAACCGGATTATCAACTGGTTACTGTTCACCTTGATTTATCAAAAGACGGAACAAAAACTTCATAGGTACTTTTGTGGGAGACAGATTTATCTATCAGAATAGACTTTTTTGTGGAAGACAAATTTGTTTATAAAGTCTTCGACTTTGGATCGTAGAATCTCTTAGTTGTGGGTGAGATCAGCTAAGGGAATCAAGTGCGTAGAGTCCTGCTGGGATTCAGAGGCGTAAGGAACGCGACTGTACCTTAATCAGTGTGAGACTTGGTTAGGGCTTAACTACATTCCAGTACGAAGTTAACTTGTAGTAGGCTAGTGTCTGTGGCGACTTAATACAGTGTGGTGTTCAAATCTGGACTAGGTCCCGGGGTTTTTCTGCATTTTTGGTTTCCTCGTTAACAAAACTTATGGTGTCCGTTTTATTTCTTTTCCACATTATATTTGTTTATATAATTGAAATATCACAGGTTATGCGTAGTTCAATCAATTGGTAAATCCAACCTTTGGTTGTTGATTGAAATTGATTGACACTTGAACATTGGTCTTTGGTACCATTCAAGTTGTTTCTCATAATAATCAGGCTCACAGATTCCTATCTTTTTGGTTTGCTGATTACATTGAGAAACAGAGATATAACTCTTGGATATATTTCCTTGATTGAGTCTGACTGTCTAGTTGATTCTCTTGGAATTATATTGGAGTTAGTCCATTCAGATTGTCGAACGAAATATTGGGTGTGGTTGTTAGACCCCTGTTTTTTCACAAACAACTAGTCCTAAAGTCATGCAATTTGTAGCTTAGGCAATGCACAATAACCTTTATAGATTTAACGGTAAAACTGCTGATGAAGTGGTACAAATAACTCTAGAGATATGGAAGCCATCTAACGATAGACCTTTCGTTTACGAAGTTTTAAAACATCCTCAGAGAGCTTCGTAGATTCAACCCCTTCTGCCTCTTAGGTGCTCCACCAGCTGGTCGCTGAATGAGGACATTAATTAACGGGTTTTATAATTTAGTTTTAATTGAATGATAAAGTAATTATAATCCAATGTAGTTTGTTTTAATCTAATGTAATTGCTTTAAAACAAGAATGGTTCAAGTTAGTGATGATAGTACACTGATTGTGCAATACAAATACATTTTCATTGATTAAACATAACACAACATAAAACGACGGTAAATTAGTTCATACATTTAATCATTCTACTCCAACATAAAACACATAATACATTTCCAGAAGTGCTTTTCATATGTGTCTTCCTCTTTATAAGTGTAGATATGCTAATCATGGAAATCGGGGTTTTAGCATCCAATAATTCTCTACGGATTTTTTTTTTTTTTTTTAGATCTTCTCTACAGTGGTCACAGTGTAACTTCTTCAATTTGGCTTTGAGTTTTGAGTTTTTGCACATTGTCGCTACCTTTTCATCTTCTTTAGCCTTTATAGCATCATATAACATTCATGATTCTTCAAGACAGTTAGGATATTAGCATTGCAAATACCTAATCTTTTCAGGTTGTGATTCAATGACCATTCTGACGCCTGAAAAACCTAGTTGTGTACACTTATAATACACCCAAGGGCATTTCATCATACTACGATTATCCATAAAATATAATGGACAAACTTCTTTTACTTCCATGTACAATATTTATTTTCCTTTACTTTTAGAATACATGGTTGACGGTTTTGGTTGAGAATGGTTTTCGTAGGTTGTGTTTAGAAAAAGAGCTGTTAGAAATGTGTTTTATAAGACAAAATGTATAAGTTGTTATATCCATTAATAATATTGGATACATAGTCATTATAATATAGACTTCATATAGTAGATAATTTTCAGTATATAGTCGTAATTTTGCCGCTATTAAATGTAATCAAGTTAATTAAATGCAAGTATAATGTAATAGGTATCGATTAATTAAAAAATAAAGTTTAATTTTTGAGTCTTTAAATTTATGAATTAATTAATATTACTGTCTCGTTTATTACAAGATATAAACTTAGACTATAAAAACTTAAATAAAAATTTTGGACAATCTTTAGCCTTTTGGTTATCAATTAGTGTAACTTTCATTCAATGTACTACAAAAAAAAATAAAAAATCTTGGTTTTTGTTACTTCAGATGTTAATTTTTTAAAATTGAGCTCTTCTTTGTCTTTTGGCAGCAAATTTTCTTGGGTTAACTTCTAACACTTGCACTCTTCTTTCCACTTTACCATTTCCATTTTTCTTTGAAACTAGCACATATCTTATCAACTTCAGCTTAAAGTTTAGCTTCAGAAAGAACTTGAGACGTAATTTGAGAAACTTCAATTGAGAAATTCAAAGAAGTACTATGAAAAAAAAAGAAAAAAAAAGAAGAAGAATAGATTTAGTAAAGAAAAGATTAAAAAAAGAGTGAATTTTGGTGTGGGTTGAGTATTTGAAAGTGAGTGTAATTTATAAAGGTAAAAATATAGTCGTTGTTTACTGTTGAAAAACTAGTTGTTGGGGGCAGAAACTGAGCCGCCGGCGCTGCTCGTAAGTCACCATCGGTTGAAGTTGGCGTCATAGGTTAACCTGCGCGTCCTTACGTTTGTCACGGAGTCTTGTTCGGTCGCCAGATAAATTTTACCATAGTAGCAAACTTGGTTTTGCCAATCCACCTAGCTGAACAAATTTTCTTATTTGCATAGTTTCATAGGAGCTGCCTTTATGTTCTTCTTGGTACCGAATGTAATTTTACACATAAGTTTGAGCATTCATCCGGTGTGCTATATGCTAAAATGGTATAATGTAACCTAAATGTAGCATACCTAAATGTAGCATACCATTTTAGTAAACAAGTGTCAATATCACAATCATAGTACTGCATAAAATATGATAGAATAAATAATAAACTGATAACTGGACTGAGTATTCATCAACAATAATATAGAAGTTGAGTATCTATATGGTCCAGTTTATCATAAAAAATAAGTTTTTTGCAAACCAAACCTTGGCTAGTGGGTGTTGCACATCCCTAGTACCCAGTTGCCAAGGTTTGCTATAATATATAATCTAGAGAATTATCTTAGCCAAAGCCAAGAAAAATACCATATCATAATGCTTTCTCTTATATGTAATAAATTTGAATGAATCAGCATTGAAAAACTGAGGGTACATAGTACAACACCAATTCTTTTGTTTTCAACCTATAGACAAACCTTGTATAATCTTATCGATCTTAAAAGATATACTATAGATTACTTGACAAGACTATGTTAGATCTTTGTTCAAGCCAAGGAATAAATTGATGGATCGGTCCAAGATATCTGATCAACGTACATGTGTAACTATATTAATTTTAAAAATAATTATAATACGGAAGTAAAGTAATTAAAAACATAAACACACAAGACTATGTTAGAGCTTATCCAGTTTGAAATACTCTCATAATTTAGCCAATGCATGAGTGTCTACCAGTAACCTCTTGTAAATGAGACTGAATAAACTAGCCATATTTACCCAATTTCCTCACTATCCATGCACCTACAACCAAATTGTTTTACGCACGTGAATCACCTAACAGAAAGTTTACTTTCAAGTGTTGCTTTTAAAGACTCTAGTTCTCTCTCCTAGCATTTGCTCGCACTTGAACTAGCAGCGAGATAGTTGCGTTGAATGGTTCAGCGCCACAAAAATCACCTTTTCGCTGAATGGTTCAGCGCATCTAGTTTTATTTTTTGATATGATGGCTGAGATTGGTTGCGTTGAACCAAACAGCGCTGGGCGCTGTTTGATTATGCGACTAGCATGCTAGATTAGCACTGCCATAGGACTTAGGAGGTTGTCCTAGATGACGTGGGATGCTAATCTAGCTGCTAGATTAGCACACCATAGGACTTAGCCTTATCGATCCACAAACTTTATGTTTACTGAAGATAAACTACTTGTTTGTCCCAGATAATCAATTTAAGCAGATAACCACGTCAAGATCAGGAACACAAAAGAACTTCAAGTCTTCAATCTTTTAAATCTTCAAAAGTAACAACCTACACTTGATTTTCGTTATGATTTGTCTCACAAAACATAGTTTGTTAACGTTGGTGAATCAATAGTTCTATCCCCAAATTCGCAATCACTGGAATTTGTAATACTCCGATCTTCAAAGTTCTTGAGTGGCCTTATATCAGAAGAGACTGACCACGACATAAACAATTAAGTTCATTGAAAATAACTATACTTTTGTTCAATAACAAGTAATAAAACACTAAAAACTAAATAACAATCTTAGTTTTCGACCAATGGTACTATTAGAGCTTCTTGATCCCAAGGAAGTCTTTAAACCAGATAATCATGCTTTTCTCCAAATTGAATCCGACTACTTGCAATAACCTCACACTTGTCTTATGTGTGTTATGGGATGACTTTGTAAGAATACAAAATTCCACTATTTATAGCGTTATGACCAAGGCTTTGATTGCAACCAAGAAACCTAATTCGAAATTCTTAACATATTCAATTAAATCAGGGATTATTGATCAATATAGTTTCATCCATCTTGGTTAAGTCCTATTATATCTTTACTTATTTACCCTTTACTCATTGCCTCGTTGACCTTCTTCATCATTTTTAAGGTTCATCGATCTCGGTTCAGGATCGTTTCACCATTTTCAGGTTCGTTACATCATTCCCAAATTCAGGGTTTAGGATTCATCAATCCCAAGTTCAGGGTTCCCAAGTTTTAGGGTTCAAGGTTTTTAGTTGGTGGAAAATCGACCTTGCACAAAGGAGATGTGGCTCAAGGGTAAATAAGACTTTTTAATAGGTGAGATAACCGCCACCTTGCACTTAACTGGATGGAATCCGTTTTTTTTAAGGCATATTCTTTGGATCATATTAACGTAGGATGATGTAATAAAATCTTAGAATATAATCGAACCAATGTATGAGAAAACCAACTAGTATGCCAATTAATATTATCTAGATGCAAGCTAATGTACATAGTTAATATAGTCACCAGTCATTTGGAAAAGTAAAACACACATATATATTTTTGATTCCAATTAAGGTAAAGAAATTGATTCTCATTATTACTTAAGATCTTTCCCTGGGTATCAAAGAAATAAATATAAACAATAATATATTAGAGTCAAATACATGTTCAATATTTCTTGGCATATAAATCTTCATATTCTAACTTGTATACATCTTGATACCCATTAATCAAAGAGAAACGGACAATTCGAAATTGTCGGACAAGTCAGAATACAATTGGGTCAGTTCTGGGATTGAACATGGTTCAGGATCGAAACTGCCACTTTGGATCCTTCCTAAATCCTTATTCTGAATTCAAACTTAACTCAAGTTCAACTGGCTTAATTCATGTCAAAAAAAATAAAATAAAAAATAACATGACAATCAAAGAACTGATTCATGTCGAAGATTCACCACAAATTAACATTTAATGTTAGTCGAAATCACGAAAGTATTGAAAACTATACCACGTTTTCCAATACATTAAGTTGTAAAAACAACTAACGTATATCCTTCCTCTTGATACTTTGATCATAGATAATGCTTAAGTCATATAAATACTAAATCCATGTAAACAAACTTCGCATGTTATATTCTCTATTAATACGATAGTAAGAACTTGGTAGAAATATAATAAGTCATAGTCAATAGTGACTAACCTCAATCTGAAGTATGATGTCTTCATTTTGTTTCTAATAAGTATTCAAGTCTCTGATGAGTAACTAGAGCATATCTCAATGTTTCTATGTCCTAAATGTTGGAGCAATGCTCGGTTGAACCCACAAGTTTTGTTATCTCAAGCTTGTTGTCATTGTTAGATGTTCAAAACTATTTCTTGAATTCTAGTTTACTAAGTCAAGTCTCGGACTAGTTTAGAATTTGGTAGTTGAGTATCAGACATCACCCTCGAAGACTGAAGATAGACGAACACATTTGAAGAACTTCTGTACCAGGTATGTGAATACTAAACCATTCTATTTACTCATTATATTACCATTCGATCTATTGAGACTATGCCGTATGACTTTTAATAGACTTACAAAAAAGAAATTTTGACTCAAGCTTGTCTTATTAAAAATATCGGAATATGATTCTAAGATAAATGTTGAAAGGTCCTTAACAATATTAGTTCAATACAATTTATTGTTAGAAAATTAATTTGTGGATCACTTGAAAATAGCCCATACAATTGATTTAATCATTTGTGAATGTTTCAAACATCATAAGAGAGAGTTTCTTGAACTACTGACATTTTTTTTCAAGGTAGGTTGGCAAACCCGTTTGTAAACCATAGATATATGATTTCAGAAATACGGGAAAGTTCGCGAACACAAATTTAGTTGGGAACAGTTCACAAACCCGGTCGGCAAACCATGGTGAATTGATTTTTGAATGTTGATAGAAAAGGCTAAGGTTGGCGAACCCGGTTGGCAAACTGTGTCCATATGAGTTCATAAGCCAAAAAGGTTGGCGAACCCAGTTCGCAAACTGTGTCCATTTGAGTTCTCGAGCCGAGTAAGGGTTAGCAAACTCGGTTCACAAACCTTAGCACACTGACTCGTAAACTAGCCTTACGGTTGGAAAACCGTCTCAACAGTTGTCCCAATAAACTTAGCAGATGCTCAAAGACTATTTTTTTTTAATAATATGTTTAGCATTTCTGTGACTCTCGTAAACACTTCTAAGACTTCATTGATCACTTAAACACTTATGAGTTATGTGTGTGCATCATGATTGTACTCTTAAGTGATTTAATGAAGTTCATATTGCTTATTGTTCACATGACATATTTTCTAAACCGAACAATTATTATACACGGTTCCAGAACCGGACCACTGTGAATATTCTTCTATTGTATTTTCAAGACCTAAAGTGTTTGATTGATTATCAAGGAACCCTCAACCTCGAAAGTTATTAATAGAGTTATTGGATCCTAGTTGATCTAGAGTCGTCCTCTATGAACCTAGGTTTCCTCTGAAAAACATAATTAAGTTTGCGACTAAAAGACTTCGCTTTGGGGATTCGTGAAGTCAGGTACGACTATCTTTTACCTTGATAGTTCGTGTGTCCTGATCTTGCTTTTTTGTTGTCGAAGTTCTCAGAATCTCTTTCAGGCAAGATAAATAGAAATCGCAAAGTTCTCTTCGTCTCAGACTTTGTGATTCCTCAAGATAGATATCCGATAATTGATCTTAATTGATCTTTTTAAGGTTTTTCTTGAGAGGTGGTTAAGAATCTAGGATGCTCTTCGGGAGTCTTAAGTTCCGGATTTGTGAGGTTTGTTAGGTTTTTTATTGTAAACATATTTTCACACTTTGATCTCTCGATCTAAATGGAAATCAAATTGGCTTATCTGGTAGAGGAAGATTGGTATCAAAAGTCCGAAAAAACTCTCAGGCTGTAAAGGACGTCAGCTAAGGGAATCAAGTGCGTAGAACCTTGCGAGGTTCAATAGACGTAAGGAGTGCGGTTGTAACTGAATCATTTGGAGGGTTTGATTCAGTCTCATCTACATTCCGGTCCGAAGTCTGATAATAGGCTAGTGCCTGTAGTTGGTTAATACAAATCGGTGTTCAAATCTGGACGAAGTCCCGGGATTTTTCAGCAGTTGCGGATTCCTCGTTAACAAAATTCTTGTGTGTGTATGCTTTTTACTTTTCCGGATCTTTTGATTGTTAAAAGTACTACACAGGTTGATGCTCCTATCAAAATGAAAAAGTTGGTGGTGTACTTGGTACCCTGCGTTTTTACTAAATCTAACCTAACGAAGTTAAATTTAGTAATCAATTTAAGCGGCCGAGTTTTAGGAACCAAACTTGGCATATGAACGCTTGGTAGCAGGTTCAACCGAGCAGTGCTCTAACATATATTACTGAAAATATTGATGACACTTTTTACTTACATATAATAAATTTAAATGAAAAAGCATCAATGAAAACTTTGACATTGTTAACGAGCTCTTTGTTATTTGGTTTTATTCTCTTATTACACGGACGACCACTTTTGCAAACAATAAAAGGATTGTGTAACATGTGAGTATTGGTGATCGAAAGAACTGTGAAGAAGTTGTAAAGTCGGAACCGAGCTTGTCCTATCGAGGCAGATTAGTTTTAATCCAAAACTTGTTAAGTACTCTTGAAATTTATAAAATCTTGGTATTCTCTATCCCTGTCACTGTAGTAAAAAAATAGGTTGATGCAAATTTTCTTAGGGAATCATAAAAATGCGCATAATAAATATGCGTTGGTGGCTTGGGATATTATTTGTACAACGAAAAAGTATTGGGATCCGGGTATTAGGAAAATGAAATGCTTTGTGATACGTTTTTGTACAGGTTCCTTTGGTAATTTCCAAACGAAAGCAGGTGTTATAGATATAAGACGAAATCATGGAACGAATAACGATGAATGAGACACTATGGCATTAAAATTGATATAAGGTAGGGGAGTTTGGAGGGGATAACTTATAGGTTTGATATGTTCAAGAAGGGTATCATTTACAAAGTGGGAATGAAGATAAAGTGAGATTTTGGTTGCACCATTAGGTGGGTGACAAGACACTACAATATCTATTCCAAACTCGTATCAAATTTTAAGGAAAACTACTATCATGTTGGCAAGGTGACAACCTTTTCCTTCCAGTTGAAAAAAGTCAGAATAACCATTGATGATGATATCAGGTAGAGGTGGAAGAAATATTAGGTAATCTTAGTTTAGAAAAATTTGCAAAGTAAGAGTAGAGTTATAGTGAACAATTGTTTTATGTGCAAATAAGATGTAAAATGTTAACCATTTTCTCTTGCATCATACCACACCAGGCTTCAACTGAAACTATTTCATGTCTTTATTTGGATGGGGTGGGTCTTTGCATAGGATATCAAACAGGTTCATAAAAACAAAAAAGAGGACTTTTAACACCACAATATTATACCGGAACTCCTCCACAATTAATGCGGTTAGTCGGGAAATTTATAGGGAGAGAAGCTAGAGGTGCTTTATAGACAAAGGGAAGAAAGGGGGAAAATTATCTTGGATGTCAAAGCAGTCCTTCTCTTCTGATCTCCTTCTCAAATTTTTACCGGAGTTTTCTTTACAGATGTTGTCTTTGAATTGGAAAAGCTGGTATGAAAATAACTACTTATTATGTTGTAATTTTGGTTGACTAAAGGGTGATGTCCTGTCTTTTGAGAGCATAGTCGACGGTTCAGTTTTATTTCTTATTACTTTGTTTTGGATCATGCGTCCAAGTCATTGCAAGTGTCCCCATTCTTAAAAACAGACGAGTTATGACTCTTTCATGCCCAGTCATTGGAATAATGATAAGTAAGATCCCAAAAAGAAAGTTAATAGCAGTATGTTGCAAAGCCTGTGAAGGATTTTTTTTTTATTGACGATGCTAACGAAGCTAGTAATTCATCATCTACACTTATTGTTAATACTTCAATTGATGACATCAACAAAGTGATCGACGCTAAGAAGAAACTGGAAAATACTGATAGTCAGCATCAAGAGAACCATGCAGTAGATCCTAGCTCATTGGTTCCTCGTGAATTGGTGAATAATGTGTCATCTTCAATGCATTCTCCTAAATGTGAAATTGCTAATGCATGAGAGAACATTAATGTTGGTAGTGTTACACGTGAGTTTTTTTAGCAAAGTAGTTATTCGAGCCACAAATGAGGAAATTGGAGCAAAAGTTGTTAATGAAAGCCCAAATGTCGTCACAAGTCTTGATAGTAATGTGGTTAATGCTCTTAGTCCTAGTTCTTTGTAAGGAACTCACGGTCAAATTTATCTAAGGAGGAAGGTGAGATTTATTCACAAAAAGCAAGAAACTGAAAATGGATCTCCTCTCAGAAGTTAGCCATGGCTACTAGTGCTGATAGTAATATGTTTAATAGGCTACCCAGCATGATCACAATCGCCGGTTTGGGATAACATGGTGGTAGAAGATACTATGGGTAGAATGACATCAAGTTCTCCCTCTAAGATGCTTTTCAGCCTGTTTTAACTTTTAAGTGGTTCTACAAAAGAAAATGCTAAACAAAAACATGTAATTTACTTGAAAGCTCCTGAAAAGAAAATACTATAAAATAAAAGGGTTTATATTTTTTGTGAGCAAAATTGGTTGGGAATTCGCTAATAAAATAAAAGAAAATAGAAACAAGAGGAGGAAAAAAAAAGGGATTAGAAAATCGGAAAAATACATTTACCAGCTCATCCAACGCAACTCATCTTCTTGTATGTTTTGTCAGATGTTGAAATCAATGTTGGCTATGTTTTGTCTTGGTCCGATTTCATAAATTGCGACTCATCTACTTGTATTTTTTCGGAGATATATTTCTCATTTTTATAAGTTCTTGATTGCAGACAAGGCTAAACTTCCAATCTCAATCAACAAGAGGACGAATTTCCTATCTTGTACAAGCCATCGTGACAGTTTTATTAATCTTGCTATTGATAGAAGGGTTCAGGACCATACATTGAACCCATTTGCATATCTAATCAATAACACACAACTATTCAAATCTAACAGAAACTCACAATCCATTTACAACATCACAGATTCACAGATCAACAATATAGCACACTCATTCAACCATTACCTAACCTTCAGCTACTTGTACAAATCTGAAATTCTTATGACTACCAACAATATAACACAATCATTCAACCAAATTAAGCTCACATTATATTCAGTTACTTAATTCCTTTTGCACTTCACTAAATTGAAGAAAGCCGATGATGATTAATTGAAATCCAGTACGCACATCCTTATTCAGACGCTGAGTAGGGGACGATGCATCAACATCTCTTAAAAGAAGAAAGAGATGCTTCATATTAGGTTGAACCCTAAGTACCTTCTCCACAAACACTGCATACACGATTTCATCAAAGCTGAAGGATAATGATATGATTAAGAAGGTAAAAGGTAAACAGTAGCAGATTACACATATTACATGATGGATTATCTAAAAACTAATGCATTGATTTGTGTTAAATACATACATTTAGATAGAAACCCGGTAGAACCAGTGATAAGAATGATCTTGTTTTCAAGAGATTAAACCATCGTTCTTTCAATTTGTGCAATACCAACAACATTAATACGATATCCTTCTGCAACTCAATTAATTTTAACATTACCGACAACAACCCATTCATCATCATTCACCAGTTCAATCTCTAACTGCAGCTGCAATCCCATAACTGTCTCCATACCATATCAATTAGTCAAACCCCAAATCTGGATGAAATCAAACATCAAGAAATTAGAACCCTAATTAAAACTCTATTTCAGCAATTAAAGATCAATAAACAAAAACCCCTAATCAAAAACCCTAATTCAGCAACTCAACATTAAGAAACAGAAACCTTTACCAAAAAAATTAAATCCCTAAACATAGTTTCAACATCTCATCACGATCTTTTAATTTTTTGAAATAACTGAAGAAGGAGATGTGATGGTGGTGGTGGCGGTGGTAGTGATGGTGAATCTGATAGAGAGTCAGGGATGGAGATGGAGATGGAGAAGAAGAAGAACAATGGTTTTTCTCTTCTTCAATTTGAGAGAAAAAAGAAGAAGAATGAGGGATGTAGTCGATGCTCAGATGGATAAAGTGACTATCTATACCTAGGATCTATGGCCACGATTACTTCCAATTAAAATATCTAACGTCTATTATTCACCGGGACATTCAAGCCGGTACATACCGGTACTGCCCCCAGAACCGGTCCATGTACCTGGTGTTGACCAGGACTGAAATTTGAGAACCGGTCCCTGTACCGTTTACTCCGGTTCCGGTCCGATTCTTTCGGTTCCAGGCCGGTACATGGACTCTAGACCGGTTCTTGTGCAGCCTTAGCTGCACTTGCGAAACTGAGAGAAAACCGTAAGCAGAACCAATTGCATTCAAACTCAAGGTATGGGCACCTAGCAGCTTTAAAACACCGATCCATTTATGAAGAAGTTAAGAACCGAATTCTCATAATTAACTAATGAAAACTGGGTAAAATATTAACCAATCTTGTGGGTGGTACGATCAAATACTGGAGGCTACAGTTTGATCCCCAGGTCTCCATGGATTGCTGAACGGCTATTAAAAGAAGGTACCATAAATAATATTATTATAAAAGTAGTAGCTCAGATGGATATGGTGGTGAATAGCATGGATACCTCACCTCAAAATTCAATAGTTGCTGTTATCAACTTTTTCTATTGTAAATGCTGGCATATTAAAGGAACCAGTATATAGCTACAGCATGTTACTACTGTAGCAAACTTGATATACTTCCACCTCTCCCTAGAGACTACTAGACTATACCTAAGTAGATACCATGGAGGCCTTATGGAATTTGGAAGATAAATGGAAGATAACAACCCAAGAAGCATTTCTTATCTTTATATGTTCTGCTTTGGCTGTTATTGGCCTTTGCACGACTGCAATCCTTAAGAAGAGGAAAGAAAAGAAGAATGGAGTTCCGGGGAGGCAATTTTTCGAGGAGGAATCTGGTTCTAAAGATATGACGGCAACAAATTGGTCTGAATCGAGTTTGCGCTGGGTCTCAATGAAGAAAACCTTGATAAGTAGTGTTCGATGGAGTGGAGCAAACAAGTGGGAGGATACTGCGTGTAGGACTTCGCGGCAGACTAATGCACCTCCATTGTTGTTAGCTGAAGGAGGTAGTGTTTCTTTGGAATTTGGTTGTTGGAGTCATAATTCAGATTCACCTGTTTGGCAAAGACCAATACTAATGGGAGAGAAATGCGAGTTCCCAAAATTCAGTGGGCTAATTCTCTATGATGAACAAGGGCGATCACTTCACGGGTCTGAATTACTGCAACAGGTGAGTTTCAACTTTCAATACCTTCCATCAAATTTAAACTGAATGTTTGTAGCAATTTAAAACTTAAAGGTATAAGATGCCTTCACATGGTGCAAAAAAAACCCGATGAGTGCTGATAGAGACGAAGTCATGAACAATAATAGACAACTGAACTGATACAAAACAGTCACCTTACAAGAGACGTAAGGGGATTTTACTAAAATCTCCAATGATAGAATCAGAAACTGTTACCTGAACATGTTTGTATTGTATGTTTTGTTACGTCTGAAGCAAAGTAAAACTCTACTGACAACAAACTTTCACTCTGGTTATCTGCAGGATATAAGCGCAGCACCTGTTGTAACTACTCTGAGGGACTTGCTATAAAGAACATCTTAGTTTCTCACTGGTCAATGAAGATTGTAATAGAAATGATGAAGATTCAGATAATTTCTGATAGGCATAATACTGATGTAATTCCTAAAGTTCAACTGTCCAGTTTTTCTTGAGTACATGTGTTTTCTAAAAGAGTTTGACACAATGGTACATTAAGAGGCACAACGTTTTCATTAATGAAAGATGAACCACTCTTGCTCTCTTATTTGCTCAAGGGAACAGAATTGTGTAATCGTTGAATTCCCAGTATAAGTTTAGATTTCTCATTACCAGGGCACTTTACACAAAAAATGAACTTGTCTTCTCTAAATTCAGGCCTTACAGATTTCACTCGACCATAAATGCATTCATGAAGGGATTATAGCTAAGGTAAGATGCAAAATGATAGAAGATCGAATTTCAATTGCGAAGCTCTAAGTCGCAAGAGTATTTAACTTCCTTCAAAACAGAAGAAAAAAAAACACAGAAAAGAAAACACTCAACTTTATGCAAGAGACACGTAGAAAAAAGAAAGGTTGGATTCTTGAGGCATAAATAAGAGTAACTCAAAAAATTAGTAGTATTTACTAGGAAAGGATCCTGGCAGTGACAAAGAAGAAACATACTCTATCATCGCACAATCATATATTCTGATCTGATGAACTTACATTCTGTTTACTTGCCTCAAATTTATTATTTGAGTTGAGCCTTTTCCAATGTGATACTATGAAAAAGTAAAGCAGAAAAACAGAGACAAGTTGCAAAGAAGGTAAACAATCTTTTATTTTCATCATCTTTCCAGGACTTCACAAATATGCTGTCAACTCTTAATACACAAAAAAAAAATACACTCGTGGGAGCAAGAATGGTTACAGGAAGAATTTCATCTGGAAAGTTTGCAAGTTGCAAACTTCTCCACTCAAGAATAATGCAAAGCATTTCATAACTAGTAAGACAAAAGGGCTACGAATTTACAATAAAGACAACTGACATTTACCTTTCCATCTATTTCAAACATATTCATCAAGCAAAGGACGGTATCAAGGGTTCTCTTGAGCCGTCACCAGACATTCTGCTGTAGTAAGCATAAAGTGCGAGCTGTATTGCTCCAAGAACGGTTCCTATCCCATTTGGCAACTGCAAGTGAAAAGGTAGATTAAGGAATCAACGCTAAACATACGTTATCAAACTTAAAATATCAGCAATCATTAAGAAGTTTTAAAGGGTGCTCACATAAATGAATAGATCTGATTTCAACACCCCATAAGTGAGGAAAGAGATGCTCATCAGGAAGGTCGCAAGGGAAAGATAGAAAGGCATGAACTCGACACTCTTTGTCCGGATCACCAAATTCTGACAAAAGAATGTGAAATAAATTTCAATAAGTAGACCAAAATCAGATAAACTGAGTCGTGAGACATGGTAGCCAGTGGGGGGACACATATGATCGAAAGTGAAAAATGGAACTTAGAAAGCAAAGCTGGATGAGTGCGTTAGATAAACATACAATTACAAATAGTGGGGAAGCAAACATGGATATGAGAGAAGCAACACTCAAGCATCCAACAAACAGCTGTCGCGTGTGAGAGTCGAAAAACGTCATGCTCACATACGCTATGACCGCAAATGCACCAAAAACGGCAAGCAACAGTCCTAACATTCTCATCTGACAGCAACATTCAGTGTCACAATTCAAATATCAAAGCGATCATGGACCAAAACAAAATGCAAAACTAGATATGAAGCTTACCTTTTTCCCTTTATCCGCATATACAATGAAGAGGATTACATAGACTAATTGAAAAACTGCCCCTACAGAATTAACTGTAGCCACCAATATGATACCAGGCGATACATGTGGCAATCCATACCAGAGACAGATCAAGCAGTTCAAGAGTGTATATATGTAGGGCAGTCCCGAGAACTGTTCTGTCGAACGGTTTCTCACGATTCTACTGAATGTGGGTCTGATGGAGAAACAAACAAAATTTTGCGAACAATATTAGTAAGTTTCTTCCAAGTTTTTTCGGCATCAAAAATATAACAAATAGAATCAAAGAGGAACTCAAACTTACATTGGAGATACAAACAACACGAACGCAAATAGGTTCCCTGAAATTAACAAAGAGAGTATTAGGCAGCCACTAGGAAACTTATCAGAGAACATCCATATTGCAAACTAAAGCAAGATCAATTTTGTTAGTGGAGAGCAGTGTTGTTAACATTGTACTGGTTGAAGAATACGATTAGGTTCAAAGGTACCCAATTCTACAGCTAAACCATGAGAAACAAAGTCAACTATATATTGGCATCAAAGAATCTAATGCATTCATTCAATCTACGAGTGAATAGTATCTCTTCTTCTTCAAATGATTGATGATAACAGCAAAATCACTTCTGAACTACAAGAATATTTACAGAATTTGAAATGATTATACCATCAGATTGATGAAGAATCACATTTCCAAACAAAGGATAAATAAGAAGAAGGCTCAAAATGAAGAATTCACATATCAAAAAAACCTAAACCCATTTCAATTTCCAATTAAAGACAATCAAGATAAAAAGATTGAGAAACAGAGAGAAAAAGAATACCTGCGACTCCAGCTGCATCGCTGAAAAGTGAGTGATGAGTAAAAGAAATCATCAAAAATGGATTAAATGGGCACAGAATACCAAAAATATACAAAATCTATTGGAAGCTAAAAAAAATATTAAAACTTTGCAGAGAGTTTATTTGTCTGTCCTTGTTTTCTCTATCTCTCCCTATAAGTATGTCTCTCTCTCTCTGTCTTTGTTTAGCTCAAAAAAAGCACGTTTAATAATTTTGTACAGTTGGAGGAGTCTTCAAGGAGATTTGGGGAGGAATATCTCTCAGTTTCAAGTCCTCATTGACATTGATTTAGTTGTTGTACTTGTTAATTACTGTTAGGAGTATTTTGTTAATAACCGTCCATCTTAATTAATTTTCATTATCATCACGATTATCATTCCAATCAAAAGTGCTTGGCTGGAGTGCATCAGATAGAGACGTAGACTAGTCTAAGATACCCCAAAAGATTCGTATTCGTTTGTGATGATTTTCACAACCTGGACCATTGACAATATGATTTTGTACTACACTACCATTATTGCTAATTTTGGGCAGCTAAGGTCTTTTTTATTAAGCTGATATTGTTTGTCCCATTATCTTTTGCAGAATCTGATAACCAGTCTATATCTAAAATGAGTTCTGTGCATTAAGCCACATAGGTCCACATTTTCAATTTGACCCCCTTTTACTTGTTGGCATTTATTGACATGCCATCTCATACCTTGTAATATATATACCGATGGTTGTTTAGATAAATTTGTTCCTTGCTCGTACTTATCCGCAGATGCAGATGTTTCTATATCCTTGCTGTCATATAACCAGAAGAAAGATCAACGCCTTAACAGACAAATTGGTCGAATAAAAATTCTAGTCTTACCGATAGCTAGGTCCTGCGAATTATCTCGCGTGATACGTTTGCGCAATAGTTAATCTTTGGGTGTTATTCAATGAGCACGGCTGTTGGCTGAACGGGCTCATAATGTGGCTCAAAGGTGCCTGTATTACATGACCTTGGATTTGGGCAGTGCCCTGATCTGCAGATTATATTCCTCTTTACAAAATCCAGGAGGAGAAAAAAGTTCCATGTCATAGCAAACTTTAGGAACCAGACTCAAATAGCCAACTTTTGTCAACTAGTAGATAAATGATTATGATGGTCCGACTCCGACATGCTGAGCTGGAATCCACCCAAACAATTGTCGCTTACTCTGAGAAACGTGGAACGCACACCCTTCTGTTTTTCTTCTTCTTTTTGTTGCTAAATATTTGGAGTTGTGTGAAGTTTAAAGCAAGGATCATCATTTCTGTCTCGGCAAATCACTAGACAGGATACCTACCTTCTTTTGGAAACTCGCTTCAAATGCTCCCCAGGCCTAGTTCATTTCTTCCATGAGATTAATTCATCCTTTCCATGCCCTTTGTGATGGCTCAAGTTTGATTTTCCACAACCTCCATCTATTTTAGTCTTGGATAATGATGATAATAATAACGAGGTTTACACGTTTCTGCAATCTTCAGCTGCAATTTGTTGATCTGTTCAACTTTTCGGTTTTATGATCTAGTCCGCAGGTGGTGGAACATTCCAATACGCGTTTTTTTTCATATATATGTCACCGTCTAAAAATCTGACACGATTGGTAAGGCTTACCAAAATGGTAGGAGTATATTTTATTTTGAACGTTCCTTCTATTTTTTATCTTGTTTTCTTTTAAAGAAAATATCGATGGGTCACCGACCAAAAAAGAAAGGGTTTTGGATCCTAAATTTTGGATTCTTATTAAAAAGTTTGACAACTATTTGTTTATAATAAATATTTATTTATCGATATTAATGGTGGATTTTTTCCAAAGACAAGAATTGTAAAAATATCTTTAACACATGTCAGAAATACGACATTTACAAAATTTGCTTCTGGTCTTGTATAAAAAAAATATAGAGTTTGTGTTTTTATTTTGTTATTCCGTAAAGAACTAAAAATACAGATTCTACTAATTAAAAGCTGTGAGTACTTTGCATTGCTTTTGGATAGTCCCTATAATGCATACATCTGCTTACATATTAGAGCTTCTTTTAAAATAAAATAAAAAAAGAGGAAAAGAGGAAAAGAGACTTTGTTGACAGAACCAAAAATCAATCTACATTCTGCCTCAATCAAGGCTATTAACCATAAAGGAAAACCTAAATATTTTAGAGTTGGAATTATATGCCTCGATAGCTATTAGGTCAGCAGTGTTATGTGCTTCACTAACAACATCAGTGCATTTTCATTCTTGAAAATCTGCTAATAAATTTAAACAATCTAAAATAACTGAGTTTGTAGTCCATTTAACAGCTGATATATTCCAATTTATGGAAGGTATAACATTATGGTTGTATCCTTCCAGGTGCAAATGACTTATACTTCTTTCTTTAGCCCAGACAATAGCCTCCAGAGTTCCAATTTCCTCATCTTGTTCCTCGTCAAACGCTAATGATGGTAACCCTCATGTTGCGAACAAGTAGTCCAATCTCAACTTTATTAATTATTTTATTTGACAAAACTGGCATCGAAGTTAATCTTAATAAAAAGGAAACTAGTCTTTGTCCATCCAACATTATGTTCATCATATTTGTTACAATAGTTGTTATGCTACTATTATAAGATCTACTCCATTGATTCCTGAATTGGCTTATCTTCTCAACCAATAATCTAGGTTGAATATCATAGTTCTAAAAAACATTTGAGCATCTGCTCTTCCATATAAACCACATGGTTGTACGTGTAAAAACTATAAGATTATTTTTTTGCTCAACTGTACCTATAGAGCTATTGAACCATTCCCCAATCCAATCAGTTATGCTACATTGAGCAATTCTAGGAGTTAAAACAAGGTCTAGAGAAATTCATATACTCTTAGCATAAACATAATCAATAAACAAATTTTGTAAATTCTCCGGATGAGACCTGCATAAAGGACAGCTCGGATCAACATTAACGTGTCTGGATATTCTATCATTAACAACTAGACACTTATGTATACATTTACAAAGAAATAATAGAATTTTGGGTGGCAAATTAGCTTTCCAAAAATCAAAATCAAATTGCTAAAATCAGATAGATTAGAATCCCTCACCTGGACAAGATTGTCTCTCACAGTTTTTGGAAATTTCACTTCTAATATAACTCAATTGGAATCTAATTGTAAAGCTTCACCTCAAGAACATCGTCAATGGCTAAGTGTTTGGCATATGGACATACCTCTTAAATTTCGATTATTAATCTGGAATTGTTTGCAAAAAAGTTTACTTCTAAAAGATTATTTGTGTAGGTTAGCTATAGTCTCAAATGACTTATGTCCTTTGTGCAAAACGGATATTGAAACCTTTGCCATTTGTTTTTCTCATGTCCATTTTAGCTATCATGTACCATTTTCAACATGTTTTGGATTGAATTTCTAATTGGTTTGCTAAAAAGCCAAGCTCTGAATTGATGCAAGTTCAAACATAATATATTATTATATTTTGGCAGATATGGGAATCTGATGGGCTGCTAGCATGGAGAATTAGAAACAATGCCTTGTCTCTACTTTTTTTTAAAATCATTTAGAACTGGATTCTTTGGCGCAAACCTAATATTTTACAAATATATGCATAAAACCTATGTTTATGTTGCAAATTCTTATAATAAGCATATGTTATCTTCTGATTTGTTATCTATGGATTCAAATTGTACTTTAGTGTTCATATATGCTTATATGGGTTCAAAATCCAATATTATAGGATGTGGAGTCATCTTGTACAAATCAGATGGAAGTTCTACAGCAGCTCGGTGCTGGACTACGACAACAACAATGATTGGAGTAGAAGTTAAGGCCCTATTAGAGCAAGTCTTATGGTGGAAGAATTCCATCTTCCGAATTCCATGATACCTAAGCACTTGGAATTGATCATGTTAGAGCATAGCTCGGTTGAACCCACCAAGCGTTGGTATGTCAAGTTTGGTTGTCATATTTTAGTGAATCAAAACTCATCTAAGAGTCACCTGATTATGTACTAGAGACAACTTTGTATAGGTTAGACTATAAAGTCTAGGATTATGAGACATACAAGTATTACTCGAAGACCTGAAGAATGTGAATAAGTAACGAGCTACAACGACGACATCATCCTTCCTCTTGAGGTTAGTAATATTGACTTGAACTGTTTTATTCCTAACGCATCTTTCAAGTCGTGCTATATATAAAACATAACTGCAAAGATGTGAATGAATATTTTACTTTAGTAGTGAGACATGATCATATGATCATGGTATTAAGGAATTAGACTACGAAGTATAACGCTTATCTTTTGAACTTCATAAATATGACATCGACATAGTCGTTTGAATGCTATTGTGATTATGTGTATGGGTAAAGGTGAAGATTTCATCATAGGAAATAATGTTTACATTTGTTTAAAGGAAGTACACTCATGAACTTGTTTTATGAATCGAAAGGGAAATCGCTAGGCTTATTGGTATTGTTATTCATTACATATCTTTGGATTACCAATATGTGTGAGTTAGTAGAATCGATCATAACTTGTTATGTATCTTGGTATAACTAATCACAATGCCTGACTTATGATTTGGTATGACTAGTTTTTATTAATTAGTGTAACCGATCCTAAGTAATCACCTGAGATGGTAAGATCGATATTTGTAATTGGTGTGAACGATCACAAAAGAGTTGTGTAATCGATCCTAGTAATTGGTGTAACCGGTCCTAGTAATTGGTGTAACCGATCCTAGTGACTTGTGTAACCGATCACAAGCAATACCATGAGTATATGGTAACCGGTCCTGGTAATTGACGTAACAGATCCTGGTAACTTGTGTGTCTGATCACAAGTAATCCATATTAAGGTATAACCGATCCTAGTGATTGGTAGAACCGATTGAACCCATGATAGTGATTTGATATTTGATCAATCACATAGTTGTCTTGGAATACATATGAACCAATTCTAAACTTGTTTGGAAGTGTGGTATAATCGATTCCAAGATTGTAAATATGAAAGATGATTTACAAAGAAAAGATGTCAACATACTTTGAACACGAACAATAACTCTTATCTTTTATTGTTCAAAGTTATTCGTTAATTACTCAAGGAGATCCCGGTCTGAAATAAATTAAGAATCTTTTAATTAAGGTTGTTAGTTTTATATGCTTTAATTACCAGCAATTAAATGCATATCTCAAAAGAATAAAAATTAGTAATGTGCATTCACTAATTGGAGATTTTCTATTGAGAGATTTCAGAAAATATTGGACAAAGCATTTCCAGGAATTATGAAAACCGATTTGGGCATTTATTGCATATCTTAAGAATATTTTGGTTTTGGAAATTCCTTGGTGTCCAAACATCCTTGGTCTATAAATACCTAAGTTTGCATTTCTAGCAAACTATCCTAAGAGCCATGCAAACTTCATCTTTTTGTTGTTTCTGGTGGAGCCGTCTATCCGGAGAGGAAGTACCCTAATTAGGTGAAATCTCTTACGACCGCTCGTTTAAAGAATTTTGTGGGATCAAGAAGCTCTACGAGTACCATTGGTGGGAAACTAGATAATTGTAGTTTATTAGTTTTTGATTGATTTGATTGATTAACGGTTGTTGAACTTTAATTGCACCTAGTTTGTTTATTCTTGAGAATCTTCTCTTCTGATATAAGATTCACTCAAACTAGATCGAAGTGTCGACGGGATCTTTAGAACCGATTGTAGATCTAAAGACATCTTGTGATAATCCATTGTTAACAGACTCCGTTCTGTGCGTGATTGATCACAAGAGATTTAGGTGGTGTTGTGCAGGTTTAATTGAAGATTAAAGAAGATTTGAAGACAAAGAAGATTTCTTATTGGTTTCTCATATCTTTGTGTAGCACAAACCTTGATCGGCTGGGATCCAACTATAATCGGATTTATTCGATTGATTAGTTGCGTGAGATCGGTAACGCCTAATAGTTCTCTTGAGATCTATTTTGATTGTTACAAATCCGAATCTTATTAATTAGGTAATAGAGGTTGGATTAATCTAACCAGGCAAAGGAGTTTATTAGTTTAAACGGAAGAGCCTTTGCATATGACTTGAGATATCTTTATCTGGAAAGAATCAATAGAGTTGTTACCAAACAGATTTGTTGTTCCTTTACTGTTTGGAATACGATCCAAAGGATTTTTTTCCAGTGTGTGCACTTATTGAATGTCAGAAGAGCAGGGATACTGAAGAAACTAAGTGAACTAGGTTTAGTTGCTTGGTCTCAACTATACGAAGTTGGTTTAGATTTTGTATATCGGCTTAATTCTGAGAGTATTCAATTCTGGACTTGGTCCCAGGGTTTTTCTGCATTTGCGGTTTCCTCGTTAACAAAATATTGCTGTGTCATTTACTTTTCCTTTCCGCAATTATAATTGTTGTTATTATAATTTAAAGTAAATTACATAAACGTTAACTCTGTATTACTTGATAGTGATCCTATAGAGTTTGGTTAAGTCCGAACTTATTATCAAGTAATCACACTTTGATTGTTGTATTGTCTCGATCTCGTATCCATAGACAATAACACAAAGTGTGAATACCGATTTGTCGTATTGTCTCGACTTAGTCCATAGACAATCACTTTCGGTAAGAGGACTTATAGGTGGATATTTTAAAGATTGTGGTGTATTTGGGTACCCTCGTCTTTTCAGATCATGTAAGTTCAAGTTTAATGGTGGAAGGTAAACTAAATTCCAAAACGCGAATCTTGGCCCACAAGATCTTCGGTCAGAAAGAGACCATTAAATTTTGAAATAAAACCAGCCACAAGATCGAGCGCGATTCGGATTGCCACTTTTTTTTATTCCAAGGTATCTTCCATGAAACCTTGAAACATGCCTTGAAAAAAGTGTGGATGACCTCAACCTGGAAGACATTAGACTTGACATGCCACACTTTTGCAAGCTTGGAATAACTTGGATTCACCATAAGACTTGCCCTAAATAGCTCCAGAGTTTGGAATTGACAATCTAAGTTTTATCTCTGACAATTCTGAATAATGTTGCTGCAATATATTAGCTAAACTTTGTAAATTTGTAAATAAGAAATTTAACGAGTGGCAGACGATTTAGCTAAGCTAGCTAGAAAACAGTTTGTAACTAAACTTTTGGAGAATCAGCCACCTGAAATCATTTCAGATAAGCTATTCTTTAATTTGTAGGTGGTAAAAAATGTGTTAACTTTCCAAAACAAAAAAAAAACCAAAAAAAAAAACCCCGGAATTCAGTGAAAGTAAAACGCTAGACGCGGGATTAAGACTATTCGAGTTTCGCCTTTCCCGCCCTTTACCCCTTCTCTCTCTCTCTCTTCCAAGCAAATTAAATTAGGGTTTTCATTTTGGTATCACACTAAGCTCATCTCGATAGCAAAGAGGCACCGGGAGAGAAAGAGGAGGAGGAATCAAAATGGGGATTACAGGTCTTCTACCTCGACTCAAATCAATCATGATTCCCATCCATATAAAAGACTTGCGTGGCTCTTCTGTAGCCGTAGATACATATTCTTGGCTTCACAAAGGGGCATTATCTTGCAGCAAAGAGCTTTGTAAATCAGAACCCACTTCCAGGTATTATTAGTTCCCTATTATTCCCAAGAAATATTATATTTATCTTGATTTGGCCCAATGTTGAATCTTTGGGTTGATTTCATTTGATTATTAAAAGAAATTAGGGTTTTGAGCTGATTGAGTTGAAAGATAGACTAGGCATTTCCAATTTGATGATTTATATGCACTACCATATGGATTAAAGGTTGCAACTTTGGGCATTTTCTAGTTAATTGAGAAATTATATTATAATGTAAAAGTTTTGTTTTTGATTGGAAAAATTACATCTTTAGATATACGAATAGAATTGGAGTTGTTTCTAAATTGCAAAATACTGTTGATTGTGTAGGCATATCGCTTACTGCATGCATAGAGTGAACTTGCTTCGGCATTATGGTGTCAAACCTATACTTGTCTTTGATGGAGGAAATCTACCTATGAAGTGTGAAGAAGAGGCCAAGCGTTCTAGGTATTAATGCTACTTTACGTTCTTGTCATTTGAGGAATGTAACTTAAAAAGTTGCACTTTTATTCTGTTTACTGCCAAGAAGATATCTCTCCGTCCACTTCCATTTGCTTTCTATTGCTTTTATCCTGATGGTTATGGTTTACCTACCAGACACCATCTTATTCTCAAACTACCAAGGAGGATGAATTTGGGATTGGATCTCAAGATTCTTTAGTTTGTAAAGTATTTCTGGTGAAGTTGTTTTTGTAATGATGCAGATCGAGGAAGGAAAACCTTGAGCGGGCTATGGAGCATGAGTCAATGGGAAACTCTGCTGCTGCTTATGAATGCTACCAAAAAGCAGTCGACATCTCCCCCGCGATTGCAAATGAACTCATCCAGGTAGAATAAGACAACATCTGGCTTTCACAACCTTATGGAATTTTAACTGACATATTTGTTGGTAACGTCACAAGGGTTTCCTTTTTTTTGTCTATTTCTCAGTATGGGCTGGCATCTGCCCTTGTGTTTTGAGCTTTTCATTTGTATATCTTATTACGTTCCTCTTCTTTCATGCTAAAGGTATTAAAGCAGGAAAATATTGATTTTGTTGTCGCTCCTTATGAGGCTGATGCTCAGATGGCCTTCTTGGCTCTTAGTAAACAAGTGGATGCAGTCATTACTGAAGATTCCGATCTGATTCCATTTGGGTGTCCCAGAGTAGGTGTACTAGTGACCTTGAGCTCTACCCCATATTACTTAATTGAATATTTGAAATAATACCCTTTTGCCAATTTTTCTGTATCCTGTGTTTTGATTTATGTTGTGATTTATATGTTTTGCTATGTTTACTATTAGATTATCTTCAAAATGGATAAATTTGGGCAAGGTGTGCAGTATCAATCTTCCCTGCTACAAAAGAGTAAGGAGCTGAATTTGAGTGGATTTACGCAGCAGATGGTTCTTGAGATGTGCATCTTAAGTGGTTGTGACTATCTGCCGTCATTGCCAGGAATGGGTCTAATGAAGGCTCATGCACTTATTTGCAAGTTCAAAAGCTATGAAAAGGTGAGACAAGTTGGTCTTGTTTTTGGAAACAATGCACTAGGACTCACAATCCCTTTGAATTGTTGTCCAAATCCATATCATGTTTCTCCTTTGAAGGTTTAGGCATGTTTCACAGCAGTAAAAGATGCCCTTTCGAAGGGTAGGCTTACATATACAGGGTACACTGGCCAATTCAGGCTCAGAAGAGCAATAAGAGTTTCTGACTGTGCAAATATATACAATGAGTACTGGACCATTTCAAAAAAATTATACTTTTCTTGATCAAATTCATCTGAACATAAAGGTTGCAAATCAAATGGTTAAAAAGAAGGTAGCATATCATGATTTTCTGTTGGCTTGCATAACAACTTAATCTGCAATTGAGAATTCAAAGCTCCGTGTCTGCATCAAGAGCTGTTCAAAATGTTCTTTTTGTCATGCAAGCCTATAGAGCACAAATAAAACTTATATGCATGAAGTTAATTTTTTTCCCGAATTCTTTGGGAACTGCTACTTTCTGTGCAGGTGATTAAGCATTTGAAGTATAGTACTGTTGCAGTTCCTCCTCTTTATGAAGAATCATTTAAGAAAGCGCTGTGGACTTTCCAGCACCAAAGAGTTTATGATCCTAGAGTTGAAGATATTGTACACCTTTCAGAAATTTGCCAGGATCTTGGCGATGATTTAGAATTTTTAGGCCCATATCCTTGAAATATAATTGTTTTTGCGTTTCATGTTTGTTTTTGGAAACAGCAGTTCACTGTTTAAACTTTTTATGTCATTGCTTAACTGAGAGATACAATGTTACCCCAAGATACAGCTAAAGGCATAGCAAGAGGTGACCTTGATGCAATCACTAAAATGCCATTCCAGGTAAACTTTATCTAGTAGGTAGAAGTAGAAGTGAGCTTCTATGAAATGCATAATTTTTTTTTTCTACGTAGTATTTTTTTTTTTTTTTATTAAGTGAGTCAAAGTTTCTGTTCCTTTTTTTTTTCTTTCTAGTGTGTGCCACCTTTTTGCATCAACTAGCTTTCTGCACACACTCGTTAATACTGTTTGACCAAAACAAATATATTCTGTGTTGTGAAATCAGTAAATTTAGTACCCGAATGACTGATCTGGTTTTATTTGATTTTAGATTTCTCTATTTGCTGTTTAGGAATCTTTGTTTCAAATTTTATTTTTAGCAGTTGTTTTTCAAGTGTCTTTAGTTTGACCTGACCTCTGTGATAGGTGGCTTTTTCTTTTAGATTAATATTAGTCGTCAACTTCTGTAATCCATAAAAATTGAAGATTTTTTTGTTCTTTGCTTCAATT
This sequence comes from Papaver atlanticum, assembly GCA_023531105.1. Classification (NCBI taxonomy): domain Eukaryota; kingdom Viridiplantae; phylum Streptophyta; class Magnoliopsida; order Ranunculales; family Papaveraceae; genus Papaver; species Papaver atlanticum. The sequence continues at coordinate 157,933 of JAJJMB010005585.1, read as the reverse complement.
TTCTATTTGAACCTGACTATCGCTTTCGCTTCTTAATTTTCATTTGTTTCATTTTTTTATTTTCCTGTGCTAATAGGGAATTGCTCTTAATGGACTCGCGGTTGATAGTAATTACAAACCCAAAGGTTCTAAATCTGAAAGAGAAAGGAAAAAAATAGAGTTGCCTATACAGAAGAATGTCCTTACTAACTATTTTTGTATCCATATGCATTTTTTTCCTTTCTTTTTCTTGGTATTATAGTCTGTAGCTGTTATGTTTAAATAAGCAGGCAATTTTCAGATCTTTGATGACCATGCCACTCCAGTTTACTTTCAATCAGGTGTAGCTTACGAGAACCAAAGTAGCATAATATATCTCACTTACTTCACGTATTTAGTTCTATTATATGTGGATAATATTTTCTGAGTGTTTTCTTTTAGTTTTCCAAATGATAGTGCTTGCTTATTTACGAAGCTTTTAGGATTTTAGAGTAATTGCTTGTGTTGTTGTTTCCTCTTAACGTTAAAAGGCTCAGCATCTGCTGAAGCAAAAAGGGGATTTAAGGTGCCTCGAATTATATCTACGAATTTGGGTCTATTAGAAGAATCTACTTCTCCTAGCTCTGAAGAAAATGCTTCTCAGGAACCTACTTCTTTAAGCATGAACTCCTCGCAGTCCGACATATTTGGTTCCTCTAGTCCCAAAGATTATGTGAGTCTAACCGCCCAAGTTCCCCTTTTGATCTTACTGCACTCAAACCAAGTTCAATGTGACGATCTTGTAAGCCTTCAATATTTCTGTTGTATATTAACAATTTTTTGTTTTTCCTTGTATTAGTTGGAAGTTACTTTTCCCACCGATACAGCTCAGTTTTTGGACTCGCCTTGTTATAGTAAAACACCACTTACTATACCAGCAGAGTTAAACATCATTAATAACAGTTCAGATTCTTCAGAACATTCTCTATCATTTCACCAACAGAAGCAATCACTGTACAGACCTTGTACGACGCTGCACAAGGAGCCTCAATGCAAGATTGATTTAGATCAAGCTGGAGAGAAAACTAGACAAGCCAGCCGCAAGGTCATTGTGAGGAGTTCCTATTTTCAGCACAAGTCACGAAAAGATGATGCTGTTGACAATGGAAAACATGTTTTTTTGGACGATGAGGCCAATTATGTTTCTTGTGACAAAAATGTTTCTGAAAGTGGAACAAATGGGATCAATTTTCCTGAGAGTTCCTGTAAGAAGAGGTCATCAATATCGACTGAGAGGACCCAAATTGTACGTGTTTCTTCTGTAGTGAATATTCATTTTTATTCCAAATTTCTTCTTGCTGATTTCTTTCTCTTTTACTTAACAGGATAATGTAGACATGAAGCGTGCTCGGAATGGTGCATTTCTTTCCTCTGAAAGTATGTATTCTAACTTAGATTTTGCTCCTTTTTTGCTGGCATGATTGCCATCATTGCTTAGGATTTAACAGTCCACTTTAGAAATCAATAACCAAATAAATATCAGGTGACATTTTTTTTTTATGTGGTTACTTTCTGGTCAATTATTCTGGTTTTGGACTTGGTCTAGTGAACCTTGTTCTTCCACTGATTTCTTTCCTTATCTATCTTCTTCATTCCTGTGTCTTATTTCTCCAATCTTTCTCTATACTTCGCAATGATTCTATTGCTATGTTATAGCCACAATCTGCATGTTCTTCCCAAGCGGGCGTGCGAGCTTGTACACATTACCGAGCTTACTCTTGAGAGTTTCATTGATGTGTTCATCGCTGATTTTCTCTTTTTACATCTGTTCTCATTTATCTTAAACTCTCGTGGCAATATCTTAAATAGGGAAAAAAGCAAACACCTGAACTAGTTTTATTTATTTTGATGACCAGTTTCCAGTTTTCCTACCTAAATTCAGTCCTCAAGAACATCCTCAGTAGAGAACCATGCATGGTTGTTTTCTATTTGCTTCACTTCTAACGGCAAGAATACCAAAACGTTTTCTTTAATGGTAGACCATTTCTGAAAAGAGTGATGAACTTATGGTTTAGGACAAAGGTACCAAGAAATCTTTAGTGGAAGCAGTAATGTGCTGAATGCCAGTACTGCACTTTAGGTGTTTCTGACCGAAAATTAGGGCTGTTGCAGTTTGAACTAATTAAGTTAGGTAAAATATTATATGTAGCATGCATTGTTTCCTTACTATGCTGCACAATGAAATTTCATTTCTTTGAGTTTTTCATTTTGTCATACTTCTATATGTTGCCTAGGGCCTGCAGCTATTGATTCCTAAACAACACTGCTGTTACATTTATACCATCCACATCTCATAGAAAAATATGTGAAGTTAATAGATTTTCATTGTACAGGTGATGAGATTCCTGATCTCGACTCAAAATCTATGGAGAACAATGATAAAGGAAGTTTTGGTTGCAACATTTCCCATATTAGTCACTTTTCTGATGTAGCAGAGAAATCAATGGAGCGATTTATGTCAGTTATCTCTTCATTCAAATATACCTCATCTGGTTCTCGAGCCAGTGGTCTCCGCGCCCCTCTAAAAGATGTGAGAAACACATTAGCGGCGAGGTACATTTCATTGTTCCTTAATGTGTATATTCTCTTGGTTTTTGCTGCACTGAGTCCATCAGCTGATGGTTTCTGAATACGTCCTTTGATAGGTCAAGCATTTCTTTGAAAGATATAGACGATTTTGCTTATGTACCCAAGAATAAGAAGATTGCTCGTGTGTCTCTACAGACTAAGTTTGAGCACCATATCTAAGTAGTTGTATGATAGTCAGCAAAATATTCTTTACACAGCTTAAACAGGTAGCAAAAGCTCCCTTGTTTTGGTGGAGGTAAGTTGCAATATTTAACTTCTAAGTTTTTTTTTCTCGATTCTGAGAAACTTGAATTGCTATGTATCAGGAACTTCACAATTTTGGAGTGGTTAATGGATTTGACCTGTTCAGATGATCCTTGTAAGCTGAGTTGTACATTTTGTTCATCTATGGTTTGTTGTTTTTGTTGTTTCTCCTTTGTGAAACCTTATACTTGAAATGTATTTTTGCAAATTAATAAAACTGTATCTTAATTCTGTCTATGTTTTCTAGTCTTTTTTTCTTGTGGCCTTCCTAGCAAACAATTTATGATCCAGAATGATTACTTTAAGGCGCGGCTCCGGATCAGATTTCATTGTTACTGACAAAGAACTGCAGAAAACCTATAATGTCTTTGGTAAATTTTGTGTACAGGAAAATCAAAGGACTATGCCCTCAGCTCCAAAACAGAAATTGGGGCGGAAATCCAAAACTAGTCAGTATACATCTTGATATATTTTTAGTGGCAGGCATTTGTATGGTTCCGCATGGAACAGCTAACTAGCCCAGTGGTAGGAACAGGCTAAGTTACCCTTTATATGCAATAATCTCTTCCGTTTCAAACCACGAGTTCTGTTACATTCGTTTTAAAAAAAATTACATGTGAAAATGAAGAAGATCTAGATTCTAGACTGGGCTAGGTTGTCTTGAAACCAACTTGGTGAATCTTAAAGATGTTTGTCTGAAAAGAAGAACATGACAAGATTCGGCTTAGTTGTTACTTTAAATTCAACTCGCAGCGTCTAATAAAATGTTCTTCATTTCTGAGGAACCCATTCAGCGAACATCCTTCGTTTTGAAAAACAATTTGAACTCGGCTAGAAGCTATCCGACTGATTTAAAAAAAAAAAAAAAAAAGAAGAAGAAAGAAAACATTTGATATTTAAAACCTGGAATTTTTAGGGGCGACTTATTTTTACCTATCTAAGGGCAGTGGCTATGGGATACCCTAAAGTCATGTAAAGTTACCTATATACCCTTTCACTAATAAAACCAACCAAAACATAATCTAATATCATTTCATTTGTACTTTTATCTATTCTTCTTCTCTTCTTCTTCCTCACTACCGATTGTGGGAGAGGAAAAAAAATTCCCCGTTCAACTCGAATTCAATTCGTTGTCGTTATTAATCGTTGAATTAAATCATCGTCGATTCTTCTATAAAACGGTGACTATCACTAAAGAATCTCATCGAGCTCGAGTGAAAAACGTATGCCGTCAAAAACCTGATCCAAAAGCAGGAGAAAGATAAAAAAAAACAAAGAGATTGCTGCTAGAAATAATGAAGAAAGCGAAGAACGCGAAGAAGATGAAGTCGTTGATATAGGTTTTGCAGGTGATTCTGATAATCAAATTATCCGGGAACTTCAAATGACTCCAATCAGGTAAGATTCTACCATATTTTTTTGGGTTTCTATTGCTTTAATTTGACGAATCGATGAAAAAAATCTAGGGTTTTCAGTTACTTTCCTAGAATCGGGAGTTTAGTTAAGGTTTTAATCTCCCGATTATGCTCGTGTTCTTCATTTCTCAAGAACTTTGACCATAATCCGGTGATATATTTCATAGTTAACTTCCGATTATAACGGGTTATTCCTTACTGATCCCTAAAATGGACATAATCGGTAGTTTTTTTTTCCTTCCGAATATAATAGAGGATTAGAAGAATAATCGATATAATCGGGAGATTAGTTGTAGTATTTAACTCCCAATTATAGTATTTTTAAATTAAAAAAGTTTTGGGCGACATTTATAATTGGTAGATATGTATGATTATTGTCTTCCGATTATATTTTCCTCAACAATTTGGAATCTTACTGTACCAAAAAATGCAGCATAGTCGGTAAAAATGTTTTTAGTTTAACTTCCGATTGTCCTATAATTGTTTCTTTGTTTGTTTATTCAACTATCGATTATGTGTATCTTCATAACGTTGGAGTTTTTGTTCCAAAATTGATGCATAATCAGTAGATAATCTTGAACCCGTGCTACCGATTATGCATATTCGTTTGTTATGTTATTAATTTGTGTCCCAATTGTTTACAATTGGATGTTGTTTGTGTACTTTGTCTCCCGATTATGTAGTTAGTAAACGGATTCTTACGAACCAATTATTCTATATTTTGTTATTTAGTGATAAGCGAGGTAAGAAAGCCCAAGATACAGTTGTCTTAGGGCCTCGTCGCGAAGGGGTAAGAAAGTAACAGCTAGTGCACAAAGAGAAAGGAGTGATAAAGGAAATTCAAGCAAAGATGGAACTCACGAAGTACTGATCCAACCAAGTTTACCGCCAAGTTCTGTAAAAGAAATTGAATCAACTGCTCCAGAAGCTAGAAACCAAGAAAAAGGATAACCAAGTGGTACACAAGGAGAAGGTTCAAAGAAGCCGATCAAGAAGAAAGCAGGACACCTTGTCCCCTCCAATTTGAAGATGAAGGGTATTAAAGATGGCGAAACCCTGGGCTACCGAGAGATGGAGGAACATTGTTATTTGGATACAAAGACTCTTGGGACATAGAATTCTCTGAAACCGAGGTAATAATCATACTCTTTTTATTAACGTATTGTTTTTTTATTCGTAATAGTTTTAAGAGTTATTCTAATTATTTTGTAATGTGTCGTGTGTTTAATAGGATCATTTTGATGCGATTCGTCTACCCAAACCCATAACCACGCCAACAAAAATGAAGGATTAACCTTAAGACGGTAAATGTGAAAAGTTCAAGGAAATTATTAAAAACTCGAGGTTATCTACTACTGCCGAGAATTCAATGTTGGAACATGACCGGGTGGCGATATCAACATTCGTGGAGAAAATATATTCTGAGTCTGAAACCTTCCATATGTCGTTTGGGGAGATGACGATAAACCCGTATGATGTTGTCCAGATTCTTAGTCTCATTGACCATGGCACGGCTGTGAAGTATAATTACACAAAGTAGTTAAGTTGAGAACAAATTTATGATTATACTCGTACGTGTTTTAGTTTGGATAAAACAACATCAAAAACTGAGTTCAAGAGGTGCGCTGCTTACAGAGATAGACAGTTCAACGTTGGTCAGTTGATGAAAATGTTCAACGGCACCTTGGAGAAATAAAAGCAAGGAACGTTAACTGATGCCGAAGTGGATGCCGCGACCACTGCATATCTCATATGTGTATTTGGATGTGTCATTTTCCCCATTTCTAGTGGTAACCGGGTTGACGCCAACCTTTTACAACTATTGCATCCTCTCAATAAAGTCCGTAAGTACTCTTGGGGCATGGCATGCATGTATTCTTGATGGAAGAGTTGAGAAAGGCGTCGAGGCTCAAAATTAGCCAAATTTCCGGGAACGCGAGTCTATTTTAGGTATTTTCTTAACTCTATTAATCCGTTGATCGTTATGTTTAATTTTCTAATTTAAGTATCAATTTGTAATAATTGGTTTGATATCTATATAGACATGGATCTATGACCACTACTCTACACAGAAATTGGCCATAGAGATCACCGGAGGAACAAAGTACAAGTTCGATGACAACAGTTTTAGGACAAAGGAGCAGCAATTGATTCGTTTGAGGTAGAAATTGGACTCGATGAAGGCCTCATAGGTATGCTTTAGTGGACATATAACGGGTCGGTCCGAGTTGTCGCGTTATTATGGACCATTGTGGCACCCTACATGCTATGTGATGTACAATGGCTCAAGGGTGATGCGACAATATGGTTATGTTCAATAAATACCATGGTAGCATATTCGGGGCATGTTCAAATTGGAGGTGGAACATAGAGTATCTAATAATGACTCCGTCACGGTAGTTTACTCTGATAAACCATCCGTTAAACATTAAAATACCAGGATGTGCCATTTGGTTAACACTGTGAAACTTGTGAACCAAGGTTTTGAAGTTTCTCCAGGCTATAAGGAATGATACCAGGAGCATTCTCTTATTTGTGTAATCCGTGAACTCAAAGCAAAGACTACCTCGGTGGCGGCCGTTTATAATTGTATCATCAAAGAGAAACCAAGTGGTTATGAAAGACTGGTGCGTATTGTTATGTTTTTTCGTTTAATATTACGGCTCAATATTTTAGGTAATAACAGTTTGATGTTATGTTATGTTATGTATAAAAACAGGTAAATAGGCTCAAGTTTTTCTCCAGGAAGATTACTGGATGCATAAAGGCTGGAGTGCCTGTGTCAATTGAGAAGATGAAAGAGCTGTTAGAGCACTGCTCGGTTGAACTCGTAAGCGTTGCTATCTCAAGTTTGTTTTTCAAGTTTAGTTGATCAAAACTATAAGTCTTGATTTCTAGTCTACATATAGCTATGTCTCGAATTAGGATAGAATGTGTAGTTGAGATTTAGACTTCACGACGTTCATCGATTGAAGACGAAGATCTACTAAGGAGAGCTTGGAGGAACTTCATCAACAAAAGGTATGTGGAGACTAAAGCTTATCTATCACTCAGAAGTCTATTCTATTCTATCTCCTAATGAGACTAAGTCGTATAGCTATATAGTCTTTTAAATTATACACATTTGATATTTCGAGATGAGTTTAACTCGCTTATATCTTTCTCAAAATATGTGTTGGAAAGTTTTTTGATTTAACTACGTTCATCATTATTCTTGACGAGTTTAGTTGGAAATAATTTATTTGTTGGAAACTAAATAATGAGTCAAAAGATGATCATGTGAAAATTGCCTTGAAACATCTTACATGATTTGTGTGAGACAGTCATTTGATGTAGACTCGGAATGTTTCGTATTGATCATTTGATCACTTAGAAATTACTTATAAGCTAATAGTTTATGTGAGACAACTATTGTCGTCTTCTATTAATCATTATAAGCTAATGATTGTCTGGATATAACAAAGTATGCATACCAGTATGCAAACTGTTGTAGTATGATTCGGGTCCGAGAACCAAGTTTGCATACCAGTATGCGAACGGTTTTAACTGTCAGAGTTCGGGAACCAAGTTTGCATACCAGCATGCGAACAATTTCACCTGAGTTAGGTCCGGTACGATAGTATGCATACCCGTTTGCGAACTGTCGGACGTGACCAAAGTCCTGAACTTAAGTTTGCGTACCCGTTTTTGCAAACTAAGTTGGTTTAAGTTCTAAAATCGGTTAAGTATGATTTCATACTCATGAAAAAATACATTTATAAATTAAGGAATGCAATCTTTGCAAACCGTGGCTAAGTGTTCATGAATTGGTTCTTTTGAATCAAATCCGATTTTGTTTCAATTGTGTCTTGTATACTTCTATGAGAATATAAACAATTGAACAACTCTATGAGTAACACAATTAGATTCATTTGATTATCATTTGATCAAGAAGTGTTAGATGAATGTGGTTAATACAAAAGTGTTGATATGGCTAACTTCGGTTAACTGTTATTGAGCCAACTCAATATACACGTTTAGGTACGGTTACCCATATCTAAATGAAGGAATATTTTATTTGTGTGTAACAAGCTAAGACCATCTAACGGTGGAGAGATATTGCTTTGGTTTTAAGCAAACTTAGCTTGAATCTTAAATCAGGTTTACATATAACGGTGAATATTGATTTCTTTGTTTTAAAGCTATCAAACCCTGATTTGAAGACTATGTAAGGGAGAACTCTAGCAACTGGAAAACCTAATCCCCACACCTCCTGTGTGATACTAGTTGCGACTAGAGTCGATTTTCCTTTAACCGAGGTTTTTACTAAAACCATTATATGTTAACGACTTAAAGACTTCATTGGGATTATGAAGCCAGACCCAACTATTTTCTCTGTAGTTGCGTGTTCTTATCTTACTTGTTCTATCGTATTGAGTACTATCTTCTCTAAGATTTGCTCGAGATTTATCTCCGATAGGTAAGATATAAAAAGTAATCACAAAGCTCTTCGTTTCATTCTTTGTGATTCGACAATAACTTATTCTACTAACATATAGTTAAGTTATTGTGAGGTGATTGATATTTCTATGTTGTTCTTTGGGAATATAAGACCGGATTATCAATTAGTTCCTGTTCACCTTGATTTATCAAAAGACGGAACAAAAAATTTGTACGTATTTCTGTGGGAGACAGATTTATCTATCAGAATAGGCTTTCCTGTGGGAGACAGATTTGTTTAGAAAGTCTTCGAATTTGGGTCGTAGCAACTTTTAGTTGTGAGTGAGATCAGCTAAGGGAATCAAGTGCGTAGAGTCCTGCTGGGATTCAGAGATGTGAGGAACGCGATTGTACCTTAATCGGTGTGAGACTTGGTTAGGGCTCAACTACATTCCAGCCTTAAGTTAACTTGTAATAGGCTAGTGTCCTTAGCGGCTTAATACAGTGTGGTGTTCAAATCTGGACCAGGTCCCGGGGTTTTTCTGCATTTGCGGTTTCCTCGTTAACAAAACTTCTGGTGTCTGTGTTATTTCTTTTCTGCATTATATGTGTTTATATAATTGAAATATCATAGGTTGTGTGTAGTTCAATCAATTGGTAAATCCAACCTTTGGTTGTTGATTGAAATTGATTGACACTTGAACATTGGTCTTTGGTACCGTTCAAGTTATTTCTCATATCAATCAGGTTCACGGATTTCTATCTATTTGATTTCCTGATTACATTGGGAAACAATGATATAACTCTTGGATATATTTCCTTGATTGAGTATGACTGTCTAGTTGATTCTCTTGGAATTATATTGGAGTTAGTCCATACAGATTGCCGAACGAAATATTGGGTGTGTTTGTTAGACCCCCTCTTTTTCAAGAGCACAAATACCTAAATGATAATATTGATAATGAAGATTATGCAACTCTGTTTGGGGAAAAAGCCACACCATGACTAAGAAGTACATTCATTTATGGATATTACCATTACTGCATCGCTGCAATGCATTTGACCACCTTGATGCTTGCTCCAGTTAGTAAAAAATAACTAGTGGTGTTCTTCTTCCACTGCCAAACGGTGGAGAGATCAATGAAAAAAGACATCTCTTGTTCTTATAGAGGTTAGGGTTACAGAAGATTTCTCTGATTCATATATGGCTTCAACCTCTCACTCCAAGAGGCATCAACACTAAATCACCCCTACAAAATCATGCCAAAGTCTCAGAACCTCCCGATGAACTACACAAACTAAAAAGAAACAATATGAGATGTCTGGGATATTTCCCAAAGAGTATATTTAAGCGATATACCTTTTGTTGTCCAGGACACCAAAAGGACTTACAGGTCATTATATAAATTGTTTTAACCCCTGTTGGTATAGAGTTCCTTAGTTGGGAAATTGGAAATGGCACGTCCATAGGAGAGAATTCATAAATGGCCCGTCCCTAACTCAACAATTCATACTTATATGTTTATGGATTGGGAATGGTTAACTATATGGATTATGAATGTATTTTTAGTAATATTTATTAATTATCGATTGATTACAAAGCGAGGTTAACTTCAAAAGTGAAATTACTGATTTATTTCAGCACAATCGGTAGATAATATATATACACTTGCATACCGATTCTGGATTACTTTCCCAAATTTCATCAGAATATGGTTACAATCAGACGTTAAGTTTATATTTATCTATCGATTTTGGAGAACTTTTCAAATTTTTGCCAAAGGCTAATTACATTCGGAAGATAGTTGTGTTATGTATCTAACAATTTTGGGAATTTTTTCATTTTTGTCAGAATCTACTGAAATCGGTAGATATCACATACTATTTACTACTGACTATTGTAGTTTCAGTTTACATTTTTCTTGTATAAAAAAAACAGAATAATCGGTAGAGTATGAACATCAGCCAACTACCGATTATATTATTTGAAAGATTCAAAATTTTATAATCTGTAGTAATGTGTGTTAGAGCATTGCTCGGTTGAACCCACAAGTTTTCCTATCTCAAGCTTGTTGTCAATGTTAGGTGATCAAAACTATATCTTGATTTCTAGTCTACTAAGTCAAGTTTCAGATAGGTTAGAATTGTAGTTGAGTATCAGAGATCACACTTGAAGACTGAAGATCGACGAAGACATTTGGAGAACTTCTGTATCAGGTATGTGAAGACTGAACCATTCTATTTTACTCACTATACCATCATTCTTTCTATTGAGACTATGTAGTATGACTTATAGTAGATTTACACAGAAGATGTTTCAAGTCAAGCTTGTCATGTAAAAAATCTCGAAATATGATTTAGTGATTAGATGTTCAAAGGTCCTTAACAATATTAGCTCTATGAATTAATTTGTGTATCAATTGAAAATTTCCCATACAAGAGATTATATTACTTGGGAATGTTTCAAACATCATAAGAGAGAAATATGAACTTACTGGAATTTCTACTCAGGGTAGGTTAGCGAACCAGTTCGCAAACCATAGATATCTTGGCGAACCAGTTCGCAAACGCAAGTTCAGTTGGGAACAATTCACGAACCTGGTTGGCGAACCGTGGTGAACTGAATTTTATAGGTTGAATAAATTGGCTAGAAGTTGGCGAACCCGGTTCACGAACCGTGGTTAACTGTGTTAGGTAGTTTAGTAGGGTTGGAGAACTCGGTTCACGAACTGTAGCACCCTGACTCGTGAACAAGCCCTACGATTGGCAAACCGTTGTATCAACTGTCTCGACAATGTTTAGCAAATACTTAAAGACTCATTATTAGCATTGCTACAACTCTCTTAAACACTTCTAAGACTTCATTGATTACTTAAAAACTTATGTGTGTGAATCATGATTAACTTCTTAGGTGTTTAAATGAACATCAAATAGCTTTTAGTTCTTTGGTTAACTTGCCAAACCGAACAGTCATTATACACGGTTCGGTAACCCAACCTGTGTGTATAGTCTTCTATTGTAGTTTGAAGACCTAATTTGTTCGCTTGATTCTCAAATTATCTTAGCTTGAATTCTAAACTAACCCTGGTCTTTAAAAACTATAAATTGAGCAACTCTGTCAACTGGGAAAATAAATCCCTGACACTTTGTGTCATAGTTGATTCTAGAGTCGCCTCTATTGACCTTTTAGGTCTACGACTAAAAAGACTTCGCTAGGGGATTCGTGAAGCCATGTACAATTATCTTTACCTTGATAGTTCGTGAATCCTGATCTTACTTTTTTGTTATCGAGGTTCTCGTAATCTCTTTCAGGAAAGATAGATAGTAATCACAAAGTTCTCTTCGTCTCAGGCTTTGTGATTTTTCAAAATAGATATCTAAAGACTGATCTTAGTTGATCTTTCGACGATTGTTCTTGTGAGGTGGTTAAGAATCTAGGATGCTTTTTGGGAGTCGTAAGTTCCGGATTTTTGCGGTTTGCTAGCTTGTCTATTGCAAACAAATTTCCACACATTGATCTTTGATCTAAACGGAAATCAAATAGGCTTATCTCGGATGAAGCAACTCTTAGGCTGTAAAGGAAATCAACTAAGGGAATCAAGTGCGTAGAACCTTACGAGGTTCAAGAGATGTAAAGAGAGCGACTGTAACCGAATCTCTTGGAGGGTGGATTCGGTCTCAACTACATTCCAGTCCGAAGTCTGATAGTAGGCTAGTGTCTGTAGCGGCTTAATACATTATGTGTTCAATCTGGACGAGGTCCCGGGGTTTTTCTGCTATTGTGGTTTCCTCGTTAACAAAATTTCTGGTATCTTGTGTTTTTACTTTTCCGCATTATATTGTTTATCTTTATAATTGGAATTACACATGGTTGTACGTATTCAATCTAAGTAGATATGTCCGCTTAATTTTAATGGATTACGAGACTAGTTTTTTGTAGAATTCGTATTTTAAAAGATAGATAACAAGTTTAATCACTTGGCAGAATTCCGATTGAATTATTTGGGTACAAATAGATTGATCTTGGATATTGATTTTTGAGATCGTCCAAGTACTCTGCTTAACAATCAGGTTCACAGACCTTGTGTCTATATACATACTGATTGAGTAGAGGTTGAGATATTAACTCTATATGCATATTGTCAAGGATCATTAAGTTGGTATACTTGAAATTGTATTAAGTTTTGTCTATACAGGTTGCCGAACGAAAAAGTTGAGTGTATTTGGTTTCCCATGCGTTTTTAATTGGTATCAGAGTAGGCAAACACTGTTGACCTAATAAGTTTGTGATTGAAGCGATCTGCATTAGGGACAAGAGTGCAATCTCTTAAGGCATAGAAGAATATGACGATGAAGAAATCGAAGATGCTATATGCAACTCTGATTAATTAAACGTCATTGTTCACACCATAATCCAAGATCTTCAACATCATTTATCTACGTGCACTAGATCAAAAGATGCTTGGGATATCTTAGAAACCGTATTTGAAGGGAATTTTGCAGAATAGGAAGCCAGGCTTCAAAACCTAACTTCTGACTTGGAAAACCTTCGTATGTCTGACGAAGATTCGTTTGAGGAATTTAGTCACAAATTGTCGGAAATTGTGAATGCTTGTTATTCACTAGGATAGACTATACCTGAACGGGATATTGTGATGAAAATTCTGAGATCCTTACCATCTCGATACGAGTCTAAAAAACATGCAATAATGGAAGGAAATGATCTTACTACACTTTCCAGAAGTACTCTTGTTGGAAAGTTAAAGATCTTTGATCATGAACAACAAACTAAAGATGATAAAGCTATTTCATTCAAAGCACTTAAGAACACTGATGTACTTTCTAAAAGTGAAAGTATTGGTCTCTCTGAGAAAGAGCTTGTTAACAAACATTCAGATGAAGATCTTGAAAATTCGGTTTCTCTTATTACAAGACAGTTTAGAGATCTTATCAAAAAGAGGAATAAACGGTTTTCAAGAGAATGTCCTTCATCATCAACCAAACCTCATGATCGTATTACTGCTAAAAAGGATGATGATGATGAGTATATGCATCAGTGCTTCAAGTGTAGAGGTTTTGGTCACTTTGCTAATGAGTATCCAAAATCGACGAAAATACACTGGCAACAAGGGTTTTGATGCAACTCATGATGAAACTACTGATATTATGATTCAGAAGAAGACGATTATTCTAGTTTAATACTTCTTGCTGAAACAACTAATCTTGATAAGAGTAGTGATACTCATATCAATCTTGACAAGCTGTTTTAAGATCCCTTATCTATAACTTTTGAGGATATACTGGATTTTTTCTCCTTCAGAAAAAAACATTACTGTTCTTCCATAAACATCTCTGATATGCTTGACAGCCGAAACTGGAAGTGTTTCTGATTCTCTTCTCAACCGATCCTGTCCTTACTGTACTACTGAAGGTCATGAACTTCAACAATGCTTCAAGTACAAGCAGAAAGTGAGGTATGTCAATAAACTACAACGGAGGGCGAGTCGTTTGACAAATGTGCTTAATTTTCTTCAAAACCAAAAGCAGCTAAGGTATGTAACTCTGTTTCTCCTTCTTCTTCTTCTACAAGTGCTATTTTTCCTGAGGAAAAGGTTAACTCAAAGGGAAAGAAGATATCACGATCTAAACGATCGAAAAAAATGGAAATTGACAGACCGGTACAGGAACCAAGTGGTGAGCTTATTGATGCTCACCCCAACACAAGTTAATTGTGTTGTAAATGGTGTTGTCTTGTCTCATGTGCCCTTAAAAGAGACAAGAACTTTGTACCTCCAAAGGGCTTTGAGACAAAACTCTCTTGTTTGTGTCTTGATACTGATTACTTGAATTTCCATACTTTTTTCTCACAGAATTGAGGTTAAAACTTCTTTGATATTTCATGCTTAAAACGAGAATAACATTAATTCATGTTGAGCCTTGCTTCATTGAGTTCTGTCCAGTTTTATGATTTTTGACTTGGTTTTAATACTAAATGGTTAAAATTTATTTTCACTTCTGCAAGGAATTATCTGGAATATTCAAAGTGGTTTATATCTTGAAACTATTATTTTCGCTCACTTTACACTATTTATCAAGTAATACCATTCACAAACTTAAGAAAGGGTAAAATTGTATTTTACTTTTTAATTTGATTTTTGGTACGTGAACGGACCTCTTCTGGTCGGTCGGTTCCTGAACTATTTGGTTATTCTTTTTATTTAAAGTTTCACTAGTTTTTGGAATTTTCAAAAGCTTAAGGTGACTTGAAGGTCTATATAATTGTGTTTTATACAATTTATTGCATACTCTAATTTGAGCTTTGGTATCCTCAAGTATGATCTCTTCTGATGCACCATCTATACCTATGGTTGTTGATTTAACAACAAAAGGTGTTGATATTACTGTTCATAAGGAGAAAGATTCACTTTATAAGAGAAAAAGGAAGAACGTGAAGAAACCTAAGACAAACTGCTCAAATCATCAAACGTTTGCGAATATTCTTGAAGAGATTAAGAAGACCAAGATAGAAGTGCAAGGTCTTAAAAACATCCTGCAGAAGTCTCTGGAGATTTAAGAAGCACTTGTCAAACAACAGCCAAACATGTTTGAAGGATCTAATGCTCTTCTTCATAAACCTTATGTTCCAATGTGTGTTCATGACGAAGAGACCGGGAATGATTAGGCTTTCTTCAAAGATCTTTTCCCAAGTTAACTCCTTGTAGGAATTCTGTTCTTATTGTTTAAGGAGGAACACTAGTTTTTGGAGTAGTTTTTATGTGTTACATTAGCTATTCCAAAATATTATCATCTTGCATAGTTAAAGTTTATTATTTAAATTTTATTCTGGAAGATAACTTGCAATACCTAATCTTCATGGTTATAAATATGTATTGCATATTTTGTGAGATTTGTTCTTTGCTATCATTATTGGTGATTAGAACATATATCTCATATTTTCTCATAGGTTAAGCTCTTTCACTTTAGCAAAAGAGGAGTAAACTATTTTGAGAATGACAATTTTTAATCTTCATGGTTATACTTTTTGTGAATAAACTGCTACAGGATTCCGTAAGATGTTCTTTAGGGATCGACTTACTTCCTTGATTGTGTCACCACCAAGGAATAAGTGGTGAACTTTAATCTCTATGGTGTGGTTGTAGAAGTGGTAATAAAGTAGTCGTTCACTCATACTTGTTGGGAATGATTTTAAGATTTAAAAATAAAAATACTAAAATTGGAAAATATATACAAAAGATTGTCATAATATCGAGAGGTACTGAGACTCAGGATTCACTGTTTTTCATATTCAAGTGGTTCAGAAATTAATCCTAGACAATAATAGCTCAACCAAAAGAAATATCAACTCTATTTATTTGCCAAAGGTAGATTTCATAAAATATTACTTGTATATTATAAGCATGGTGCATCAAAAATCCCTAAGACTAAGCACGCTCATCAAACAAAGTCACAGGTAATTAATAAAAATCTTAATTCAATGAAAATTTGTGCAAAAGTAATAAAAAAATTAATTAAATCACAACAGGAATGAAATACAGCTTCCTACGTTGTCTCAGTGATGAGGTTTAGCTCTTCATGGTGAAAACACGCCCAAAATAACAATACATAGCTCAAAAGGTGTATTTATTGAAGAAATTATATAACACGGGAATTTGTAACGCTGTAACAATGTTACAGACGCCACTGTTACAAAGAATAGTTGCAGAAAGTTAATCTTCAGTCGCTGGAAGTCTTTAGCCACCACAGCTGCAAACAATAGTTCATGCGACAGCTGTGTTCTTGAGAACGAAACTTCTTTGGTGTCGTCTGCTACTTCTTCTCTGTTACCGCTGTAGAATCGCTCTACAGCGATTTTTGTTGCTCTGAAACTACCCTTGACCCTCGATAATCTTTTTGTGACTCCCTCCACCCCTTTTATACGCAACAGGCCGGTTTAATCTCTCCCAAATCTCTTTGAAATCTTTTCTTTCTTTCACCCAAAGTTTTAGACTTAATTTCTCTTTTTCTTCACATTGTACGCGCCTGGGTTGTTCAATTCTTTCCTAAACTCTCTTCATGATATAATAAAATCCTTCAAAGCAGATATCTTCCCTTTATCCCATGTACTTTCCGTACAGAGCTGAGATACTTACTCTGATATCGTGGATACACTTTTCTTCCCTGTTTTAGAGCAAAACGGTGAGAATCTCATATTTCTTCCTTTTTTATCGATTTCAAAGAACTTGCCAATCCTATTTTGTGTTGACAGGTTGGTGTATATCCACAACCAAGAGAAAATCTCATAGAATCACTTCCAGAATCTTCACCGTAACTATGTTCTTTTTTTCTTTTTACGAGAAGAAAATATATACGATTCTCCCTATCCAAATCACGTAAGTTTGTTGCAATTATGGTAGCAAACATTACCATGTCTTTACTTTTGCAAATATCTTCCAAAATTCTTGTCCAACTATCAATCTAGGAGTACGCAGTTAACAATTCTGTTTCCCGCCAGATATCTTCCAAAATTCTTGAGAAAGGATATTACCGTGTTGCATGAGCATGGGTTACCTCCCAAGAAGTTCTAAGCAATGTTTTAAAACCAAGCCCAGTACGGCCGGTCGGACCGGTGAACCAGTGACCCAGTCACTTTTCCGGTCTGGTTCAACACTGACCCAATGCATTTGTCTAAAAACGCTTTATTTCTTGTGAAACGAGTGACTCGGGCAATTCAACCGGTGATCCATACAACCCAGTACCGTCCAAACTGGTTTGACCCAACACTATTAAAGTCTAAAGTCTAGAAGAAAAATAATAAAAAAAGTTTGATTTTGATTTATTTTCTTTTCTGAATCATCAATCAAGCCATCCAAACATTCAATCAAGCCAATAATCATCCTGTATTTCTATCCAAACATTCATTCAAGCCATTAATCATTCCATATTTCCATCCAAACATTCAATCGAACTATTCAAATATTCAATCAAGCCATTGATCATTCCATATTTCCATTAATGGACAGTAAGAAAGCTTCATAAAAAGAAAAAGTAAAAAAAACATAAACCCATGATTATAGCAACAGATCTTCAATTTATCCATGTTGTAAATCTTTAATAACCCATCAATTTGAAATCCACAAAACCCATGATGAAAATATGAAACATAAAACCCATGATTGAGAAAGAGATATCTTCCAACAAATTAAAAGAATATATCTTTATTTTTCTTCCTAGGTTATGGTTAATAGAGAGAGATGTGATAAGAAGGAAGAAGCATAGATGGAAAGAGTGTGCAATATCTAGGTTAAGGTTGAGAAGTACGGTAGGGTGAAGATAAAATGCTATAAATAGTGGTAACTACCAGACCAGGTGAACCCCGGTTGAACCACTGGTTAACCCAGTTGACCCTGACCCGGTGATTTTACTGGGTCGACGGCCGGTCTGGGCATTAAAACATTGGTGCTAAGTTTAACGCTTTCAGCCAGACATAATAAAAAATTAATTACCTTATATCATAAAGCAATAGCCGGAACAATTGTGTGTCATCTGCATCAAAAAGTGTTATCACAAATAAAAGGAATTTGCAACATGCCAAGAAAATGAACAAACATAGCACACCCTTGTCTAGTTGCCTGTTTAAGACAACTACATCTAGTTGTGGTTCATGTTTAGGTTCTAAATAAAATATTTTCATGGGATGGATTTCCTCATAAGCAGGATCTATGATCAGGTTGTAAAGTCTGGAAAAACTCAACTAAGAACTTAGAAGCACATAATAATTAACAACATTAATAATTGGGGATCCTCAAAGTCAATCAGGTTTGACTCACACAGTTGACCATGCAAATGTCTTAAAACACTCAGGCTTAGTCTCAAAACTTAATAATTGAAAATCATACATTCCCACTCTTGGAAGAAAAGTTTTTGGTGGGAAAACAATGTCAATCTGGGTATCATAACCTGGATATACCACATCAACCTGATGCGTGTCGTAGGTGCACAAATTAATTCACTTATCTTCTACTTTACTAATGAATAATATAGCAGTAAATAAGATTCGTTCCCACAAAGACCAAGGAGATTTAGTTGTCAAAAAGTGTCACAATGGGGATTTGTTTTAGATTTTTAAAGCTAAATAAATAAAAAAGCAATGAAAAGTAATTAAGATTACAAGCAATGGAGAGAAATATTATCAGGGAATCCTTCTTCGTTACTAAATAGTCATCAAAGTAGCATATTCATCTATTCTTTGTAAATCACAGATTATTACCAACTGTAGGAAAGCAGGTACGCTTAGCTATCCCCAAAATTCCTTATATCAATGGAAAACAGGTACGCTTAGCCTCCAAATTCTATCCGTCTGAACCACCTTGAGGTACGCTTACAAGATGTTATTCAGTCGAATGCCTTAAGGTTTATGAACTTAGGTTTGATCCTAGCAGTTAAACTCAGTACGCTCGGTCCACTTACTAGGGTTGTTTTTACTTGCGATTGCTCCACAAAATCCCTCTGCAAGGTTTCACAATTTCTACTTGTGTAAGAGTTATTCAACAATTACGGATATCCTAACTCATTACTAGCATTAGATTCACTAATAAACTGACTTATTTGGCCACCTAAACAATTTATCAATCAATCATATATTTATTAAGGTAAAAACAAACAATAATCATATGAATAATTTTGAATAGATTTATATGCTAAATTGAATCATGTATTAGAACTAGAATTCATCCCCAATCACTAAGAAGTTTAGCTACTCATGGTACTAACAAAACCCATGAGTTTCATATGATAAAATGGTAAAGAAATAGCTACGGTGATGGAAATAGCTCCAAACCCTAGCTTTTCATCTTTGTGTTCTTCTCTCCAATGGCTTGATTAAAGATTAAAGATCTCTCAATTTTTTTTTTAGAAGAGTCTCTTATATAGGTCTCCAAATATAGATGCGCCCATGCTCAAATCCCGGTCAAAATATGTTGCGACCACTTGCCAAAACTCACCAAAGAGACTAACCCAAATCTGGCCGTGTGTGGTCTTTAGCCAATGGGCCGTCTAGATGGACAAAAGCCCAGTCCATTTCCTTATCAATACCGGTATTTGGCCTGTCAGTTGCAGGTGACCGACAACAGAAACCAATTCTATCCTCACGACAAAAATTCTCTTCTTTTCCCTGAGTTTTCATACGGTGTGAAAACCCCTCCGTAAATTCGTCTGTGTTTGCATACGGTGAGAAACTCCACGCCGTAGGTTCAACTGAATTACACTACGGTTTGGTTTTCCGTCCGTAGGTTTAACTACGAAATCCACAACCTAACTTCCTT
This sequence comes from Papaver atlanticum, assembly GCA_023531105.1. Lineage (NCBI taxonomy): Eukaryota > Viridiplantae > Streptophyta > Magnoliopsida > Ranunculales > Papaveraceae > Papaver > Papaver atlanticum. Next base: position 137,928 of record JAJJMB010005585.1, on the reverse strand, counting down.
CCCTGAGTTCAGCTACGGTTCAAACTTTCAATCTGTAAGTTTCCCTGTGATTGTATACGGTGGGAAAGACCCATCCGTAGTTCACCCTGTTAACTCCAGCTTCTTTTACTTCACTGTTTCCTTTTCCAACTCCAACAGCGAAAACAAAACCAACTTACTCCTTCTGGAATTCGTCAACACCATCGCTCAGCAAACTCTGTCCATTCTTCCTCTCGAGATCAACTGCCATTACATGATTCTCAACAGCAGTACCCCATCATCTCCATTCTACGCTTCAGCTGAACATCAACATCCGTTCATTGTTACAGCCATCATCACCACTTCCCTGATCTCTTCAAACTCTCACCATCAGCAGCAACCAACTTTCTCCGTTGAGCTCTTCTCATGCAGTAACAACCAGCTCGACTCCATCCATTATCAATGCTCCTTCCATGAAATCATCTCCATTACCGATTATCATCAGCCCATTCCTGTTTTCTTCATTACTTCCAAGCTAGCATCAACAACGTCTCCTCATTCTTCCATCGAGTTTCAACTGATCATTATCACGTTGCTGTGATCAACAATGGCAGAAACCTCTCTCCATAGCTCCATTGATTCTCGACAGCATCACTGCCATGAACCACCAGCTAACTCCTCCTTTACAGAATCGAGCTGTCTTGATCAGAAGCTCCATCATCGTCATCTCTGCCTACTGCCAAAGCTTCCAACATCACCATGGTAATGGCAGCAACCAAAATACCCTCTCCATATACAACCATAACTACGTCTTCCATTGCACTTCAGTCACCAGTGCTAGCAGTAGCAACTTCCATGATCATCACCGTCAATGACTGCAGTTCCGTGCTTAGCTGGTATCATTAAATTAACGGAGATGAAGAAGGATGTCCCTGAGAGAAATAAACCAGGTGCCTTTAACACTTCTGTAGGTTCTCTACTTTTCAACAACTTTGGCTTGCTTCAAATGCTTCTAGATTCTTCATACGACTTCGGATTCACTCCATTCTTTAACCGTTGGCTTCGTATTTTCGTCCTCTTTGAGATGATATCAAGGACTCCTAGGTTCGAACGAGTTCTACTTGGTCTTTGGCCGTTCTCCGCTTTTAGCTAATTTCTTTTATGCACAATTAAATGCAAATTCACTTTTTTTGGATGATACACCTAACAAAACATAAAAAAACAAAACAAACGTAATATACATTAATTTGCAAGAAACTAAGCAATTACTAGAATGAATTCGACACTAAATATATGCAAAATATGCACTTAACACAACCTGAGGACGGGTTTATAACAACTGAACTTCTTCCTGGACATCATTAGGTTTGGGAGAGCTAATATGAAAGTAATCTGGTACAATGGTTGAGGCACATATATCAAGTCCCAAGTGAGGGATATTTCTAAGAGCTAAAGGTAAGGCACGGGGAGAATGATAATCACCCCCAAACTTAGAGTTTTGAGTGTCTCTAGATAGACTACTTACAATTTTCCTAATTTCTAGATCATCAGAATCCTGAAAATGGTCAATTGCTTCTTCTAGGTTATACTCAGGTGATGCATCCTCACACATATTTAAAAGCTCTACGAGTTCATCTTCTTCATCTAAGACTATTGTTTCAAAATCGTACGACTCTAAAACAGTAATCTCAGGATAAACTCGTTCTTCTAAACCATCATTGGCTTCGTAATCAAAAGGAAATACTACATCATCTAAAGAAGTGTTATCTCTAGTCAAATCCTCGTCCTTTTGAATAGGTGAATAATCATTAAAATTATCGGGATTTGAACCAAAAATACCACTATCATTATAAAGCTCAATTGGAGTAACAATAATTCAGTGAAAGTCTGGCATATCAAAGAGGCTAAACTTATATTGATTTATCACGGCATCATAAAAAACTGTCAGGCAAACTGTCCAGGCCGGAAAGAGTAGATAGATTAATTTTGGTAATGTCATGGTTTTTTTTTTTTTTGAGTTTAACAACACTCGTTGGATAAGTTATACCTGAATTTCACCCAAAGATGATATAATCTCTATACTAACTATCTAAGGGTTTACTTAACACAAGCACCCGGTGCGAGCCCATCTCAACTCTTCAGAATGGTTTTAGCAACACGTAAAGTTTTGGGGCATACCCAAAACTTTTGTGTTCTACAAATTGATAACCATATCCTAAGAAGGGTGATAAATTGTGTCTTAGAGTTAGGTAAATTACTTAGTTACCCTTGATTAGTTTATTTTAAAAAATTTATTTATTTTAGTTTTGCGTTTTTTTTAAAAACGTTTTTCTACTTTTTAAATCTTTTTATTCGTTAGTTTTCGTATACAAAAAATACCCAGAGATTTGGCCAACAAACTATCAGCCGAACCTTGGTTATTTTAAAACCATACCTAGATTTAGTTGACAAGTTATCAGTAGAACTTCACTCTGTAACTCCTGAACTTAGTATTGTTTTACACAAAGTGAAGTTCGGTTATCATTTTGATGTTTCATTATCAACTGAACTGTTCATCAATACCTACAAAATGAAGAACAATGAATAATTCAGTTGATAACTTGTCATCCAAACCTAGCAAAAACATAGGCTCGATTGATAACTTGTTACCCGAACCTAAATATGTTTTTCAAAAAATAGGTTCATTTGATAACTTGTCGGCCGCTCTAGGTATTCTTTATATACAAGGAACACCGAATAAAAAAAAAAAAATTTCTCAAGAAAAAAGAAAGAAAGAATAAAAACGTTAGAATTTTTTTAAAAATATAAATGATATAAGTGTCGTTTTGCCATTATGAAAAATCAGTGGACTTGTTCAGTAAAACATAACCGAAAAGTTTTGGGTATTACCCAAAACATGGTTCGAAGTTTAAGTCAGACCTAAAGGTTGAAGCATATGCTATTGGTAAGATGTCAAGTCCAAAATCAACCTTGACGGAGGAGCAGGAAAACCGCTGGATTTCTAAGTTTTTTAACACCAATCTCCTTATCTCAAGCACCGTAACATGTAAAGTCCAAATTTAATAACAGATACAATGAGCCACCGTCACCGATTCAATACACCATGCATTCCTATCAAAGCCACCGAGAATATCTGACATCCAACCGGCACTGCATGTGGGATATGAATGCGTCCGTTCAGTTTTCCCCACAATGCATCAGCAGCTCCTTCCAACCAATAATGAGAAATGTTTACACAAGTTTTCCACCACTATGGCCGGTCACTGATTGGTTAACATGATGTTCACGTGAGATTCGTCATCTCCGAAAGGATTTATTTATTTTACAAAAGGATTTTGATGTACAAGTTTAGTATAGAGGAAGCATCTTCGTCAATAATGCTCCCATGTTTGTTCCAATATCTCCACTATTGAAACCAGCAAGTTGCTTGATAAGTTTTCAAAGTTAATATACAGCTGTCCTGTTCTTCTTAATACCTACTATATAGGGTTGCAGAATGGGACTACATACTAAATACTACTCCTTTGTTTCTTCGTCAGAATCAGTTCACGAGCTAGATAAGATCAGTCAAACTGTCAAACCTTAGTGACATGCCCATATACGCATATTATATATACCAGTTTCTTATTAGCCGTTGGATGAAAAAGATTTGCATGGGTTCCATAAAACATCTAACGGACATAAGATGATTTGTATGGTTTTTGTGGTAGTAACTTTTCCTGACAGGAGTAGATGTTAGATACATTTATTCCATTCAAATCAAAACCAATAACTTGGGTGATATAGTTATGAAAGGAATTACAAGTGAAGAGTAGTGAAAACCCATGCAATGTACTGAGCTAGCCAAGCTGTCCAAATCCAAGACAGACATACACCATTAGTACTACTGTTACATTCTTTCTCTCTCTGTGTCTGTTGCTCTTCTTGATCAATGTGTTGCAATAGTTTGTAGCAGTAACTTGTTGCACCGATGTAGTAGCTTTAGTTTAGCTAGCCAGACAGGATTTTGCCAGATCATAATACATAAATATCATTAAGTTTCAACTACTTATCTGTGAAATCATAAATATATGTGTAGTGTGTAGAGCATTTGATTGTCAACGTTATTTTTATTTTATCATCATCAATACCAACCGAAAAGAGTTAAGATTGATAGTGTACACAGTACGTATATATATTTACTACACTGCACTTATTGTAGTATATTTTTATCGCCCTTACCTTTGACACTAGCTAGCTAGCCACCACATACATACACCGGTCGTTTCTTGTATTCTGCAAGACTGCAACTTAGACTGTTGATTATATATTAGTCTGTCTTTTAACCTTAAGGGTTGGACACTTGATGATACACAAATGTTTAAGCTCAACAAATATATGGAAATCAGTTTCCAAACACATAGCAAACAAAAAACAACCAACACTACATCCCAGTACTCTTTTCCTGACATTCCATCTAAAAATTTGTATGATATTCTTCCAAGTTTATTTACTTTTTGTCATATGGTAGTATTTCAAAAAAAGATAGTGCAAGTAGACGAGAAAAGTACCTCCTAGTAACTTGAACTCGCGTATTCGGTTAAAAAGAAAGTTAAGTCCACCTCTAAGATTAATCCAATCGGGACATTTCCCACTGACCAAAACGCTGGTTGAATCAGTATAGTCACCTTGAAGATTGATCAGGTTGACCAAAGTGGTGGCAATCTCCTGATCGTGTTTGGCTGGGGACGGAGTAGTAAGGTAGTTCCAAAAGAAAAAAGATAACTTTGTGCAACTGCCCCAAAATAATACTACCTGTGTCCCACTATTAGTTGACCTAGTAGTATAATTTAGAAATGATTTATCTTTCAAACTATACTACGGATATTCATAAATTTTATATTATTGAAAAACATTTTAAAACACATACGTAACGAATATAAACATGAATATCAAATGATATAAAATCAACAATTAATAAAACAAAATCTAAAAACAAATAGATCAACTAATAGTGGAGGGAATATATAGCAGCCCCAAAATAATCTTTCTTGTAGGATCTTTATAGTAAATTTTTGCAGCTAAAAGCAGGGATGGGGTATATCCCCACTCAGCGCTGCTAGGGACTTCCTGGTTCATGGCAATAAAAGCCTTCACGGATCTTGCAAAAAGTACGCATCTCTCTTTAGTAAGAGATATTTTCACATAAAGCACCACATATGGCTACATTTTCATAGGGTACACATATTAATTGTTGGTACCATTTTACCGTTCTATGATCCTTGTGTTGTGTGGACCACAAATTCTAGACATACCACATTTTAGACAACACTAAAATAACCCTTTCACATAAGGTTTGAAAAACAGGTCACGACTCAGGTCACTGGTACTAGGCGTGACCGTTATAACGTGTTATGACAGGTGTGAGCACGTTTTGGGCAAAACGCGTTATATAGTAAAAAAATGCGTTTTTTGGACGTTTTTTTATAAATAACGGGCGTTGTAACGGTTAAATAGAAGAAAAAGAAAATTATGATCTGAAATTCCTATGTAACGGTTATAACGTGCGTGAAAACGTTTTAACGAGTCTAAAAAATGTTGTTACTAGTTTGTTTTTTTTTTAATACTCCCTCCGTCCCTAAATAGATGACCTATTAATTTTTAATTTTTTTCCCACTAATAGATGACCTATATCATTAAAAAATGGGATATTTCTAATACTACCATTTTAATTGATTATTGTTAGTATAAGAAATATGTATAATTCGATAGTCATGTTTATATTCCTTACATAAGTGTTTTAAAATGCTTTTCACTATACAATTTACGAAAGTTTGATAAAATTTGTGACGGTCAATTATAGCCACTAAAATTTCGTCGGCAGCAATTATGCAATACATGCATAAGTAATGTGAAGAAAGAAACAATCATCAATCCAATTTAAGAGAGTGCGTAACCTAACTAGGTAGACTTGTCCCTTTATTAGATTGCAGAGTTCCATCATCTTATAAGTTGTCGAATCCCATATTAACTTCAGAAAAACAAAGGATTGAAAAAGATGTGGTGTCTGTCCAACGACATTATTGGAGAGAGTATAGTTGTACACTCATGTCTGATGGTTGGTGTTGATGGTGGTTTTCGGTTCAGGGATAAAATCGTGAAACCCTGTATTTAATACGCTGTCATCCTGCAAAGGAACAAAAGCCATTTGAAAGTGATGAGTGCATAAACCTCTTCACTTACATATGAATTGAGCAATTCAACATATTTACGAAATTTATCCAGAATGGTGCGTGAAGCAACAATCCCAGAAATTCTGTAAATTTTAACCTATTGCATTATTCATTAATGCATGACCTGCCTGGTATTTTCCTATGCTATGTTCCCATCCGAACTCTCAATATTGGCATGACATGACGATTAATGTTCACTCGCAACGGAGTAACATGAATGAATCTCCCGAATTGTCAGTATTGAGACCTGCATGAAAACACTCACGTAGGCTACACCACTCTCTGATAAAGAGATCAGCGTGTTTACACACTTTTTAATTAAAAGTTAGCGCGATCGAATGCGTTTAAATTCCTTAAGGAAAATCTAGACTGTCCATATCAGTCTTAAAAAATGATCACGGCCACACGATTTGGCCACACAATTTAACAAGCCTAACATACTTCTAGCGGAACTAGACGATCATCATGATGACCACCGGCGGGCCCATTAACATCCCGACCGATCGGATTCCATCTAGTACACCCGCAACGCCTTTGAGCGCTAACCCTAACATGGGTGATCGCGCTGTTGAAAGATGAGCTAAAACGAGCTAAAACCGGCAAAAACGGAATCAAAAACATCACGACCGCCCAACTTAGCTAGCCTAGTTGGACGGCTTAGATATTCCCTCGAATGATCAAAAGGGTACTGGCGTGTTCACCGGAGACCAACCTACATTCTTGGTCAATCGACTTGCCCACGACAAACCAGAAACGCGTTGAATCGCTCGCCCAAAGAAGGGTGATCGCGCGATTTTTAAAAACCCTAAATTGAATAAACGGCGTTATGCAACTGCCGCAAATCAATCGTGTCCATCCATCTTTACGAGCTTGGTCGAACGGCTTAGAACGGATTCTAGATGGACAACAGCGTGGCACTGTGATCACAGGCCACCCCTTTTCCATGAGGAGCGATCGGCCAAGCCACGACTTGCTCATGTGGCCTCCGAACGATCACCCAAAAGAGGCTGGCCGCGCTGTTTGCATAATCCAACGGCAGTACACAACTGCCGAAAATCATCTCGTCCATCCAACTTCGCTAGCCTAGTCGGATGGTTTAGATTTATTTTCAGGAGGCCAAAAGGGTAACGCTGTGATCATCAGCCACCCCTCCTCCACAGGGAGCGATCGACCAAGTGGTTGCTCACCCATAGGGTTCTCAAACGATCTCCCAAAGGTGGCCGATCACGCTACTTTTTTAGGACGTTCAACTCGCGACTAATTTGAACAAACTCTAAAATAACGATGTTTCCTGCACATCGATCATTTTCAGCTGCTTGTTTAAAAGCGATGCTTTATATACATCGATTATAAGCGATGTTTTATAAATATTGATTTCACAAATAATTTATTATTTGACCTAAAAGCACTATGTGCTTTTTTTAGCGGAGAGTCTCACGACTTGACCTACTTACTCGAGACATCAAACATGTCACAAACTGGGGGACGCTCACTGGGGTATTGGTCTGGCGGTTTATAGCGTGCGGCGTGCAACGCGCCCATTACGAGAACGTGTTAGGAAAGAACGGACGGTTAACAACAATGAGAGTAGTGGGTGAAAGTGTTACCAGTTTTCCCTTGTAATGGAAACGTGGTGATCACCACTTTTTACACAACCCCACTTCTCCACTGCTTAATCATCTCCGCTTCCTAAGAGATCAGGGGGTGCTCGAACATGACTTGTATAAATAGGATTTCAACCTATTTCGACAAAACACAAGTGTTATCAACACAAGTATCAAGAAAACACCGAAAACTGATAGCTTACATTCTGCAAGCCAGTTCCACATTCTGATACAAGTCATAAAACATCCGCACCTTCATAATTCAACATTCTAATCTCAAACACCTTCTTCGCTTCCCTCCCTAAGATCAACCCTTCTCCTTCACTTTGTGACCGAATTGAATCTGGAACGGCCATTTCTTGGTTTAGGCCAGAGTCTTAGAAATTGATATCTCGAATCTAAAAGTACTCCCGTGCAGTACATTTGTTTAGGGTTTTAATTCTTTTCTCATTAACACACCCAAATTTACCAAAAAACAGCAGAATCAGTTTTTACCCCAAAACAACTGGCGACCACAGTGGGA
>JAJJMB010005585.1:84440-124631 GCA_023531105.1 Papaver atlanticum | reverse complement strand
CACAAGTCTTACGAACCTTTTACTACAACAAAGTTGAAATCACATCAGTCGGCTACGACCGCACCAGCGCTGTTAGAAAGAACCAGACCGGCCAGGGGTGAAGATGCACGCGAAACTCGAGGAAACAGACGCTTCATCAACAAGCAATATAACACCGATCCTTCTGTAAGTGTAGTAGGTGAAGGAGGGAAAAGGAAAGCTCCAGCAGCGGAACAACAACCCAAGCGCGCAGCACCAGCGCAGACAACTCCATCCCGGAAAGCCACGGCTAAGACTCCTATGCAAGAAACTGGAGATGCTGCTCCAGACTTCCCATTTTCAATAGATGAAGTCATTGAACTCCAGGAAGCATGGATTCAATATGACGTCATCAAGCTACCTCCTCTTCGACGTCCGCCAACCGAAGAAGAGATGGCGAATCCCAAATATTGTCATTACCATAGGTTTGTCAACCACACAACCAGTGACTGCAACAAATTGAAGCGCATTTTCAAAGAGAAGGTAGATGCAGGAGAACTTCAATTAGGAAATGAAGGAGTTCACAGGGACCCTCTTCCTGTCAGGAGCTGCATGATTTATGGGGACCCCGTCCACAAAACAGTGCAGTCTATGATGGAGCATTTATGTGAGATTCTGTATTTCTACAAGGCGCAGCGTCAAGACATGTTTGGAGCCCTCAAACGTGTCGTATCAGGCAAGCGTTTGTTTCCAGTCAGGGAAGTCACTCCCAAACCCCAATCTTTCCTGGGAAGCGCGACTAACAAATGCAACTGGGGACTCCTAACCACCGCTCACTTAAAAGATGTCGAGTTTAGCACACTGATTGATGTAACATCTGATTTCAATATTGTCACTGTCATGACTCTGAGAGCTGCAAAGATTTCAAAGCAAGAAGCTGTTCACTTCCCAACTGTGATTAAAAGCGCAGAAGGAGAATCAAAGGATGCTTACGGGTACATTAATCTCGAAATCAAGGTAGGAGATGCTCTAACACGTGGCAAGTTTCATATTGTTAAAGAATGCCCGAACTATGATATGATTCTGGGCCGTTCGTGGGTACACGATAACAAAGCAAAGCTAGGAGTGTGTACTTTGCCAGTGTCTATACCTAAAAGGATTTCCAACAAGCCATCCAACCCCGAAGATCATTTGTTGCCGTATCAACAACTTGCCAATGTGACACAACTACCTTGAGAGAGCCATTCAGAACCCAAGTAAGTCTTATTGAACAACCTTTTCTGCAACCAATCACTTTTCCTCCCATCAAAACTTGGGGACTCGATCCGATTATCAACCCAGCCGTTACTAGGAGATGTGAATGGGATGCTGGCCCTTTCAAGTATTTTATCAAGAGTTTAGAAGATGTCACAGTTAGAGATGAGGAATCTGGGAAAATAATAGCACAATGCCCAAATCCATTCCAAGTTTGAGATATGGTGGTAAGAGTTGCGGCTCAGCCTGCTTCATCCGATTCCACAGAAGGGAAAGATGAGCCGTACCTAGTGGCAGAAATCATTTTGGGAGGTTACTGCAAGCTCATCAATACTGACAAGCTAAAAGGCGTAGTAATACACGCTCGCTGGCTCAAACCCTTCAATACCTAAGATGTCGCACCGCCCTCTCCTCCAAGATTCCTTTTAGTATCTCCTTTAACAATTTCCCTTTCATGCAATATTTGTAATTCCTCCAAAATGATTGCACTGCTTGCATTCATGATTAGGGTTTCAATTTATCAGTTAATCAAAGCATCATTTCTTTTAAAATTCTTACTCTTGAGTCATCTCAAGGCAAAGTCTCAAGTAAACCTAAACCCTCATAAAATCATCACCCATTGATTCAAAACCCAAAAAAAAAATAAAAACACGAAAGAGGCAACCCGTATCTTTCAAAAACACCAAAGAAGGGAATACATGAAGAAAAAGAAGGGTAAGGCGACCAAAGGAAATCGTCAAGCAGCCAATACACGGTTTTGGGAAAGCATCCTGAAGTGCAGCCTGCTTCAACAAAGAAACGTCCTCTCAATCATCGTGTGCTTAGATCCAGGAAAGACGTTTCGCCACCAGTAATTCTTCGGATTTTATAAAATCCCTTCACGGAACCAGGAAGCAGCAAGCTAGCGCGTGGTACTCATGGATTGCAACCACTTCTTCAGACGCGTTCAATCACGTCACACGAGCTATTAATTGGAGGAAGAGCCTCCACACCTAACAAATATGACTCTTGGATTTCTTGTTCATGGAAGCACAACACATGTGATATACAAGGGTAATACTAAATGGGAGTTACAGGTTCGTGGCCGAATCCTCTTTCACCATTACATCCCCTACTTCAAGCTATTGTTATTAGGGTTACACATAATAAATATCATCATGGAAGAGGTATCCAATCACATGAAAGGAAAATACATCATCACTTATGTGTGTCGCCTCCCCATCGGCCCCATCAATGGGAAGAACTCATTTACGCAATCAAGGCACTAGTCATGGCATTCGAGGAACGAGTACGAGACTCTACTGTAACTCTATCGAAGGATGTGGCGACTAAAATTACAAGATGTTATGAGATTTTTCCGAAGATTTGGATTTCTCAGTCAAAAGATTTCATTCATTCACCCAATTGGAAACATAAGGTTGTTAAAGCAACATGAATGAAAGATTATTATCCGATGAAGCCCTGGCTCCAGTCACATAAACAAAAAACCACTGAAATATCAAAAACATCTGCAAGCTAAGCTACGAAAAGATATTCTTCTACGAAAGAAAGTAACAAGTGGGAAATCTAATTATCAGCGGGATCAAAAGCGCCTTCACCAGAGCCGTCGTTGGAGGCTGCTTCAACATTTTTTTCATAAGACGTCCCACATCCTCTCCAGAAGCCGCCTCGACTTCCCCTTCGGATGCCGCTTCAACACCTCTCTCCGCAGCTGCTTCAATGTTCCTTCCAGGAGATGCTTCAACATCTTCCTTGGGAGCTGCTTCAACATCTTCTCCAGATGCCGCTCCCATGTTCTCCTTAGCAGCCACTTCAGCGTTCCCTCCAGTAGTCGCTTCGATGTCCTCTACATAAGCTACTTCGACCTCTTCCTCGGAAGCTGCACCGACATCAGCCCCAACAGTCTTTTGAGGATGCTCCGGTTCATCCACATCAGAGTCGAGAATTATGATCCCATTATGAATAGGGTAATCATACTTATTCCCACCTGGAGATTTCTTATGCTCAACCCTCCGCCGCTTTAATTGAGCCGCGAATCTTTCAGCCCTGGCACTTGGGGGATGAGACGCTTCATCATGCTGAGACGCTTCATCACGCTGAGACGCTTCATCACCTCTCCACTTCTTCTCCATACTAACTGAAGCCAAAAAGCTTGAACACGCTCTCGAACGACGCATAAGTGCACAAGAGACATACCCTGTATAGCACGACCAGCTTCGCAAAACGGAGAATCTATTTTGGCAATCACCTCCTCGAATGCGTTAGCCCTGGGTTTGTCGACTTCAAAACTCTTCTCTGGAGAGGTTGGAGAATAATCATCACCGACAGTTCCCATCATATACTGCGAAGAGACATCATGATTATATTAACAATCGATAAAAAAAATAAATCAAAAATCAAATTACATGAGACATATGGAGCAATACCTGGAATGAAGAAGAATATAATTCTGTAATGATCGGTGTGGGGAGAAAGGCTCAATCGCTTCTCTTTATATTCCACAAACCAGAGGGATCCCGGTAAGAAAAGGAGTCTTTACCTACCGTGAATAAAGGCTTCAGACGCGGGATAACAATCAAATAGATACTTATCTACCTGAAGATAACTGACGTATGCTGAAAAGAAACGTATCTTGCTCAAGAACCGAGCCAGCCTCTATCTTGGTAATGTACGCGAACTTCTCTTATGAATTTCTTCGTCTGTCACCATCTAGTGCTTACCCCGCAATAGCGTCACTATTACGTGCTAAGAAGGGGACTTAATGTTGACAGTGGTTTTCGGTTCAGGAAAAATCGTGAAACCCTGTATTTAATACGCTGTCATCCTGCAAAGGAACAAAAGCCATTTGAAAGTGATGAGTGCATAAACCTCTTCACTTACATATGTATTGAGCAATTCAACATATTTACGAAATTTATCCATAATGGTGCATGAAGAACCAATCCCAGATATTCTGTAAATTTTAACCTATTGCATTATTCACTAATGCATGACCTGCCTGGTATTTTCCTATGCTATGTTCCCATCCGAACTCTCAATATTGGCATGACATGACGATTAATGTTCACTCGCAGCGGAGTAGCATGAATGAATTTCCCGAAATGTCAGTATTGAGACATGCATGAAAACACTCACGTAGGCTACACCACTCTCTGATAAAGAGATCAGCGTGTTTACACGCTTTTTAATTAAAAGTTAGCGCGATCGAACGCGTTTAAATTCCTTAAAGAAAATTTACACTGTCCATATCAGTCTTAAAAAACGATCACGGCCACACGATTTGGCCACACAATTCAACAAGCCTAGCCTACTTCTAGCGAAACTAAACAATCATCATGAGGACCACCGACAGGCCCACTAACATCTCGACCGATCGTATTCCATCTAGTACACCCGCAACGCCTTTGAACGCTAACCCTAACATGGGTGATCGCGCTGTTGAAAGATGAGCTCAAACGAGCTAAAACTGGCAAAAACGGTCTCAAAAAACATCACGAATGCCCATCTTAGCTAGCCTAGTTGGACGGCTTAAATATTCCCTCGAACGATCAAAAGTGTACTGGCGTGTTCACCGGCGACCCAACTACATTCTTGGTCAATCGACTTGCCCACGACAAACCAGAAACGCGTTGAATCGCTCGCCCAAAGAAGGGTGATCGCGCGATTTTTTAAAAACCCTAAATTGAATAAACGACGTTATGCAACTTCCGCAAATCAATCGTGTTCATCTATCTTCGCCAGCTTGGTCGAACGGCTTAGAGCGAATTCTAGATGGACAACAGCGTGGCACTGTGATCACAGGCCACCCCTTTTCCATGAGGAGCGATCGGCCAAGCCACGGCTTGCTCATGTGGCCTCCGAACGATCACCCAAAAGAGGCTGGCCGCGCTGTTTGCATAATCCAACGGCAGTACATAACTTTCGCAAATCATCTCGTCCATCAAACTTCGCTAGCCTAGTCGGATAGTTTAGATTTATATTCAGGAGGCAAACAAGGTAACGCTGTGATCATCGGCCACCCCTCCTCCACAGGGAGCGATCGACCAAGTGGTAGCTCACCCATAGGGTTCTCAAACGATCTCCCAAAGGTGGCCGATCATGTTACTTTTTTAGGACGTTTAACTCGCGACTAATTTGAACGAGCTATAAAATAACGATGTTTCCTGCACATCGATTATTTTCAGCTGCTTGTTTAAAAGTGATGCTTTATATGCATCGATTATAAGCGATGTTTTATAAATATTGATTTCACAAATAATTTATTATTTGACCTAAAAGCACTATGTGCTGCTTTTAGTGGCGAGTCTCACGACTTGACCTACTTACTCGAGACATCAAACATGTTATAAACTCGGGGATGCTCACTGGGGTATTGGTCTTGCGGTTTACAACGTTCGGCGTGCAATGCGCCCATTACGAGAACGTGTTAGGATAGAACGGACGGTTAACAGCAATGAGAGTAGTGGGTGAAAGTGTGACCAGTTTTCCCTCGTAATAGAAACGTGGTGATCACCACTTTTTACACAACCCCACTTCTCCAATGCTTAATCACCTCCGCTTCCTAAGAGATCGTGGGGTGCTCGAACATGACTTGTATAAATAGGATTTCAACCTATTTCGACAAAAACACAAGTGTTATCAACACAAGTATCCAGAAAACACCGAGAACTGATAGCTTACATTCTGCAAGCCAATTCCACATTCTGATACAAGTCATAAAACAGCCACACCTTCATAATTCAATATTCTGATCTCAAACACCTTCTTCACTTCCCTCTCTAAGATCAACCATTCTCCTTCACTTTGTGACCGAATTGAATCTGGAATGACCATTTCTTGGTTAAGGCCAGAGTCTTACAGATTGATCTCTCGAATCTAAAAGTACTCCCGTGCAGTACATTTGTTTAGGGTTTGAATTCGTTTCTCATCAACACACCCAAAACATCAGAATCAGTTTTTACCCCAAAACAGTTGGAAAAACAAAAGAAACCATACGATTGTAAACTTTCTAGTTTACAGTGGTAGTGGAATTACGTTTTTGAAAAGTGTCGACATAGAACAGAATCGGTTGACGACAAAGTATTTAATTACTTTGTTCAAGCCCGTTATAGATGATGTCGGTCCGATAAACATTGTTCAATTAGTAACAGATCAAGGATCCAATTTCAAAGTTGCAGGTAATTAAGAATAATTTCATTTTATTTTATACATATATATATATATTGGGAATATATTAATCATTAACTTATTTCTATTTTTGTTTGAATAGGTAAGAGATTGGCATCAGAATATGGCACATTTTTCTGGGTACCTTGTGTTGCTCACGTATTGGACTTGAAGTTGGAAGATACAGAAAAGTTCCCCTTTGTTAAAGATGTGATCGGAAAAGCAAGACAAATTAGCAAATTTATTTACAATCATGGTTGGGTTCTTGCTAGATTTCGACAACATTCTGCAGGACGCAATCTGTTGCGCCCTGGCTTAACAAGGTTTTCAACGAATTTTATTTCCATCAAAAGCATTATTGATCAACGTAATGCTATCGAGAGCCTATTTCTGGACAAAGAATTTCTGAAATCGGATGAGGAAAAAACTAAACAAGTTAGACAAGTGAAGAATATTATTTCAAATGAGATGTTCTGGACGACGTGTCAAAATGCATGCATAATGGTTGGTCCTTTATTGAAAATGATTCGTTTCTTGGACTTAGACAAACCCACCATGGGTTATTTGTTCCATGCACTTGCTACATGTGTGGAAACTATACAAATGGGTTTGGGATCAAATCGAAATGCTTCTATCGTGGGTGTAATAAAGAAATGATGGAAAAGTCAGTTGAGTTCCCCTCTTCATGCTGCAGCGTGTTTTCTCAATCCTTATTACATCTTTAACCCAGCAACTAATCTCATCAATGATGAAATTTATGAGCCCCAAATTTGTCTTACTGAAGTTATATCAAAAATGGTTAGTTTCCCGCAAGAACAAGCAAAATGCATGTTAGAGGTACAAAATTACTAATACTATCTCCAAATATGTTTAATTAAGTAATTTGAATTTCTAGTAACAACTGTACTTTTCTTTGTAGGCGGGAAGAATGCGAATGATGCAAGGTCAATTTTCATCACCATTAGCACGTATTGCAGCTCAACATGGTGATCCTGTAAGTTGGTGGTTATCTTATGGTGCTGAGTATCCATCCCTCCAGAAGATTGTTGTAAAGATATTAAGTCAAACAAATACATCGTATGGATCAGAGAGGAATTGGAGTGTGTTTGAAAGATTCCACACCAAACTACGCAATCGTTTACTTTCATCGAGAATAAATGATCTGGTGTATGTCCAGTACAATTTGAAGTTGGAGCAACAAAGAATTAAAGGTAAAGCAAGGTGACATAACATTGATGTTCACGACGTTCATAGTCTACTAAGGGATGACAATATGCTTGACTGGATAGTGGGGGAAGACGAAACACCGGTTTTACCTCAAGAAAAACAATGGTTAAATATGCTGGAAGAGAAAGCCGTTAATAATCCAGAGCATGTCCCTCTACCATACAACTGGCATGATCCTGAAGTTCAAATCCCATACGAAAGGTTACCGGTGAGTAACTTTGTGTATGACTTTGGTAATCTTTCATTTGGAGACAATACACAAGGTTATGAGAATGTGAATCCAACATATGATTCTCGTTACACTTTCGATCGCTCTGACCATGGTGTTTAACATATGAACGAAGGATATAATTCTAATATTGATAACAAAATGAAGTAGGTAACAATGATGATTGAAATGAAGGAGGTTATGATGACGATAATGAAGGTTATTATGATGATGATACTTATGCAAACGAAGATAGCCAGTACCCCCACGACGATGACTATGATGTGGAAAGGAACCGCCGAGAAATGAAGAATACATGAATAAATCAAAAAAAGGTGGTGGTCGTAGTTGGTTCGCGTAGGTTTTTAAATGATGAACACTAGTTTAACAATCCTATGTTATTTTCCCTGTATCATTTAAAAAAATTTAATTCGAAGTTTTAAGCTTTCAATCCAGAGAAAGAAAAAAACTCAAAAAAAAAATGGTAAGAAAGTTATTTACACGATTATAACGTGCGTGATAACGGGAAAACAGTTCTAAAAAATGCACGTTAAAATGTTATTTTGAAGAAAAAACCATTCAAACTAATTTTAGAAAAACGGTTATAACGTGTATGAAAACTGAAAAACGGTCCCAAAAAACTGCCATTATTTCCTATTTATCGGCATTATAAAGGCACGGGGTTCGGGGACCCTCACGGCCACGATATATGAATGTGGTCGTTTTAACGGTCGTTTTTTCGGTAAAAACGGGTGTTTTTCAAACCTCTTACCATTTCTCTCTCCAGATATATCTCGAATACCAAACGAAATGGTCAATATAATTAAAAAGAGCTTTCTAAAAATTTGAATTTTGAAGAGTACTATTTATAGATGAGAGAAGGCAACTACTATGGACATAACTGAGCATGTCAACTCTATCTTTCACGTAATAGTGACTCACTTTGTGTCTATATCAATAAAAACATGAGGGTTGTCTGTCTCTGTAGTCGGAAGCAATACTTAAAGCCAAGGTCCTTTGACTAACCGGACACATCCTATTACCAATACCATCACCATAAATGTTACTTACCAATTGAGCTTAACGGTAACACTTGTAATTTCCAGAAGATCGGTTTGATGATGATTTACTAGATGTAAGTAACTAGCTCCCAAAGATAAGACTCATTACCCTTGGTAGTATTGAAGTTTCGCTCCCGAAGATAAGACTCATTACCCTTGGGAGTATTGAAGTTTCGTCGACTATCTCAACCGTTGGATCAAAAAATAAAACAATCTCGCTGAACCATTCCGCGAAAAGTAGAATTTTGGTTGCGCTGAATGAAACAGCGTAACTATCTCGCTACTAGTTGGTATTCGAGATATATTTGGAGAGAGAAGTAGTGTTGAAGAATAGACAATGCTTTAAGAAGAATTTGCAACGCTTTTTGTCTAATCTAGAAGTCAAATCTAGATTAGACGAATGTTAAAATTAGACAAATGATCCTTCCTTAGATGGTTAAATCTCATGGGCGGTATAAAGACACCCCTTAGTCAAATATACAGTGTATTGCTTCTAAGTTCTAATTTTAACATTTAATGAATCATGATTCACTACTATTTGTATATAGATTTAAAAATGGGACTGTTATTGCTTGCCATGCAGCATGCATTGATATTATAAATGCAGTCTGTAACATATCCAACCAACTCATTCATTCATCCACCTGCTAATATTTACTTCCCCTGCAATTGTGTACTAGATACCCACTCTCTGTGACATTTTCTTATATATTTACTATCGCTGGCTATCACTTCTATCTCACCACCATTCTCACTTCTTCACTCTCATTTCTTCTTCACTCTTTTCTTCTCTTCTCTGAAAGTTAAGAAAAAAACATGGAGAGGAAAGGAAACATGCAGTTCTATGTGTTGGTAATAGCAGCAGTGTTGGTTTCTCATCAGCTTTTCGTTTTACCTGGAGTGATGTGTACAACCTTTGAAGATCAAAAGACTTACTATCCTCCTGACCCTCATCATGGTAACTCTCGTTCCCTCACACTCTCATGTTTATATGAAGAAAAAAAAAGATTTGGGGCTAAAAAAAAAAAAGAGATTTGGGGATAAAATGGGTCCAGTTTATGGACCATTTGAACTTTTAGATGAGATTACATTTATGTGCATGCTAAGGGTTTAACTAGATAAAATGGTAGATGCTACTTGCAGTGATAGAGCTTTTAGTAAGTTCCTGAAATGCTTGCTTTCTAAACTGTGCTTTGAACTGGTATGTTTTTATAATGTTTGGATCTGATGAGACCATCTATGAACTAAATGCAGGTTCACCCAGGAGCCCTTCTCATGGAGGCGGTGGAAGACCATCCCATGGTACTCCATCAACCCCCTCCCACAGTACTCCATCAACCCCCTCCCACAGTACCCCATCAACCCCATCTCACGGAGGCGGAGGAGGCTGCCCACCAACTACTAGCACACCTTCTACACCAAGTCACAGCTACTCTCCTCCAACCACTCCAACGCCAGTTATTGTTACACCTCCAACACCAGTTATTGTTACACCTCCAACGCCAGTTATTGTCACACCTCCAACACCAGTTATAGTTACACCTCCTGTGATCGTCACTCCTTCAACACCTACCGATCCTGATATTTCTTCACCACCAACCCCTCTTATTCCTGATGACCCTAATTTACCACCCTTTGTCGGCACTTGCGAGTAAGTAATTAGCTTCTACCTTCTGTTCATTTCTTTAAGAGTCCAATTCATTGTTTCTATGAAGAAGAAAACAGTAGTTCAAGTCTGTGATGTGTTTCAAAGAAAGTGTTCCTGATGCAATTCTATCAACAAAACTGTCTCGATTATAACCTAGATTTTCAAGCAGCATTCTTTATTTATTATTAAATATATGAGTTTTAATATCTATTTGCTAATACAAATTTGTTCTTTCTCGATCTGTTGCATTATAGTTTCTGGAGGACACACCCAACAATGGTATGGGGACTTTTCGGCTGGTCGGCGTCCGTAGGAAGCATTTTCGGCGGTGGTGTAGGAGGTGTTGCTTCTATCCCATCCTCTTTGGATCCAACGATTACCTTGCAACAGGCATTGTCAAACACACACACAGATGGGATTGGAGCACTCTACAGAGAAGGAGTAGCTAGTTTATTGAACTCAATGGTGACTCACAGGTTCCCATTAACAACTGATCAAATCAGACAAGGGTTTGCACATGCTCTTTCCTCTGAAAAGGCTGCTAACAATCAAGCCCAACTCTTCAGGAGAGCTAATGAAGGCCGATACAAACATAGGGCTTGAACCATGTTGACCCGCCACTGCTCAGATTCTTCTCAGGATTACTAGTACTGGATCGCTTTTATATTGTTTCTTTTATGAATGATGGATTATGCATGAATTTTATTAGTATTTAGTTAAAAGGTGTTGTCTTTTCTTTTCTTTACGAGGGCGGAATTTTTACAATTTGGTGGTTATTATGTTTTCAAGGTTTTATTACATGCAAAAACAACTTCTTATTCCTTCAATCTTCTCTACTGTGCTGATTATGGTTTGACTCTGTTCAATTGATTCAAAGGAAAGTAAGTTTTAACTTCTCTGTATTTTTGTTATGCCATCTATCAACCTACAATTCTCTCGAGGATAAGATAAAACGAGAGTGTCCTATGCGGGATCAGATGAGTTATAATCCTTTGAACCATCTGGTCCCATAGTGACTCTGACTCGGCCAAAGATTGTTGACCATAGTACTCTGAATAATCTGGAATCTGGATTCACTTTAGAGCTTGACTTCTAAAGTGAAACATGCAGCAACATATAAAATGTAATGCTTGATCACTTTGATGTTGCAGTTCTCGGCTGAGGTTTGTGTCATTGGTATCTCAAGATGGATCCACGATCTTCTCAAACATCTAAAACAAATTTATGGGTCTATTTTGTATTTCAGTGTCTTTGACTTTTATTAGAGCACTTACATGTTTTGCAACAAATATATACCATGTTAAGAATCATGACATAAAGATCAAAGAAGCCATATCTCATTGACAGGCAGGAGTCAGAGCAACATGTTGATGCGGATAACATTATACTGATAGAGATATATTAAAGATTGAGTCGATTAACACAAGTGATAACTGGACACTGACTAAAAAGGAAAAATGCAAGAAAAAGAAGAAACAAAAGAAACAACTATACCTTGAAGTCTGAAGGATGGAGCGACGCATATTCTTATGCGGCCGTAGGTAAATTTGAAACACCAAATCTTTTCGGAATAGGATAACACAACCAGTTCCTTCATTCCCTTTGCATTCCAATAACATCCGGTACATTCTTGGATTGATAAAATATGCTACATTGTGGTGCGCTGGCATGAAACTTTGTAAATTGCATCAAATTCAACCTATGAAATCTGTATCCACCCGTTCTGCTTAAGCCAAGCGCCAGGGATCCTCTTTGGCTATCCAATTGGCCAACTGTTCGAGTCAGAAGTTTTTTGTTCATCAAGTATGATATCTATTTTTAAACTACTCATATCATTTGAAAAGTGCACCTATAGTTCAAGCATTACAATCCTGATCATTTCATATGAGATTCGAACCAATTGAAGATTTCCTCATTCTGCAAGCTAGTCATCTCATGGTATGCAAAAGCAAGATTAAGCTCCTCTTGAATGTGATCCAATTTATTCTTATCCAATGAAACATTTATCCTTTCTTTGAGAGCTTCTTTCCAACGAGTTGCACGCCCATCCTTTCTCATAAATCCATTCTCATCAACAAAACCCTCTTTATGAAGCAACTCAACCAGTTCAAAAGAAATGGCATCATCGATACCAGGAATTCTGTCGGACAAAAGGTATGGAGTCAATGGAAACTCCATACATTTTACCTCTGCGACATCAACACCTTTCTGTCTTAGAGCTTCCATATTCTCACCAATCAGCCGCATCCTTCTTCTATCTTTTGGCATGTGCACGAAAAGGGTAGGAGGATAGTTTTTCGGTACATCCATTCGTTCAAACACACCTTCTGCAATCATAACAACTATACTACTAAACTTAACATCATTAGCAAGAGCAGAAACAAAATAACCACCAGCAGAGGCTCCCAAAGCCACAAGAGGAACCTTTCCTAAGTTATTTTTCTCAACCCACCACCCAATAATCCCTTTGACAATTACTTTCTCATCCCCCAACGTCCAGCACCTTCCAACACTAGATACTGCAAGCACAGCAAATTTTCGGGCAAGAGCATGAAGAACAATAAGCCTTTCTTCAGGGAGACCAACGCAATTGGGACAACCCGGGGACTTGTCCCAAAAGTTAGCTGCTTTACCATTGCACCCATGAGCTAGAAATAGAACAGCTTTGGGAGAATAGGGTAATTGGGATATCACATTAGTCCCATTCCTGAACTCTACCGTAGGATTCAATTCAACTAAAGATTGTAAACTAATTCCTTTATGATTCAGTGACGTTGGTTCTTGTTCATCTTTACTTACAGAGAAAGTGTATATCAGAAGGATTATAATCAGAGATGTGAAAACAACAGGAAACCGATAATGTTGCATTGAATTCCATTGTTGTCCTAGTCGACTTCTACTTCTTAGCATTTCTGCACTAAATTTAGTCAATTTTCAAAATTTTGAATAAATCAATAGATCTTAAAGCTAAATTAGGGCAAACTATGAAAGATAAAGAAATGATTGACACTGAAGAGATCAATAGAGCAGCTAACAGAGATTAAAGGGTTAAATTAAAAGGAAAAGAAGCAACGGAAATGCAAGAGGACTCACCGGAAAACAAAATTGAAGATTGTACCGTATCAAAGATTCAGGAGTTCTTCTGTTTCAGTAGGCGTTACTTGTTAGTGTCGCTTTGCAACTTAAGTGGGTGTCAACGGAACTTCTTTTCATCAATAGCTCATGAATTAACTGTAGCTTGGGCCTTTAAGAGCACTGGGTTGGTAATTGTTTCAAACTAAGGGGTGTCTTAAAAGATGGGTTGGTAATTGTGTCAAACTAAGGGGTGTCTTAAAAGGTGGGTTGGTAATTGTGTCAAACTTCTTCTATTCTACAATTTTTCTTCTTCACTTCTTCGCCAATTTATGATCATCTAAACCTGATTATATACAAATCTAATCAAAATCATCAAATTTTCATCGTCGTCGATTCATTGAATTTTTATCGTCGATTATCAATCTTTTGTAAATAAACTCGTCCATAAGTATTTTCCCACAAACCCATTACTTCTAATTCGTTTTTGATTGAAAATTTTAAGTAGTAGTCATCAAAATAGGTTGAAAATGGAAGTTACAGTAGTAAGTTCGGTTAGGAATTTTGTGGAAAAACTTTGTTGAACTAGCCGAACTTGCTGGAAATGAAGAACATGAAGAACGGTTCGGTTGATTCGCAAAAAAAATATTTCCTAACCGAACTTTTTCCGTATACAATAGTTCGGCTAATGTTCATGACAGCGCAGGTAGTCGAACTTAGTTTTAATGGAGTTTTTTGCTTTCAGAGAAAAGTTCGGTTACGTTGCAAAAAAATAATCCTAACCGAACTAAGGTTTGGTAACGGCGCAAATTTTTCCCCTAACCGAACTAGGGTTTGGTAACGTCGCATTTTTTTTTTTCCTAACCGAACTAAGGTTTGGTAACTTCGCAAAAAAAAATTCCTAACCGAACTAAGGTTTGGTAACGTCGCAATTTTTTTTTCCTAACCGAACTAAGGTTTGGTTACGTCGCAATTTTTTTTTCCTAACCGAACTAAGGTTTGGTTACGTCGCAATTTTTTTCTCTGAAAACTTATATATTGATTTAATTTATTTTTTTTTGATTTAATCTTACACTAATCATTAATTATGTTAACTAATGATTCAACTAATCATTACACTAACTTCAAATATCTTTCCCAAAAAAAAAAACAATGGTCCCAAAAAAAAACCGGTGGTGCCCAAAAAATCGTTCTTTTTTGGAGACTAGCCCATTTTTGAGGGTACCCTCAGATGATTATTCCATCCTTTGTTTGATGATAAGGGGTGTCTTAATGGTAGAAAATGACTAGGTTACCCTTTATTATAAATATTTAATTTTTTTCTTTTTTAACTTTTATTTATTTTTGTTTTTTTGTTTTTTTATTAATTCTTTTTGGTTCGGTTAGGTTTTTCCATTTTTCTAGCCGAACATCAATTTGTACGATAATGAAAAAAAAACTCAACCGAACCTCAATCTTCTCGGTTAAAAAGAAGTACTCAATCAAACCTCAATATATTCTCCATATGTGAAGAACAGAATAAGGTTCGGCTAGGAAAAAACCCAATCGAACAGGTTGAGTTTCAGCTATGAAAAACAATTAGAAAAACCTAATCAAATTTGAAACTCAGCTACAAAAACATATTACGGCTTGGGCCTTAAGAGCATTGGTTTAAGCTATAAGAAAAATGTGGTTTGCTCTTAAACCAACTAATGCCTACCAATATTATGGCTATGGGATTTTATAGTAGAACGATAAAACACAGGTTTTTATCCTTTATATATACTGAAATAATATATTAATTTTGAATTACATTGCACAACCCTCAACAACTCGAACCTTTTCATTGTACGAAAAATCCATTTTTTTTTAAAACTTATCTTTGATTGGAAGAATTTTGTTGATCGTAAAAACCCCGAACCATCCTTCTTTTTCTTATTAAAACCATGGAAAAAACAATCCAGATTGATAATTAAAGTACTACTTCATTTTGGTTTTGTAGCCGGTCCGAAAAAGGTTGGGAGAAACACCATATTTGGTGAGTAGATAAAGGGAAAGAAATAGATGTCACCAATATGAAACCTCGGGCGATTTCACATCATCTTTTTAATTTATGTTTTGTGTTCAATAATTTTGTAAAATTTCTTCAAAATTTGGTTAATGACAGTCATGAATAGTTGCAGGTAGTTCGTCCATTTAATGAAGAACATTAAGGAACATGAAACACATTTTTTTCTGAATATTTTTCCAATGCTATGTTCGCCCAGTTAGGTTGAGATCATGTCTAACCCATAGGTTTGACTGGTCAATGATAAGTGCTTAATTTACATGTTTAGAATGTCAATTCCATACTTTTTTTAGCTATAATTCTTGCAAATTACTTGTTATTATGATTATTTTCTAGTTTATGTGTCATATCAGGTGAATCATCTGAAAAGGAGCTACAAAGTGCTTAAATGAGCAAAAAAGTGGAGTCTATAAATGAAGGAAGGCCAAGGACCAAATTCAACTCATTCAAATCTAGCAGTTCTTAATACCATCTTGAAGAGAACGATAATACGAAGTGAACGCGAAAAGAATGAGGTCATTCCGAGTTCGGACGAAGAAGTTATAGGCGAAACAAGATTGAAAGACTTGAAGTTACAGAGAGAGGTTCGGCTGATAACTTCATCAGCTCGAGTCAGCCGAACCTGGAGCTTAAAAATCAATATTTTCGAAGAGTATATAGGAGGATGTTCGGCTCAAAAGTAATTTAATCAAGTGAGCCGAACCTAATACTCGCCTGGAGTGAATTTCACTTGTCAGGTTCGTCTGGGAAAGGTCGGCAAGTTATGAGACGAACCTGACAACTTTCTGGGACATATTTGGACGCGAAATTGACTTGCAACTCAAGGAAACACGGTACCGGAAGGATTCTAAACCTAATTTTGAAAGTTCTATATAAGAAGACATCCAAAGCCTTAAGAATACATCCTTTTTATCATCACATACCATATCCACCTCCCATATTACATCTTCTACACATCAAAACCTAGGGTTTACCCCTTTATGGGGAACCCATTCTTCTTGTAATTATGTGTAGCTAAACCTTTTTTGATTAAGGATGAATTAGGGATGATCATGGGGCGGGTATGCCAATCCCAGTCACTGCCCCGTTCGTTAAAAAAATACCCATACCCGTCCCGTTACCCACATGAATTGGGGCAGGGCGGGTATGGGGAATACCCGTATGGGGCAGGTTTCTCATGGGTTACCCGTAACATGGTGTTAATACATAAATTTATTTATAATGAAAACTTAAATATGAATCAAACAAAAATAATAACATAAGAATAATGCATTCTAAAATTTTAAATTCAGAAATTCTTTTGTTTCTGAACAAAAGAATCTTTAAATGACTTATTAATTTTTCTACTTTTTTCCTTTCTTATTGTATCTTCGTCCATGTTAACCATTTCATTATCTGTATCATTTTCACTATTTTAAATTTTAGAGAATATGCCTGATCACCACAAAGAAGCGAAAGTGATGAATATACAACAACGATCAAGAATATAATAAATGAAAGAAAGCTCGACTAAGTGGTAGAAGTATAAAAATTCGATAAAATCTTCCAGATAAGTCTAGACCCTTATAATATGAAAGCTACGGGGCGGGTATGGGGGAGGGACCTTGAATCTCGTCCCCACCCCATCCCCGTAGCTTAAGTTTCGGGTATTACCCATACCCAACCCCATCCCCATTTTTACGGGTAAAACCCTATCCAAAAGGGGCGGGTACCCACGGGGATGGGTTTGGGTAGGGCAAATGGCCATCCTAGGATGAATTCAATGTTCTAGCGTGAAGCTTCATTATTATACAAGTTTGTTCGTAGTTTTGATCATCTTATAGTTTGTCTTTACCATGGATAATGTTTATGAGTGATTCTTAGATTGATTTGGGATGCATACTAGATTAGTCTATTGTTTGTTCTATCGCTAGTAAAAGTTATGAGATAAGTAATCGTCGATTTACTATCTACACAAGTAGACATCGCGAGACCTTGCAAAGGGATTTTGTGGAGCAATTGCGAGTGAAGATAACATCAACAAGTGGACCTTGATCTAAGAGTTTAACTACTGGGATCAACCTAAATTCACAAAGCTTAAAGCGTTTGATTGGATTATACCTTGAGTGATCTATGATAGACGCATTTATGTGTCTATTTTCTTCTCTTTTATGTATAGTGTTAGTACCCATTTCTGTACTAATTTTTGTATTTTACCCCCTTGTAGGTGTTTTTGGAAAAATGGGCTCTTGCGGGAAAATTGGCTCGAAAAGTTGTTAAAGGCTCCTGGGAGGACATTTGCTATTCGGACTCTCACTTTGGATAAGGGGTAACCCATTTTCAGGCAGCTGCTAAGCACAGACCGAGACTGGATAGGGGGAGGACAAATTTCTTCACGTTTTCAAATATTCAAAAATGGCGGGAATTCGTTTTTTTCTCACAGACGATTTTTGGGATTAATTTTTGATCGATTTTTAGGGAGATTAAAGGGCTGAATTTGATTGGGTTTGTTCCTATGGACCTAACAGGCGAGGTAAGGGTGTTGGAATGGATCCAAAGTGGCTAGAACTCGAATTGGAATCGAAAAATGGTTAAAATATCACGTTCTATTTTTGGGAAGTTTCTTGGTTTATTTTTTAGAAATTTACGTGAAGAAGAGGAAGGAAACTCTTATTAAAGACTTGTTTCTATCAAGGGAGGAGTTTGGACAGCTTTTATGGATTGAATGCACGTGAAACAGAAAAAAAAAAGAGGAATTTTTGTAACGTGCTGTGGAGGAAAAAAACCAAGTTTATTCTCGAATTTTCTTTGCTCTACTATGTATAAAAGGGTTGGTTAGGGTCCTAGGAAGGAAAGGAAGAAGTTAGGGGAAGTTTAGAGCCTTAGAGAAGCTAAAAAAACCATTGGAAGAAATCACGTTCTGCTGGTGCAAAACTGAACCGGAGAAGACGAAGAACACAGAACAGCGGAAAAAGAAAGTTGCAGAGGCAGACTTATTTTCAGTGACAACGATTTACGGTCGCATCATCCTGCAGTCACCGAAGCTCTTCAGCAACGATTCCATCCGCTGTATTAGACTTTCAGCGACTACAGTATACCCTTTTCTCTTTTGTAATCAACTTTTGAACACCAAAGATGTATTTTGAGAACACGATTAATATGAGGAGCTAAACCCCTTAGCCGAGGCGACGGAGGAAGCCATTGTTCCATGAAAAGTGGTATAATTCTATTTTAATTATTTATTGCAATTATTTTACATGATTATTTGCATAGAACTTAAAAGAAAAATTGATTTTTATTGAGTAGTTGTGAATTATTTTGATGGAACATGCTAGGTTTTGACACTTTTGATGTTTCATGCTTTGTGATTACAACTTCTACTTCAAAAATCTATTAGAGGCAAATATTAGAATCACTTTAAGAAGAATATTGCATGAATATTGATTAGGGTTTATCAATTAATTGGTCAATGGTGGAATCCAGAGTCTCGGTGTCTTTTTTTATAATTTGATACAATTTTATTTTAGTTAATTTGAGTCTAAAAGAATCCTTCACAAGCCCGAGTTGAACGAACTTTACTCATCACTTTCACTACAACTTAAAATTCATATCAATCTACTACTTGGTGGTTCGCTGAATATAATCTGGTAGTCGAGAACTTCCATATCCATTGATAGAAGGAGTTTTGGGGATAACACTGATCTAGCTGTTATTCTATGGTTGGTGATGAATGGTTCTAACAAAGACAGATAAGTATGCTATTGATTTAACACTTGGTAACGGCGAAGGACTCCTTGATCATCTTTCTTTTATTTGTTTCTTTTTATTTTACTTTAATTCAACAAACCCCCTTTGTCTTTTACTTTATTTTGTTGATTCAAATAATCTATCAATTACACAGCTCTCTGTGGGAACGATCTCTTACTACCGCTATATTATTATTTAATTAGTGAAAAATATCTTGATTAATTTGTTTCACTTACGACACGCATCAAATTTTGGCGCCACTTCCAGGGAGCAGTTGCTAATTGATTTGTTATTTGTTTTAGCTTGTTTTTGTTTTAAGATTTTTGTTTTATTTTGTCTTTTTCTCTTGTGAGTCGTCATGTTTCCTTACGGAAATAACATGTACGGAACACAAGATCACTCATATGATAGTGGTAATAAATATGGTTTACAATCTCAAAGTTATGATAACTACCAACCATACCATGGGTATAATCAAAAGCAATATTTTGTCTATGATTAATATCCTATGGAACCTTTTGTTTATTCTCATGCATATCAACAACCTTATGACGGTCATGTAAGTGAACAATCACAAGGATGGGAGGATAGTTATGCTACTAATCATGTGTCCTTTAGTCTTGCAGATTTAATACAACATTATATATCTAAATATGATGACGTTATAGAGGAAGGTTCATGGAGATCACAAAGCTTAGATAATAATCCTATCTTAGAAGATACTATAAGGCATCACATTGAAAAACATGAGCAACACTATGATTGGGAAGAATCACATCGAGAAATTCAAAGGAATTCAGAGAAATTATACGAACAAATTGCTCAACTCGGTAAAAATAGGGATGAAGAAGAAGTATGGCCTCAAAACCAAAACAATTCCAAAATTCTTATGGACGACAATTTCTTTTTTTTTGAAGATGAGCAACCTTTGGAGATTCCATATAATAATGATGAAGTTATTCCAACTCCAGATCGTAATAATGATCATTCGCCTATTCAAAAGGAGAATCCTTGGTATGACCGAACCATTGTTATGAACGGTGTAACATACTCAAACGCATATCAACGTTACAATGAATATCCGGATTACAATGTTTTTAGGCCAGTTGATTTGCAAGAAGTAGACCCAATTATTCCTTCGTCAGAGACTCATATGAAAGACTCTATGATTTACACCAATGAACTAGACTTTTTGGGGGAGGATTCCAATTCCGATGATGAGATTGTTGAAGAGATAGAGATTGAGAATGAAACCAAATTGATTGAAGTTGTGGAAGACCCAATTGAACTTGTCAAAGATTATAATGATGCTGAGATTTTGATTGAAGCAGTAATTAAGAGTTCGATAGAGGACCATGATATACTTGAGGTAAATAATTCACTAGAGATAAAAGATGAGGATCTCGAACAAGGTTTGTCTAATCCTTTACATAATTCTATATCTATTGATCCTTTCCATCCAATTGGAGTGGCTTCTCAAAGAGTTATTAATCCAACTTTTAGGAAAATACCTCACTTAGGAATGGAGTTATGTGCTTCCAAAGTTTTAACGGATTACTTTGGTTCTAAGTATCCACCACTTGATGTGTTTGATTCTAGCATTGTGCAGGTTCGCCAAGCTGAGGAACCTTTTGAAGTTCCCGAATTCTATGTTTTCTATCCACTTCCGAGTGTAGAAAGGACTAAGTGTGGGGGAAACTTCAATAAAGTGATAGCTTCAATATTTATATCTTATGCTAATATTTTTGTGAAGTTGTTACTAGAATTACAGGTTGTTTTCTGGGCAGATTACCAAATTTTCAGATTGTTGGTGTATGGACGATAACCAGAAGGTCCGGCTGAGGACGTTAAACTAAGCGTTGAATGGGAGGCAACCCTTTTTGTTTTTAGTTTTCTTCTTTTGCATATCATATTAGGATTTCCCACCTTGATTTTACTTTGGATGACTTAATTACATTGAGGACAATGTAAAGTTTAAGTGTAGGGGAGTGCTTTGATATTTTGCATATAGAGTTTTTCAAAAAAAATGTAAATATTTGCATAAAAACCTTCAACTTTTAGAGATTTTAGACTCACTAGCATACTTCTAAGTATGTTTACATAGAGATTTTTGACCGACATAACTGAACTTAGAAGTGTTAGGGAACTACGTTCGGATTTCTTACTTGTTAGAGTGTTAAATAATGGATTTAATCATACCGGTGGCAAATGAGGTGCAGGGGAAAATGCATTATTAGAGTTGCTGATCAATCATTAGTAGAGATTACCTATTTTCATATCAACCGAGGCACCATACCATAATTTTTTTTGTAGACGACTAAAGAGCTTTCTTTTGAGTGTGTGTCATCGTACATTAATTCCGGGTAGAATGGTGAGTTACCCAACTTCACACCATATTCAGCACTATTTTTGATCTCTTGAGTGCTAATTTTGTCAATCCTGAGGGTGACGTCTATAGATGAAAACCACCTTCTTGTAGTTTGATTTGCAGTTAGCACCATTCTCTCTCTCGCCAACAACAGGTCTATAGAAACACACCATCATCATCAACAAGTGGAGCGACATCAAAATATGCAAGGAAAGTTGAAGAGGTTTAAGGTTTACAAGCAACAATACAAGGAAGATTAAATTTCATATTCAAGTAAAGCAACATATAATGAGCAGAGTTTTATATACATGTTGAAAACTTCAATATAAGGAGCAGAATTCTATATCCAAGTTGAAGAATTAAGTACAAGAGCGAAAATCAAAAGATGAGAGTTATTGAAGTTTATGATACGAGACAATACAAGTTGTGAAGAATCAAGCGGTAAAGTACTTCACCATGGCCATTTTCATTGTTGTTTTTGTATTATTTTTTCTTGTCTTAATTATATATAAAAAAGACGAGAAAAAATTGTTATTTTGTTTTTATTTATTTAATAAGCCGTGGGAAAGTAGAAATATATAAAGAAGTTTCAAGCAACAAGGAAATTAAAGAGAAAAGAGTTACGAATTTTCGAAGTTTTACGAAGTTCAAGAGTTTATCATCAACAGTTGAAGACCGAAGATGAAGAAGACGAGCCGAAGGAAGACGTTTCTATTGGATAATGTGAGAGTGGTGCTACCGTCACTGCCGATCGGATGTGAAGGTGGTGAGTACTCCCATCCTTGCGATAATGGTTGATTTCCTTTCTTAGAGATCATCAGAAAAATATCTTTATTTTCCACGATTTTGTGGAGTCTCCATAAATAATTCGGAAGGTTTTATTCCCACCATTCAACGTGTGTAGGATTTCTTTCTTCATTCCTACCTGCACACATGTGAGACCCATAAAAAAGCCGTCTTATTGAGTGCAATTATCATAAAATACTTTTAAGTGAGGCAGAAGTCGAGGAGAAATGCTTATTGGTCGCTCCTAAACACGTGTTCTCTCATTATGGTGTGGTTATTTCTCACTCAACATTTAAGAATAAGAATATGTTCTTTAGTATTTCTAACTTTTTATTACTAGCATGCAGAAACTCTATGTCCTTATAGCTCTTTGGATGCTTGGGACGCTGGAACGCTTTGATGTTGGAGAAGGTTTTGTGGGTATACCTCTTGTAAGCCCTCACGAGACTATAACTCGTCCACTAGGGACACCTAGGGGTTTAAAGGCTTGTTGCATTTGCTAAGTGCAACTGTTTTCTCGACAAAATGGAGTTGTTGTACTTTATGTTAGGTAGTTTGCTCGAGGACTAGAAAAAACTAAGTGTGGGGAATTTGATAAGTGCTTAATTTACATGTTTAGAATATAAATTCCATACTTTTTATCTATAATTCTTGCATATTACTTGTTATTATGATTATTTTTTAGTTTATGTGTCATATCAGGTGAATCATCTGAAAAGGAGCTACAAAGTGCTTAAATGAGCAAGAAAGTTGAGTCTATCGATGAAGGAAGGCCAAGGACCAATTCAACTTATTCAAATCTAGGATTTCTTAATACCATCTTGTATAGAACGATAATACGAAGTGAACGCAAAAAGAATGAGGTCATTCCGAGTTCGGACGAAGAAGTTACAGGCGAAACAAGATTGAAAGACTTGAAGTTACAAAGAGAGGTTCAGCTGATAACTTCATCAGCTCGAGTCAGCCGAACCTGGAGCTTAAAAATCAATATTTTCGAAGAGTATATAGGAGGATGTTCGGCTCAAATGTAATTTAATCAATTGAGACGAACCTAACACTCGCCTGGAGTGAATTTCACTTGTCAGGTTCGTCCGAGAAAGGTCGGAAAGTTATGAGCCGAACCTGACAACTTCCTGGGAGATATTTGGATGCGAAATTGACTTGCAACTCAAGGAAATACGGTCCCGAAAGGATTCTAAACCTAATTTTGAGAGTTCTATATAATAAGACATCCAGAGCCTTAAGAAGACATCCTTTTTATCATCACATACCATATCCACCTCCCATATTACATCTTCTACACATCAAAACCTAGGGTTTACCCCTTTAGGGGGAACCCATTCTTCTTGTAATTACGTGTGGCTAAACCTTTGTTGATTAAGTATGAATTCAATGTTCTAGTGTGAAGCTTCATTATTACACAAGTTTTTTCGGAGTTTTAATCATCTTATCGTTTGTCTTTACCATGTATAATGTTTATGAGTGATTCTTAGATTGATTTGGGATGCATACTAGATTAGTCTATTGATTGTTCTATCGCTAGTAGAAGTTATGAGATAAGTAATCGTCGACTGACTCTCTACACAAGTAGACATCGCGAGACCTTGCAAAGGGATTTTGTGGAGCAATTGCGAGTGAAGATAACATCAGCAAGTGGACCTTGATCTAAGAGTTTAACTACTGGGATCAACATAAATTCACAAAGCCTAAAGCGTTTGATTGGGTACACTTTGAGTGATCTACTACTTGGTGGTTCGTTGAATATAATCTTGTAGTCGAGAACTTCTGTATCTAGTGATAGAAGGAGTTTTGGGGATAACACTGATCTAGCTGTTATTCTACGGTTGGTGATAAATGGTTCTAACAAAGACAGATAAATATGCTATTGATTTAACGCTTGGTAACGACGAAGGATTCCTTGATCATCTTTCTTTTATTTTTTTATTTTTATTTTACTTTGATTCAACCAACCCCCTTTGTCTTTTTCTTTATTTTGCTGATTCAAATAATTTATCAATTACACAGCTCTCTGTGGGAGCGATCTCTTACTACCGCTATATTATTATTTAATTAGTGGGAAATATCTTGATTAATTTTTTGCACTTACGACACGCATCAGTCATCATAGTTAAAAGAGACAACATGAATATTTAGAACTTGTGCATCCCAACTCCCAAGTCGTTGATTAATTCGAAATGTTTAACAGAAAATGTCTTGATTGATTTGGGTGTTGACCGCGATTGTGTTTCAGTGGTGATTTTTTTCTAGAACAAACGAATTTATCCATGTACTCGAAAAGGGATATGCGATTTCTGGTATGTATTTCTTTGATTTCAACTTGAAAGTACTACTCTCAGAAGATACCAAGTCGTTCGATTCCCCCCAGTTCCGCACTCAAACAGTCATAACCAACTCACTCCCACTCCCTCCATTTGAATTTGGTCTTTTTACGTCAGTGAATGTTAACCGAAGATTTTGGTGGTAAAACTAGCATTCTTGGAGGAGAAAAATTGTTTCAAATGAGAAAAAATATTGTTATCATCGAATCAACTGCACAGCCTTCTGATTCACCGGATGATGTTCAATCTTCACGGCCCAATGTTTGTGAAACTGAAAAGTATTTAGCGAGGAACAACAGTCAAATAATTTTGATTACCAAGCTCATGAAGAATTGAGTGAGGAACCAGATTCATTAGGGGGGGGGGGGACGGGTCCGAAAATAAAAATAATAAGAAAAACACTGCTAACCAATTGTTGCGAATTAAAGAGGTCGGTCATGGGTTACCCATGGATAATGGTGAAGTCCTATTTGGATACGAAAACCACGTCGCTGCCGAAATTTGGTGTCACCGAGTAATAACGATGTTCTAGTTTTTGGTAAAATTTGTTTAGTCATATTACACGTGTTCACGAACGTATTTTTACTGTGTAGAATCCTGAGTGACGCAAGAATTTTGAAGATCCGCGATCTACATGAAACAATGACAAGTTGCCTACCGGACGAAGAATGTGTGGAGGTCCAACAAATTGTGTACAAGTCTGAATTATACAACACAGTTAGAGCTTCTCATCATGAGGTTGATAGAGTTGTGATATCTACATTTGTGGAGAAGTTTTATTTCGAGAGTGATATGTTTCATCTCCCTATTGGAGAAATAGGAATAATCTCAGGCGACGTTGTCCATATCTTGGGTTTACATGTGGTTGGTGTTAGAGCATTGCTCGGTCAAACTCACAAGTTTTGTTATCCCAAGCTTGTTGTCAATGTTACTTGAACAAAACTGAAAAGACGGGGGTACTCAAATACACCACAATCTTTTTGTTTCAACCTATAAGTCTGATACCAAGTGTGATCGTCTATGGACAAAGTCGAGACAATACGACAACTTGATATTCACTTGATAATAGTTACGATCCGAAACCGATTTACTATAGGATCAATATCAAGTGATTAGGATTAATGCACAAGTGTATTAACTTTATTATAATATAAAATAATTATAATGCGGAAGTAAAGTAAATAACACAACACAAATATTTTGTTAACGAGGAAACCGCAAATGCAGGAAAAACCCCGAGACCTAGTCCAGTTTTGAATACTCTCAGAATTAATCCGCTATACAAAATCTAATACCAACTTCATATAGTTGAGACCAAGCACACTACCCCTAGCTACTTTGTTCCCTCAGTATCCCTGCGCCTTCGACTTATAGAGTCACGCACGTGAATAACAAGTCCTTTGGATCGTATTACAAACAACAAAGGAAGAATTTGTTTGGTAACCACTCTAATCAATCTTCCTAGAAGATATTATGAGTTGTTGACAAAGGCTCTTATGTTTAATCTAATAAACTCCTTTGTATGGTTAGATCAATCTAAATATTGAATACCGAAATAATCAATCTCTTGATTTGCAATCAATCAATATAGATCTCAAAGAGAAACTATAAGGTGGTTCAAATCTCACACAACTAATCAATCAAATCTATCAAAGATAAACAGATTCTAGTTGGATCCCATCTGATCAAGGTTTGTGCACTAAATCCACAATATACGAAAACTAATTAATAAGAATTCTTCTTCGTCTTCAAATCTTTTATTATCTTCAAATACCTGCACAACACCACTTGAATCTCTTGTGATCAATCACACACAGAACGGAGTCTGTTAACAATGGATTATCACAAGATGTATTTACATCTAGTATGAGTGAATCTTATATCAGAAGAGAAGATTCTCAAGCATAAACAAACTAGGTGCAATCAAATTTTCAACAACCGTTAGTCAATCAAATCAAATCAAAAACTAATAATATTGCAATTATCTAGTTTCCTACCAACGATACTCGTAGAGCTTCTTGATCCCACAGAAGTCTCTAAACGAGTGGTCGTAAGAGATTTCACCTAATTAGGATACTTTCCTCTCTGAATAGATGGATCCACCAGAAACAACAAAAAATCAAGTTTTCCTGGCTCTTAGGATAGTTTGCTAGAAATGCAAACTTAGGTATTTATAAACCAAGGATGTTTGGACACCAAGGAATTTCCAAAACCGAAAATATACTTAAGATATGCAACGAATGCCCGAATTCGATTTTCATAATTCCAACAAATGTTGGTCCAATATTTCCGAAATCTCTCATAAAAAATCTCCAATTAGTAAATGCACATTATTAATTTTTATTCTCTAGAGCTATGCATTAATTGCTGGTAATTAAAGCATATAAAACTAAAAACCTTAATTAAAAGATTCTTAATTTATTTCGGCAGAGGATCACCTTGAGTACTAAGGAATATCTTTGAACAATAAATGATAAGAGTTACTGCTCGTGTTCAAAGTATGTTGACATCTTTTCACTGCAAATCCTTATTTCATATTTACATGGATTGGCTTCTTGTAATCAGTTCTACCACACTTCCAAACAAGTTTAGGATTGGTTTACTTGTTTTCCAAGAGTACTATATGATCGGTCATACCAAGTCACAATGGTTAGTTATGATCGGTCTTACCAAGTCACATACATGGGTTCAGATCGGTTATACCAATCATTATGATCAGTTCTACCTAAACTTGGTACCTACTTGTGATCGGTCACACCAATTACAAGGATCGGTCACACAACCACTTATGATCGGTCACATTAATTACCAGAATCTGTCACACCAATTACAAGGATCGATCATACCATCACATGGTGATTACTTAGGATCGGTTACACCAATTACCAGGACCGGTCATACCAAATCATAAGTCTAGGTATTTTGAACGGTTATACCAAGATACATAACCTGAGTTAAGATCGGTTCTACCAACTCACACATATCGGTCATCAAAGAATATGAAGTGAATAGCCGGACCAATAAACCTATTGATTTCCCTTTCGATTAAAAAAACAAGTTCATGAATGTACTTCCTTTAAACAAATGTAAAACATGTTTCCTAGGATGAAATCTTCACCACATAATCATAACACTATATACAAGATTATGTCGATGTCATATCTACGAAGTTGAAAAGATAAGCATTATACTTCGCAGTCTAATTCCTTAATACTATGATCATACTTGAAAAAGCGGGGGTCTAACACCCACACCCAATATTTCACTTAGCAATCTGTATGGACTAACTCCAATATACTTTAAAGAGAATCAACTAGACAGTCAGACTCAATCTTAAGAAAAGTATATACAAGAGTTATATCTATATTTCTCAATTCAATCTGCAATCAAACAAATAGGAATTTGCGAGCCCGATTGAATATAAGGAATAACTTGGACGGTATCAAAAACCAATATCCAAGTGTCAATCAATTTAATCAACAACAAAGGTTGGATTCACAATTGATTGAACTTACACATAACCTGTGATATTTCAATTATATAGAAAATATAATGTGGAAAAGAAATAACACGGATACCAGAAATTTTGTTAATGAGGAAACGCAATGCATAAAAACCCCGGTACCTAGTCCAGATTCGAACACCACACTATATTAAGCCGCTACACACACTATCCTACTCCAAGTTAACTTCGGATTGGAATGTAGCTGAACCCTAATCAATCTCACACTGATCAATGTACAATCGCGTTCCTTACGCCTATGAATCCCAGCAGGACTCTGCGCACTTGATTCCCTTAGCTGATCTCACCCACAACTAAGAGTTGATACGACCCAAAGTCGGAGACTTGATAAACCAATCTGTCTCACATAGAAAATTCTAGTGAATAGATAAATCTGTCTCCTACAGATATACCTATGAGTTTTTGTTCTGTCTTTTGATAAATCAAGGTGAACAGGAACCAATTGATATACTTGACTTATATTCCCGAAAAATAGCCTAAAAATATCAATCACCTCACAATAATCTTAATCGTATGGTAGCGAAACAAGATATTGTGGAATCACAAACGATGAGACGAAGATGTTTGTGACTACTTTTTATCTTTCCTATCGGAGAATAAATCTCGAGCAAATCTTAAAAAAGCAAGATAAAAACACGCAACTATAGAGAAATAGTTGGACCTGGCTTCACAATCCCAATGAAGTCTTCAAGTCATTAACCTACAAGGTTTCGTGAAAAACCTAAGGTTAAAGGAGAATCGAATCTAGTCCCAACTATTATCACACAAGAGGTATGGGGATTAGGTTTCCCAGTTGCTAGAGTTCTCCCTTGTATAGTCTTCAAATCAGGGTTTGCAATCAATGTTACCTTGGTAACAAAGCATTCAATATTCACCGTTAGATGAAAACCTGATTAGACTCAAGCTAATATATTTCAACCGTTAGATCGAACTTAGCTTGTTACACACAAATGAAAAGTGACTTCATGTAGATATAAGTAACCGTACCTAAACGTTTACACCTTGTTGGATCAACAATAGTTAACCGAAGTTAGCCATATGAACACTTTTATATCAACTTTATTCATCTTAACCATAACTAGTTCAATTGACTCAAATGAAACTAGTTCTAGAGTTGTTCAATTGTTTATATTCTTGTTAAATCACTACTCGGTCGAACTCGCAAGCATTGCTATCTCAAGCTTGTTTGTCAATGTTAGTGATCAAAACTATAAGTCTTGATTTCTAGTCTACTTATAACGATGTCTCGAACTAGGATAGATTGTGTAGTTGAGCATTAGACTTCACGACGTTCATCATTTGAAGACGAAGAATTACTAAGGAGAGCTTGTGGAACTTCATCAACAAAAGGTATATGGAGACTGAAACTCATCTATCACTTGGAAAGTCTATTTCTACTCTATCTCCTATATTGAGACAAAAGTCGTATTGCTATATAGTATTCTATTATGCACATTTAAGATTTC
Organism: Papaver atlanticum; assembly: GCA_023531105.1. Lineage (NCBI taxonomy): Eukaryota > Viridiplantae > Streptophyta > Magnoliopsida > Ranunculales > Papaveraceae > Papaver > Papaver atlanticum. The sequence goes on along the minus strand of JAJJMB010005585.1, from coordinate 94,782 downwards.
GAGCTGAGTTTAACTCGCTTACATATTTCTCGAAATATGTGTTGGTAAGCTTTCGCTTCAACCAAGTTCATCTTGTATTATTGATGAAAGTCAAAAGATGATCATGTGAAAATCGCCGAGTAACATGTTACATGATTTGTGTGATACAATCATTTGATGTAGACTTGGAATGTTTAGTAATGATTATTTCAATAACTTGAAAATTGCTTTGATGTTAATAGTTTCATGAAAACAGCTATTGTCATCCTTTAAGAATGTTTCAATGATTGAAAAAGAGTTTAGAACACTTAACCATTATTGGATTATGAACATAATATGTGTTATTGCATATATGTAATCCATGTCCGGGAACCATAGTATGCATACCCGTATGCGTACCTGTTGGTTTGTGAAAGTCCGGGTACCTAAGTACACATACCGGTACGCGTACTGGCATAAGGTTTGGGTCCGGGAATTTCTGCTGAGTTTGGAGGTATGCGTACCCGTTCGCATACTGGCGAACCCAAACTTGGTCCGGCTACTTAAGTATGCGTAACCGTTTGCATACTTGAGTGGTTAAAGTTCTAGAATCGGTTGTGATATGAACTAATACATTTATATAATAAGGAATGCAATCTTTTGCAAAGCGTGGCTATAATGTTCATGAATTGATTCGAGTGAATCAAACCGATTTTGCTTCAATTGTGTTCTTGTATACTTCTATGATAATATAGCAATTGAACAACTCTATAACTAGTTTCATTTGAGTCATTTGAACTAGTTCATGTTAAGATGAATAAGGTTGATATGAAAGTGTTCATAGAGCTAACTTTGGTTAACTACTGTTGAGCCAACCTAGTGTACACGTTTAGGTACGATTACTCAAACCTAAATAAAGGTACATTTCATTTGTGTATAACAAGCTAAGTTCGATCTAACTGTTGAAAGATATTAGCTTGAGTCTAATAAGGTTTTCATCTAACGGTGAATATTTAATGCTTTGTTACCAAGGTAACTTAGATTGCAAACCCTGATTTGAAAACTATATAAAGGAGAACTCTAGCAACTGGGAAACCTAATCCCCACACCTTCTGTGTGATACTAGTTGCGACTAGAGTCGATTCTCCTTTAACCTTGGGTTTTCTCTAAAACCTTGTAGGTTAACGACTTGAAGACTTCATTTGGATTGTGAAGCCAGACCCAACTATTTTCTCGGTAGTTGCATGTTCTGATCTTACTTCTACTATCGTGATTGAGTATTATCTTTTCTAAGATTTTCTTGAGATTTATCTCCGATAGGTAAGATTAAAAGTAGTCACAAACATCTTCGTCTCATCGTTTGTGATTCCACAATATCTTGTTTTGCTTCCATACGATTAAGATTATTTTGAGGTGATTGATAATACTAGGCTGTTTTTCGGGAATATAAGTCCGGTTTATCAATTAGTTCCTTTGCACCTTGATTTATCAAAAGACGGAAAAAAAAATCATAGGTATTTCTGTGGGGACAGATTTATCTATTCCAATAGACTTTTCTGTGTGAGACAGATTTGTTTATCAAGTCTTCGACTTTGGGTCGTAGCAACTCTTGGTTATGGGTGAGATCAGCTAAGGGAATCAAGTGCATAGTATCCTGCTGGGATCAGAGACGTAAGGAGCGCAACTGTACCTTGAATCAGTGTGAGATTGATTAGGGTTCAACTACAGTCCAGTCCGAAGTTCATTGGTAGTAGGCTAGTGTCTGTAGCGTCTTAATACAATGTGGTGTTCAAATCTGGACTAGGTCCCGGGGGTTTTCTGCATTTGCGGTTTCCTCGTTAACAAAACTTCTGGTGTCTGTGTTATTTCTTTTCCGCATTATATTTTGTTATATAATTGAAATATCACAGGTTGTGCGTTGAATCAATCAATTGGGAAATCTAACCTTTGGTTGTTGATTTAAATTGATTGATCCATGAACATTGGTATTTGGTACTGTTCAAGTTATTTCTCTTATATTCAATCGGGCTCGCAAATTCCTATTTGCTGATTGCAGATTGAATTGAGAGATAGAGATATAAAACTCTTTGATATACTTTTCTCTAGATTGAGTCTAACTGTCTAGTTGATTATCTTGAAAGTATATTGGAGTTTGTCTATTCAGATTGCCGAACGAAATATTGGGTGTGGTTGTTAGACCCCCGCTTTTTCAATTGGTATCAGAGCATGCAAACACTATAAACCTAATAAGTTTGTGTTTAACTGATCCTTTAAAGTTTTCCCTTACAGAAAATTACTTTGGGAAACTTGTTCTGGGAATTTGTAACGCACGTCAGAAGTCCTTAAAGATTGTTCAAAGCTTATTATCTACTAGACCTCTGGTCCCCCTAGATAATCTCTCTTCATCTAAGACATTGGAAATCTTAGATGATGAAAAATAGTCTAAAGGAAAAATTAATAGTCCTTCTAAGAAAAATTGGTCGAGAAAATGAAGTCAAAGCTCTAAGGTATGGAATCTCACTAGATTGATTCTTAATCTTTTTGAGGAATACTATCATGATGGATCTATTGACAAAGATCTATTTAAAGCTTTTGAAGGTGTTTTCAAATTCTTATAAAAACTCAATTTGATTGAGGAAAAGAATTGTTCTGATAAAAGTTTTGTATCTGTCAAATCATGTAAGCATGATGTACGAACTAAACATGCTGTCAACCCATGTGAATTCAATAAACGGGAATCTTGTGGGTTTGATGCAGGTTCTAAATGTCAGAAAACGTTTTTTTCCTAGTCATAAGAAAAAGGAGTTAGAAAGCTCTATTAACCCTGACTACCATCATTATTATGATTATATCACTGGTACTGTTCACAAATATCAACCGGAAATTGTGCATGAGGTTGACTTTGCATATCCTTCCTCTTGGTAACAAGATTGGCTCTACCCCGTTTGTTTATAACTTGAGATGGGGCAAGTAACGGTGTGATTTGTTTTGAACTAGGGTTAATTTGTTTTTTAATTTTTCTTCTCGAGAGAAACTCCTTGACTGATTTTTTTTCCAGTCTGTTCACCCGAGGAAAAGTAATGTAGTTTTTCCATTATTTTTTTCGCATTATGCTGTATCCTCACTATTTGCGAACCTTTGGTTCTGAACATTTAAGAAATCCTACATATCTTTCGTGGGTCGCGGTTCAAGTTTGGGTCCAAGCCAATATTTGGGTCTCTAAGAGTAGTGGTACGCGTACCATTCTTCTACCTCCCCTCTTGTCCGCGTACATGAACTCTTCTAGGTTTCATGTATTTCCTCCATTAAATCATCTTTGGAGAACAAAAAGTGAAAGGGTCCTCAAGAGACATATCAAGTAAGTCTTCTCTTTCCCTAATCTCTCTCAATTTCTAGATCTCATGAGGAATTTCAAGGTTTCAAAAGGGATTTCAAAAAACTTGGGTTCTTCATCCTCTTCTAGCATGAACTTACCTATAGATCAAAATTCTATTAGGATTAGATTTTTTAATGATTCCTGTAGCAAGGTTTTTTAAAGGATTTCATCTAATGGGTTTATTCTAGAAAAGAAATTGGATTTTGTTAGTGGACATAAAGAAGATTTGGTATGTTTTGAAAAGTTTAAACTTGGGAATATCTTTGATGGTCTTGGTGAAGGTTTTGACACTCTTACAAGAATCTTCTATGCTAACATCTATGATGTTAATTCCGAGGACATGGAATTCAAGACCATGATAAATAGAGAAAAGATTCTTGTTAATAGAGAGTTGATTTCAAGGGTTACTAATATTCCCTTAGGAAGTTTGAGCCTCCCAAGACCTAGTAGTGAAAGACCGTCTTATGAAACCATTTCTAATGGTCTTTGTGGTAAGAGTGTTGATTGGAATGAAGGAAAATTTCCTACTAATCATCTTAGTCTCGCCTTGATGTCCTTTGGTAAACTTGGTATATCTAATCTTTGTCTTTCTACGATTGAGAATTCTCGTTGGAGTCGTGAGTTTGTGGAGTTGGTATATTTCCTTGAGTTGGGAACTCAATGTCTCGACATTTGTGGGTTTATCATTTATCAAAATGTTGTCGATGACGTCTTCCAACAAGAAGTTAGGCTATCCTTGCTTGATTGAGCGAATCTGTCGCGCTTTCTCCGTTGCTCCAATTGGAAACTCTATTGGAACTCCCAAGCTGGTTCGTCTTTGTACCTTCAAACGTATGAAGCATAATGCTTGCAAGAGACAAAGATGTGACACTCTTGATGACTCATGTGATTCTTCCTCGATGAAGCTTCTTCATCAAATTCACAAGGGTGTTTGTAAGATTAATGCCAAGGTAAGGTGTGTGCAAGAACAATTACATGTGATTGCTACTAAGTTTCCTGATATCAAGGAGAACATGGATAAGATTCATGCCACATTTATGGTCTCCGATGATGAAGATGATGATTAAATTTACATGTCTTATTTATTTTGTCTAGGAAACTTCTTATGAGAATTTATTCTTGTGTTTTTAAGAAGGATAACTAGGGTTTGGAATAGCAATTATTATGAGTACACATAGCTATTGCCAACGTTTTCATCTTGCAATGTTTTTAGATTTATTTATTTAAATTCTAAGTTATTTGGAAGATGATTTTTGCAGTATTAATCTTTATGGTTTTATATATTGCAAATTGTTATGGGATATATTGTTTACGTCCGTAAACCTTGACTGTCCCATATTTGTTCAAAAGTTAACTCTATTATATGTCGGTATGCAAATATTAATAAAAGATAGAATGAACTTTTGACAACAAAAGTTAATCCTATTATGTCATATGCAAATATTGATGGAAGATAGAATGAAACTTTGATTATTCCGCAGTATTGGTCTTTCCCTGATCCACATCTTTGTGTATGTATTGTGTTGCTCCGTAAGTTTTCTTATGTCGAGCATGGCCAATTGAATTGATCATTTTCCTTGTGGTTAATTCAATTGAGATTTTTGGATACAAATTCATGTTTCATGTTATTTGTTAATATCCAAATAAATCCTTATTTTCTTGTAAAAGTAAGGTCGCTCTTGTTGTTCTTTCGGGAATGACATTTTATGAGGGAGAGTTCTTATTTGAACTTGTGCTTAATTGCCAAATCTTTGTGGGGAGTGCGGCTGTGGAATATTGTAGGAGTTTTCTTGTATCTTTATAAACTCCTTGATGAATACACTAAGTTTCGACTATGTGAAATCATCAAAACAAGTTGATATGTTCTCTATTGGTCATGAAGTATCTCTATGAAAATTTCATTAGGATCCCACTAGTTTTCGTACCTTTGCCAATTTATATTGTAAAAAAAAGGAAAATTAATGTGTAGTTCACACTACAAATACATATGGTTTACGGATCATTATGTAATGGGGAGTGGTTTTCATGTGAGATGAAGTATTGACTTAGGGGGAGTGGTACATATCACCATAGTATTGTTGTCAAAGTTGTGATACAATTGGACTTTAATGTTGTGTAATAATACTATGACACTGTATAACAATGATTGAGAGCAACTGTTTTCTCAGTGTTATTGCTACGGATCTTCAACAAATATGATGCTGAGTTGAACATGTTCAGAATCACTGGATTACTTGGATCCCACTAGATTTCGAGTAATGTTGAAGAACCAAGGAGATCAAGAATTTGGATGAGAAGCTACAAAGTTTATTTATTTTGTAATCCATATGTATTGATAGTTTTGTCACTAAAATTGACAAAAGGGGAGATTGTTAGAGAACTTCTCGGTCGAACTCGCGCATTGTTATCTCAAGCTTGTTTGTCAATGTTAGTGATCAAAACTATAAGTCTTGATTTCTAGTCTACTTATAGCGCTGTCTCGGACTAGGTTAGATTGTGTAGTTGAGCATTAGACTTCACGACGTTCATCATTTGAAGACGAAGAACTACTAAGGAGAGCTTGTGGAACTTCATCAACAAAAGGTATGTGGGGACTGAAACTCATCTATCACTTGGAAAGTCTATTTCTACTCTATCTCCTATATTGAGACAAAAGTCGTATTGCTATATAGTACTACCTCCGTCCCACTATTAGTTGACCTAGTAGTATAATTTAGAAATGATTTATCTCTCAAACTATACCACGAATATTCGTAAATTTTATATTAGTGAAAAGCATTTTAAAACACCTACGTAACGAATATAAACATGAATGTCAAATGATTTAAAATCAACTATTAATGAGACAAAATCTAAAAACAAATAGGTCAACTAATAGTGGGACAGAGGGAGTATTCGATTATGCACATTTGAGATTTCGAGCTGAGTTTAACTCGCTTACATATTTCTCGAAATATGTGTTGGTAAGTTTTCACTTCGACCAAGTTCATCTTATATTCTTGACGAAAGTCAAAAGATGATCATGTGAAAATCGCCGAGTAACATCTTACATGATTTGTGTGATACAATCATTTGGTGTAGACTCTGAATGTTTCGTAATGATTATTTCAATAACTTGAAAATTGCTTTGATACTAATAGTTCGTGAAAACAGCTATTGTCATCCTCTAAGAATGTTTCAATGATTGAAATAGAGTTTAGAACACTTAACCATTATTGGATTATGAACATAGTATGTGTTCTTGCATATATGTAATCCATGTCTGGGAACCATAGTATGCATACCCATATGTGTACCTGTTGATTTGTGAAAGTCCGGGTACCTAAGTACACATACCGGTACGCGTACTGGCATAATATTTGGGTCCGGGAATTTCTGCTGAGTTTGGAGGTATACGTACCCGTTCGCATACTGGCGAACCCAAACTTGGTCCGGCTACTTAAGTATGCGTACCCGTTTGCATACTTGAGTGTCTAAAGTTCTAGAATCGGTCGTGACATAAACTAATACATTTATATAATAAGGAATGCAATCTTTTGCAAACCGTGGATATAATGTTCATGAATTGATTCGAGTGAATCAAATCGAATTTGCTTCAATTGTGTTCTTGTATACTTCTATGAGAATATAGCAATTGAACAACACTATAACTAGTTTCATTTAAGTCATTTGAACTAGTTGTGGTTAAGATGAATAAGGTTGATATGAAAGTGTTCATAGAGCTAACTTTGGTTAACTACTGTTGAGCCAACCTAGTGTACACGTTTAGGTATAGTTACTCAAACCTAAATGAAGGTGTTAGAGCATTGCTCGGTGGAACTCGCAGGCGTTGCTATATCAAGCTTGTTTGTCAATGTTAGTGATCAAAACTATAAGTCTTGATTTCTAATCTACTTATAGTAATGTCTCGGACTAGGATAGATTGTGTAGTTGAGCATTAGACTTCACGGCGTTCATCATTTGAAGACGAAGAACTACTAAGGAGAGCTTGTGGAACTTCATCAACAAAAGGTATGTTGAGACTGAAACACACCTATCACTTGGAAAGTCTATTTCTACTCTATCTCCTTTATTGAGACAAAAGTCGTATTACTATATAGTTTTCGATTATGCACATTTGAGATTTCGAGCTGAGTTTAACTCGCTTACATATTTATCGAAATATGTGTTGGTAAGCTTTCGCTTCGACCAAGTTCATCTTATATTCTTGACGAAAGTCAAAAGATGATCATGTGAAAATCGTCGAGTAACATCTTACATGGTTTGTGTGATACAATCATTTGGTGTAGACTTTATTATTTCAATAACTTGAAAATTGATTGATGCTAATAGTTCGTGAAAACAGCTATTGTCATCCTCTAAGAATGTTTCAATGATTGAAATAGAGTTTAGAACACTTAACCATCATTGGATTATAAACATTGTATGTGTGATTTCATATATGTGATCCATGACTGGAACTATAGTATGCATACCCGTATGCGTACCTGTTAGTTGTGGAATTCTTGGAGCCTAAGTACACATACCCGTAGGCGTACTGGCGAAGGGTTTGGGTCCAGGAATTTCTGCTGTGTTTGGAAGTATGCGTACCCGTTTACATACTGGCGAACCAAAACTCAGACCGACTACTTTAAGTATGTGTACCCGTTTGCATACTTGAGTGGTTAATAAGGAATGCATTCTATGCAAACCGTGGTTATAATGTTCATGAATTGATTCGAGTGAATCAAACCGATTTTGCTTCAATTGTGTTCTTGTATACTTCTATGAGAATATAGCAATTGAACAACTCTATAACTAGTTTCATTTGAGTCATTTGAACTAGTTCTAGTTAAGATGAATAAGGTTGATATGAGAGTGTTCATATAGCTAACCTCAGTTAACTACTGTTGAGCAAACCTAGTGTACACGTTTAGGTACTGTTACTTAAACCTAAATGAAGGTACATTTCATTTGTGTATAACAAGCTAAGTTCGATCTAACGGTTGAAAAATATTACCTTGAACCTAATCAGGTTTTCATCTAATGGTGAATATTGAATGCTTTTTTATCAAGGTAACTTAGATTGCAAACCCTGATTTAAAAACTATATAAAGGAGAACTCTAGAACCTGGGAAACCTAATCCCCACACCTTCTGTGTGATACTAGTTGCGACTAGAGTCGATTCTCCTTTAACCTTAGGTTTTTCACGAAACCCTGAAGGTTAACGACTTGAAAACTTCATTGGGATTGTGAAGCCAGACCCAACTATTTTCTCTGTAGTTGCATGTTATGATCTTACTTGTTCTATCGTTTGAGTATTATCTTTGCAAAGATTTGCTTGAGATTTATCTCCGATAGGTAAGATTAAAAGTAGTCATAAACATCTTCGTCTCATCGTTTGTGATTCCACGATATTTTGTTTCGCTTCCATACAATTAAGATTATTGTGAGGTGATTGATAATACTAAGCTGTTCTTCGGGAATATAAGTCCGGTTTATCAATTGGTTCATGTGCACCTTGATTTATCAAAAGACTGAACAAAACTCGTAGGTATTTCCGTGGGAAACAGATATATCTATTCCAATAGACTTTTCTGTGTGAGAAAGATTTGTTTATCAAGTCTTCGACTTTGGGTCATAGCAACTCTTAGTTGTGGGTGAGATCAGCTAAGGGAATCAAGTGCGTAGAATCCTTCTGGGGTTCAGAGACGTAAGGAGCGCAACTGTAACTTGATCACTGTGAGATTGATTAGGGCCCAACTACATTCCAGTCCAAAGTTCATTGGTAGTAGGCTAGTGTCCGTAGCGGCTTAATACAGTGTGGTGTTCAAAGCTGGACTAGGTCCCGGGGTTTTTCTGCATTTGCGGTTTCCTCGTTAACAAAATTTCTTGTGTCTGTGTTATTTCTTTTCCGCATTATATTTTGTTATATAATAGTAATATCACAGGTTGTGCGTTAAATTCAATCAGTTCTTGAATCCGACCTTTGGATTGTTGATTGAATTGATTGACACTTGGATATTGGTTTGTGATACCATCCAAGTTATTTCTCTTATTCAATCGGGCTCGCAAATTCCTATTTGTTTGATTATAGATTGAGTTGAGAAATAGAGATATAACTCTTTGATATACTTTTCTATAGATTGAGTCTGACTGTCTAGTTGATTCTCTTGAAAGTATATTGGAGTTTGTCTATTCAGATTTACGAACGAAATATTGGGTGTGGTTGTTAGACCCCCGTGATAGACGCATTTATATGTCTATTTTCATCTCTATTGTGTATATTGTTAGTACCCATTTTTGTACTTTTTATGGTGTTTTATGTGTTTGTAGGTATTTTTTGGGTAATAAACATTTTTGGAAAAATCGGCTCGAAAAGGTGTCTAAAGGCACCCAAGGGACATTTGTTATTCGGACTCCAGCAGCGGATAAGGGGCACCCCCTTCTCCTTTACGTTCAAAAACAAAAAAAGGTGGGAAAATGATGTTTATCCCTGGCAGATTTTCAATCAGATTTTTGGAGTCATTTCAGAGAGACTAAAGGGATGGAATTGATTGGGATAATTCCTAGGACCCATAGAAACGTGGTATGGTCTTTGGTTTCGACCAGAATTGGCTAGTATTCAAGTTTAGAGCAAAACATGAGTGATATTCCCGTAAGATATTTTCAGAAGTTTTGGGAAGTTTTCTTGTGGCTTCTGCGTGCCTAACTTATTCTAGGACGTGAAGGAATATTCCTGGTGTGTGCAACACGAGATTAGACGCGTATTTAATCAAAAAATGGAAATTATTCTTTTCCATGCATGGGAGTAAATGAGAATTATTTTGTGTAATTGACGCGTGATTTTTAGTCTTTTGGTGTATAAATAGAGTCACAAGGTTCCATAGAAGGGTGGTCGTGAGTTGGGGGTTGATAGGAGAGCTCAGGAGGCGTGAATCAAGAGTTTTCAGAACTCTGTTGTTGCTGCTACTGCTGCTTGTGAAGAACAGGGAAACAACGACGGTTTCTTCAACTGGTTGTAACAG
>JAJJMB010005585.1:0-84430 GCA_023531105.1 Papaver atlanticum | reverse complement strand
GTTGTAACAGTTTCTTCAACTGGTTTGCAACATTTATCTTCGTTGTATTAGTTTCTTCAACTGGTTTGCAACATTTATCTTCATTGTAACAGTTTCTTCAACCTCTTTTGCAACATTTATCTTCAGATTTGTAACGATTATCTTCATCATAACAGTTGAGAGTTGAAACAGTCGGTCTGTAACGCACCTGTGCTGTTGCAGATTTCCTGTTTCATTATTTTCTCTTCTTGTAAACACTTTTTGATCCATGAATACATATTTTGAGTGTGTTTTCGACATGATGAGTTAAGCCCCAACACTGGGACGACGGAGGAGGCCGAACTTCATACATGGGTAAATTTATTTTATTACTTTTGCACTAATATTAATTGAAATATGATTTTGATTAATTAGTTATTATTTTATTAGATGGGTCATGCTTGCTTAGATGTTTGATGTCCCATGCTTACGATTTATAACTAATGTTTTTAGAATCTACCTTGGCAAAAATAAGAGTCCATGTTTACATTTCTTGAGCTAAAATTGTTGAGAATAAATAATTGAACCTTATGTTATGAAAATTGGCCGAATCCTTAGTTCCAGTACCTCTTGCACCATTTGTAATATTATTGTATATTTTTATTAAATTTAAAAACTCGAATCTTCACAAGTCTCAACGAACCTTTTACTACAACAAACTTCAAAATCACATCACCCAGCTTTTTCAATTCTCATAGAAGTATACAAGACACAATTGAAGCAAAATCGATTTTGATTCACTCGAATCAATTCATGAACATTATAGCCACGGTTTGCAAAAGATTGCATTCCTTATTATATAAATTTATTAGTTCATGAACAAACCGATTTTAGAACATAACCTACTCAAGTATGCAAACGGGTACGCATACCTAAGTGGCCGGACCAAGTTTGGGTTCGCCAGTATGCGAACGGGTACGCATACCTTCTAAAACTCAGTTGAATTTCCGGAACTTGAAACTCACGCCAGTATGTATACCGGTATGCATACTAAGTTCCAAACCCTAGTTATCCTTCTTAAAGCACAAGAATAAATTCTCATAAGAAGTTTCCTAGACAAAATAAAAATCTACAGGCTAAATACAACGAAAAAACTCCTAAACCATCAAAACCGATCATGAACTAAAATCAAAGAGCTTTTCTGGAACCCTCACGATTCTTGCGACCTTTTAGCTTGTGATTGATAGCATCCACTGCTTCTTTAGAGAAGATATCCTCATTGAGAAGATCTTTAACATGTGTCCTCATGAGAACAAGATCAGAGTTAACCTTTTTCAACTTAGTTCTTAACATATCGAGACCTTTCATAGTATCAATGAGCTGCAGTTTTGTTTCCTCAAAGTATTTAAGAAAATCGTGAACCACTTCGGCAGAAACCATATCCTCATGCTCTATATCTTGATGAGTATATGCATAGTAGCATGAGACATCATCATAATCTTTAGGATTTTGATATTTGATATCATCAACATCTACTTGGGTTCTTTTCTTCTTCCCTTTGGATCCGAAACCAATACCTTTATCAAGAAAACCTCTTGCAAAATCACAAGTGCGAGAAGGTGATGACATTCTTGACCATAAGAATATAGCCTAGAGTACGTGTACGTGACTCAATAGGATTGGTATTTAAATGGTTTCTTAGGGAAGGATTTTAGGGTTTCTAAAAATTGGTTCGTGACAAGTCAATATGGATACCCGTACGAAAACCAATATGGTCCCCAGAACAAAACTTAAACACTATAACAAACCTCCTTACAACAAAATTTTGCTACGTGAAAATTTTCTTTCACAATTTTTTGGCTCAATAAATTTTATAATCTCACAGGAGAAAAATTTAGAGCACAAAAATAGCAGACAACCAAATTAAAAAGCAATTGAAGCGATTCTAAAACAATAATCAGGCAAAGCTATCCGAATACGATAGTTTAGCTATGAACGATAAGAGAATAGCTCAATTAATCACAAAGCATATAGCCATAAGTATACCTGATTATTATCAAATCTTACTCAACATGATTTTTTTTCATGAGTAAGAATTCAACCCTTGTGATTAATTAACATAAGTATGAGCCTTATGCTCATCAAATAAATATTGTTCATGGTTAATCCTCTTTTTCCTTCTAATTTTTGGAGGAAACCCTTTTTGATGTGAAAATTTATCATAAAACTTGTTGTCATCAAAATACGTAACTAAGTTTTAATCCTTACCAGAAGAAGTTTGTACGGAGGAATTTGAAAGTATGTTAATAAGATCCTTGTATCCTTCAATTATCAGATTAAGGTTGTCCTTCATATCTCCATTGTTGCTTCCATCTACAGGTACCTTTTTTACATCTTGAACATCATTCTTCACATTAGGTTGAAAAGCACCTCTCTGAAATCTCCTTGAACGATTTGTATTAATGCTACGATTGGTTAGAACGTTCGATGAGCATATTGAACTGACTTTCCTGGAAGAATTCACAGGGTGGGTACTAAAACCAATAGGTTCAGACATCTGAATGTCAGTTACACCTTCGAGTATTAAATCTAAGGTATGCTGAAGTCGACCAAGGTAATTGTCATTCAGCTTAAGTTTGCTCTTCCGTTGAACATGTCCTTTTGAATCACAAAAAAGACATACTTTTTTTTATCACCGTAGTGATTAGAGTGTGTATCATTAGAATCATCGTTAGAATATTTCTTCCTTCCATGAGATGGGGTAGAAAACACATCTTTATTAATAGGAAGGGTTTGCGATTTAGCTTCTGGAACTGAATTTACAGTTGGGTCAGAAGCAATTAGTATAGTGGACTCTTTAGAACATCTTCGAATAGAGAGTTTACTCAACAGATGTTCAATTTCCAAAGCATCCTTTTTGAGTTTCGCCTCGAGTAAGGTCCGTGAGGAACAAACTTCAGCGTTTTCCTCGCTAAGAGCTTTTAATTTAGAGTCACAATCTTTTACTATACCTATAAGAACATTGACGTTGTGTTTCAACCGATTAATTCTATCATCCTGGATTCTAACAAGATTTAGAATCAGTTCACTCTCTTTGGCTGCTTCCCTTTCTTCAACGGAGTCAGACTCGTTCGAAAGGTAATCGGGTGAAACTTATCAGTACAATCCTGTTTCGTTGGAACATAATATTCATCTAAATTCGAGATAGACGAATTTTTCTCTTTAATAGATTTCATGGAAACGGAACTTTTATTTCTGATGATGCGTTTATCTGAGATAACACTAACGTTCATAGAGTCAGATCGCTACAAACACAGACTTATGAGGTCTTAAATGTGTTTGCCTGCTCTGATACAAATTGAAAAAGCGGGGGTCTAACAACAACACCCAATATTTCACTTAACAATCTGTATGGACTAACTCAATATACTTTAAAGGGAATCAACTAGACAGTCAGACTCAATTTTAAGAAAAGTATATGCAAGAGTTATATCTTTATTTCTCAATTCAATCTGCAATCAAACAAATAGGAATTTGCGAGACCGATTGAATATAAGAAATAACTTGGACGGTATCAAAAACCAATATCCAAGTGTAAGTCAATTTAATCAAAAACCAAAGGTTGGATTCACAATTGATTGAACTTACGCACAACCTGTGATATTTCAATTGTATGGAAAATATAATGCGGAAAAGAAATAACACAGACACCATAAATTATGTTAACGAGGAAACCGCAAATGCAGAATAACCCCGGGACCTAGTTGTTAGAGCATTGCTCGGTCGAACTCGCAACCGTTGCTATCTCAAGCTTGTTTGTCAAGTTTAGTTACCAAAACTATAAGTCTTGATTTCTAGTCTACTTATATCTAAGTCTCGGATTAGGATAGTAAGTGTAGTTGAGCCTTAGACTCCACGGCGTTCATCGATTGAAGACGAAGAACTACTTAATGGAACTTGTGGAACTTCATCAACAAAGAGGTATGTGGAGACTTGAACTTATCTATCACTCAAAGGTCTATCTATTCTATCTCCTATTTTGAGGCAAAAGTCGTATTGCTATATAGACTTCAATTATACACATTTGCTATTTCGAGCTGAGTTTAACTCACTTTTCTATTTCTCGAAATATGTGTTGGTCAGCTTTCGCTTTGGCCAAGTTCATCTTTACTCGTGACGAAAGTCATGTTGATTATTTAAATAACTTGAAAATCGCTTTGATGAAAATAGTTTATGAATAACGACTATTTTAACATCCTCTAAGAAAGTTTCAATAATTGAAATGAGAGTTTAGAAAAAGTACCATGTTTGGATATAAACATAGTGTGTTCTCACATTTGTGTAAAAGTCCAAAATCGGGAACCTAAAGTATGCGTACCCGTACGCGTACCGGCGGTTGTTGGAAACTCGGGCAAGTATGCGTACCCGTACGCATACTGGCGGAAAGTTCATGTCCGTGAATTTCTGCTGGAGTTTGGAAGTGTGAATTAACATGCACACCCGTACACGTATTGGAATTACCAAACTCGGTCTGATCACTTAGGTACGCATACACGTTTGCATACTTAAGTAGGTTACTTTCTAAAATCGGTTTGTTCATGAACTAAAACATTTATATAATAAGGAATGCAATCTTTGCAAACCGTGGCTATAATGTTCATGAATTGATTCGAGGGAATCAAAATCGATTTTGCTTCGATTGTGTCTTGTATACTTCTATAAGATCTAATAAATTGAACAACTCTCTAACTAGTTCATTTGAGTCACTTGAACTAGTTATGGTGAAGATGAATAAGGTTGATATGAAAGTGCTCATATGGCTAACCATTGGTTAACTATTGTTGAACTAACTAAGTGTACACGTTTAGGTACGTTTACCCAAACCTAAATGAAGGTGCATTTCATTTGTGTTTAACAAGCTAAGCTCGATCTAACGGTTGAAAGATATTAGCTTGAATCTAATCAGGTTTTCATCTAATGGTGAATATTGAATGCTTTATTACCAAGGTAACTTAGATTGCAAACCCTGATTTGAAGACTATATAAAGGAGAACTCTAGCAACAGGGAAACCTAATCCCCACACCTCATGTGTGATACTAGTTGTATAAGCTAGAGTCGATTCTCCTTTAACCTTAGGTTTTTCATGAAACCCTGTAGGTTAACAACTTAAAGACTTTATTGGGATTGTGAAGCAAGACCCAAAAAATTTCTCTGTAGTTGCGTGATTTGATCTTGCTGTTTCTATCGTGTTTGAGTACAATCGTAAGATTGGCTTGAGATTTATATCTCCGATAGGCAAGATAAAAAAGTAGTCACAAACACCTTCGTCTCATCGTTTGTGATTCCACAATATCTTATTTTGTTAATCGATTAAGATTATTGTGAGGTGATTGATAATTCTAGGATGTTCTTCGGGAATATAAGTCCGGGTTATCGATTGGTTCCTATTCACTTTGATTTATCAAAAGACGGAACAAAAACTCGTAGGTATATCTGTGGGAGATAGATTTATCTATTCAATAGACTTTTCTGTGTGATACAGATTTGTTTATCAAGTCTTCGACTTTGGGTCGTAGCAACTCTTGGTTGTGGGTGAGATTAGCTAAGGGAATCAAGTGCGTAGCATCCTGATTGAAAAAGTGGGGGTACAACAACCTCACCCAATATTTCGCTTAGCAATCTGTATGGACTAACTCCAATATACTTTTAAGAGAATCAACTAGACCGTCAGACTCAAAGAAAGCACATATCAACTTTTTAGATGCAATCATATAGCCGAAACTAAATGCATTCATCAAGGAG
Organism: Papaver atlanticum; assembly: GCA_023531105.1. NCBI lineage: Eukaryota > Viridiplantae > Streptophyta > Magnoliopsida > Ranunculales > Papaveraceae > Papaver > Papaver atlanticum. Next base: position 78,669 of record JAJJMB010005585.1, on the reverse strand, counting down.
TTTATAAAGATACAAGATAACCCCTATAATATTCCACATCCGCACTCCCCACAAAGATTTGGCAATTTAGCACAAGTTCAATTAAGAACTCTCCCCCATAAAATGTCATTCCCGAAAGAACAACAAAGGCGACCTAGATTTTGCAAGAAAAGAAGGATTTCTTTGGACATTAACAAATCACATAAGAATATGAATTTGTATCCAAAAATCTCAACTAAATTAACCACAAGAGAACCCATGATTAATTTAATCGGAAATGCTCAACATAAGAGAACTTATGGAGCCGCACAGTATATACATAAAAAATATGGATCAGGGAAGATCAATACTGCGGAATAAACAAAGATTCATTCTATCTTTCATCACTATTTGCACAATGACATACAATAGACTTAATCTTTGTAAACAAAAGTTCATCCTTTCTTCCATCAATATTTGCATAATGACATGAAAGGCTTAACTTTTGTTTGTCAAAAGTTCATTCAATCTTTAATCAATACTTGCATATCGACGTATGAAAGACTTAACTTTTGACCTTGTATGGGACAATCATAGTTCACGGACGCAAACACACATATCCCATAACAAATTGCAATGTATAAAACCATAAAGACTAATACTGCAAAATCATCTCTCAAATAAACTTTAGAATTTAAACAAATAAATCTAAAAAACATTGAAGATGAAAAACGTTGGACATAGCTATGTGTAATCACTATAATGGCTATTCCAAACTCTAGTTATTCTTCTTAAAAAACACAAGAATAAAATTCTCATAAGAAGATTTCTAGACATAATCAAAAACACAACTTATATGAAGCATTTCACTTACTTTGAATACTCTTCTCATATTCCCTATATTTATCAAGCTCATTTTCAATCAGATCAATCCTGGATTCAAGATTATCCATCTTTTCTTCAAGTCTTTTGGAAGAGGATTAAAGTTCACTCTTCAAAGCACGTATTTGTTCCAAGACGAGATTCATGGTTAAAAAGAGCTTATCAAAATGAGAGCCTGAGGGATTCCCATCATGAGAGGAATCACGCTTGTTAGAGCATATCTCATTATCATAAGAATCAAATCGAACCTTCTTAGAGGGAAATAGAATAGTCTAGACATCACTTTCTTTGCTTGAAAGACTTTATGAGGACACGATAAAATAAGGAAAATGAAATGCTCACATCAAGGAGAAATCTTCATCTTAAGAAGGAATGAAGATAGGGGATAAAATTTCCAAAAAGATCTTTGACCAAAACCCTAACAGAATTTGGTTATCCCCAAGAAAAAGTCTTTACAGCAAAAAACCGTTTACGTACTCAAATGGTTCTTGACTAAAACTGAAGAGCAACAACAAGAAACAGAATTAAACTTAGAAAAATAACAGAGAAAATTCATTACAACCCTCTTGAAGATTATGATTCTTGCCCAGGAGTGACAAACAAGAATCATCTTAAACAAAATTATAGAATGTAATTCCTCCAATCCTCAACAGGACTGGGTGATTTCTTACGAGGGGATGAAGTATTTGTTATCCCTTGTTTCTGTTTTGCCTTCATGAAAGAAGAGTTATACACATCATTCTTTCCTCCTTTTAGCACTGTTTTGAAAACTTTGTTTGTTGATTTTCACAACCTATGAATGGCTTTGCAAATCTCTTTTGAGGATTTCAAAGTATATTTCCTTTTCATCTTCTGAAAACAAGGTTTAACAGAGGGGAAATATTCTTGTCCTTTAGTGCTTTCAAATTCAAAATGATCCTGATTTTTACACTGTGGGACCAAACAGTTTGGTGAGTCCTTGTGGATTTCCATATCATCCTCTTTAGGTTGATTTGAGACTGACAAAGAATCATGAGCAATTTGTTGATAATGCTTAAAAGAAATAATCGGAGAAGTTCGATGTTTCTTATTAAGATCACAACTACGAGCGAAAGCAGCCTCTTGTCTTAAATCAAACAGTTGACATTCCAGATCTTCAATCTTTTTAATCAAGTTTTCCTTTTCCAGTTGAAACACCTCTGGAGAAGTAAGATTGTTCATCGTGGAATAATCAGGACTATTCGGAGGACAAGTGTGATTATCAGCAAAGAGATTAAGGGAACTTTCACAGATATCATCCTCAGGACAATAGTCAAGAGTGGCCATCCATGCTTTAATTAACTCACTTAACTCCTTATCAGAACCTATGGAAGGGACATGGATACTTCTATAACACTTGAAACAAGTTTTATTAACATAGATTTTTTGAACTTTTCCGTCCTCTTTTCTGACTGACTGGATTTTCTTTTGAGACTTTCTTTTCTTCTGTCTGAGAGTTTTCTTAAGCTGTTGTATAAACAGTGACAGGGTTGAATTAAAGTTATTTTCATCCCTTGTATCAATCAATTTAGGACGTCGAGACCTTTTATCAGATGTAGCAACATGGTTGCTTAACAAGTGATGTTTTTTCTCTTTGACAAAGTTCAAGATTGAAAATTATAAGCTTTCCAACCAGAGTATTCCTGGAAAGTGTATCAAGGTTATTTCCTTCAACGATGGCATGTTTCTTAGAATCGTATCTGGAAGGCAGAGATCTGAGAATCTTCGTCACAATGTCCTTTTCAGGAATAGTCTTACCCAATGCAAATGATGCATTAACAATTTCAGACACTTTGTGATTAAACAAATCAAATGATTCTTCATCTGTCATACAGAAGGTTTTCCCAATCGAAATTTAGGTTTTGAAGCCTAACTTCCTTTTCAAAGGTATTCCCTTCAAATACGGTTTCTAAGATATCCCAGGCTTCTTTGAACTTCGTGCAAGTAGTCACATGATGCTAAAGGTCTGGGGTAATGGCATGTATGATAGTATTTAAGCCGTATGAATTTTTCTTTGCAGCAAGGATTTCTTCTGGACTATATCTACCAATATCCTTGGGTATAAACACACCGCCTTCTGTATCAACCGGAGGCGTATATCCATTAACAACACGTACCCATGTTTGAAAATCACGATCTTGAAGAAAAGCACGCATAGCGATTTTCCACCACAAGTAGTTTGATCCATCGAAGACTGGTGGTATGTTTATGGAGATAGAATTTCTATCCATAGAGTCAGATCGCTACAAACACATACTTGTGAGGTTTAAACGTGTTTGCCCGCTCTGATACCAATTGAAAAAGTGGGGGTACAACAACCTAACCCAATATTTCGCTTAGCAATCTGTATGGACTAACTCAAATATACTTTTAAGAGAATCAACTAGACAGTCAGACTCAATCTTAATAAAAAGTATATTAAAGAGTTATATCTCAATTTCTCGATTCAATACTTACTCAAGCAAATAGAAATATGCGAGTCTAATTGAATACAAGAGAAATTAACTTGAACGGTACCAAAGATCAATGTTCAAGGATCAATCAATTTCAATCAACAACCAAAGGTTGGATTTACCAATTGATCAATTCAACGCACAACCTGTGATATTTCAATTATATAACAAAATATAATGCGGAAAAGAAATAACATAGACACCAAAAGTTTTGTTAACGAGGAAACCGCAAATGCAAAAAAAAAACCCGGGACATAGTCCAGATTGAACACACACTGTATTAAGCTGCTACAGATACTAGCCTACTAAAAACTAACTTCGGTCTAGAATGTAGTTGAACCCAAATCAATCTCACACTGATCCAAGGTACAGTTGCACTCCTTATGTCTCTGATACCAGCAGGATACTACACACTTGATTCCCTTAGCTGATCTCACCCACAACTAAGAGTTTCTACAACCCAAAGTCGAAGTCTTTAATAAACAAATCTGTATCACACAGAAAAGTCTACATGAATAGATAAATATGTCTCCCACAGAAATACCTACGAGTTTTGTTCCGTCTTTTTATAAATCAATGTGAACATGAACCAATTGATATACCGGACTTATATTCCCGAAGAACAACCTAAAAATATCAATCACCTCACAATAATCTTAATCGACTAGCGAAACAAGATATTGTGGAATCACAAACGATGAGACGAAGATGTTTGTGACTACTTTTCTATCTTGCCTATCGGAGAAATTAATCTCAAGCCAATCTTACGATTGCACTCAATCACGATAGAAACAACAAGATTAGATCACGCAACTACAAAGAAAATAGTTGGATCTAGCTTCACAGTCCCAATGAAGTCTTCAAGTCGTTAACCTACATGGTCTCGGTAGAAACCTAAGGTTAAAGGAGAATCGACTCTAGCTTATACAACTAGTATCACACTGGAGGTGGGATTAGGTTTCCCAGTTGCAAGAGTTCTCCTTTATATAGTCTCTAAATCAGGTTTTGCAATCTAAGTTACCTTGGTAACAAAGCATTCAATATTCACCGTTAGATGAAAACTTGATTAGATTCAAGTAAATATCTTTCAACCGTTAGATCGAACTTAGCTTGTTATACACAAATGAAATGCATGTTCATTTAGTTTTTTGTAACCGTACCTAAACGTGTACAAGTCGTCGGTTCAACAGTAGTTAACCAATGGTTAGCCATATGAACACTTTCATATCAACCTTATTCATCTTCACCATAACTAGTTCAAATGACTCAAAAGAACTAGTTAGAGAGTTGTAACCCACTCAAGTATGCATACCGGTACGCATACTTAAGTACCCGGATTGAGTTTGTTTTCAGTTCACAAACTCCAGCAGAAATTCACGGGATGTGAACTTCCGGCAGTACAGGTACGCGGACTTAGCTTCCGGACATCCTGAACCAGTAAAGTACGCATACTTTAGTTCAAGGATTTTGAACTTACACAAGTATGAGTTCACATACAATGTTTATATCCATTCAAGGTTATATATTCTAAACTCTCATTTCAATCATTGAAACATTCTTATAGGATGTTAAATAGAGGTTATTCACACACTATTTTTCATCAAAGCAATTTTCAAGATATTGAAATAATCAATATGACTTTCGTCACTTGTAAAGATGAACTTGTCCAAAGCGAAAGCTTACCAACACATATTTCGAGAAATAGATAAGCGAGATAAACTCGGCTCGAAATAGCAAATGTGTATAATTGAAGTCTATATAGCAATACGATTTTTTTCTCAAGATAGGAGATAGAGTAGATAGACTTTTGAGTGATAGATAAGTTCAAGTCTCCACATACCTTTTAGTCGATGAAGATCCACCAGTTCCTTGAGTAGTTCTTCGTCTTTGCATGATGAACGCCGTGGAGTCTAGAGATCAACTACACTTTCTATCCTAGTCCGAGACTTAGCTATAAGTAGACTAGAAATCAAGACTTATAGTTTTGGCAACTAAACTTGACAAACAAGCTTGAGATAGCAACGCTCTTGAGTTCGACCGAGTAGTGCTCTTATACTGCTGGGATCAGAGACGTAAGGAAAGCAAATGTACCTTGAATCGGTGTGAGATTGATTAGGATTCAACTACAGTCTAGACCGAAGTTAGCTTTGTAGTAGGCTAGTGTCTGTAGCGGCTTAATACAGTGTGGTGTTCAATTTCTGCATTTGCGGTTTCCTCGTTAACAAAACTTCTGGTGTCTGTGTTATTTCTTTTCCGCATTATATTTTGTTATATAATTGAAATATCACAGGTTGTGCGTTGAATTGATCAATTAGTAAATCCAACCTTTGGTTGTTGATTGAAATTGATTGATCCTTGAACATTGGTCTTTGGTACCATTCAAGTTATTTCTATTATATTCAATCTGGCTCGCAAATTCCTATTTGTTTGATTGCAGATTGAATCGAGAAATTGAGATATAACTATTTGATATACTTTTCTTAAGATTGAGTCTAACTGTCTAGTTGATTCTCTTGAAAGTATATTGGAGTTAGTCCATACAGATTGATAAGCGAAATATTGGGTGTGGTTGTTATACCGCCGCTTTTTCAATTGGTATCAGAGTCGGCAAACACGTTCAAGACCTCATAAGTCTGTATTTGTAGCGATCTGACTATATGGACAGAAATTCTATCTCAATAAACGTACCACCAGTCTTCGATGGCTCAAACTACTCATGGTGGAAAATGGTTATGCGTGCCTTTCTTCAAGCTCGTGATTTTCAAACATGGGTACGTGTTGTTAATGGCTATGATCCTCCGGTTAATACAGAAGGCGATGTATCTATACCTAAGGATATTGGTAGATATAGTCCAGAAGAGATCCTTGCTTTGAAGAAAAATTCTGACGGCTTAAATGCTATCATACATGCCATTACCCCAGATCTTCAGCATCACGTGACTACTTGCACAAAGTCTAAAGAAGCCTAGGATATCTTAGAAACTATATTTGAAGGGAATACCTCTGAAAATGAAGCTAGGCTTCAAAACCTATGTTCCGATTGGGAAAACCTTCGTATGGCAGATGAAGAGTCGTTTGATGAGTTTAATCACAAAGTGTCTGAAATTGTTAATGCATCTTTTGCGTTGGGTAAGACTATTCCTAAAAAGGACATTGTGATGAAGATCCTCAGATCTCTGCCATCTAGATATGATTCTAAGAAGCATGCCATCGTTGAGGGAAATAATCTCACAACTCTTTCCAGAAATACTCTGGTTGGGAAGTTAAAGATCTTTGATCATGAGCATACATCCAAATTCGGAAAGGATGTTTCTTTCAAAGCACAAAAGAACACTAAATTACTTGATGAAAGTAAAAGTGTTTGCATCTCTGAAGATGATCTTTCTGAGGATGATTCATCAGATGAATATCTTGACAAGTCAGTCTCCTTGATCACAAGATAGTTTAGGGACCTTCTTTTGAAGAGAAGTAAACGGTTCTCCAGAGATAAACCCAGGTCATCAGTTAAACCCCATAATCATGTTCCTCCTAAAAACAGGGATAATGATGAAACTGATGACGAGGATATGCTTCAGTACTTTAAGTGTAAAGGTTTTGGCCATTTTTCAAATGAGTGTCCAAATCATAAAAACACACACTGGGAACAAAGGTCTTGTTGCAACTCTGGATGAAATGTCTGAATATGATTCTAATGAAGACGAAAAGTCAAGTGTTGCACTTCTTTGTGAAAATATTGATTTTGTTAATTGTAGCAATACATACATCAATCTTGATATTCTTTAAGAAGAAATCCCAACCAATCTGGACGAAAAAATTGATCTACCTGTTTCTACTGGAAACTCCTTTTCTGATTTTGTAGGTTCCACCATATGTCTAGCATCCTGCACAGATGAGATGTATAAACCTTCCTCCAGGTTGACATGTCCTTATTGTTCTCTCAGAGGTCATGAGTTATCAAAATGTTTCAAGTACAAACATAAGATAAGATATGTCAACAAACTTCAATGAAGAGCAAATCGATTAGCTAACAAGCTGAAAAGTGTTCAAGAAGCGTCTGAGGTATGTAAACGCATCTCCTCTTCAAAGAAGTTAGTTTCCAAAGAAAAGACTAGATCATTAAAAAGAAATGTGTGGTCTAAACACTATGTGAAACAGGGCTCTATGAATTCCTTTAGAAAAGGATATGGTGGACAGATTATCGTTCACCCCAGCACAACCTAAATTGTGTTGGTTAGTGCATCTTGTCTCATGTTCCTGATCAAAAGAGACAAGATTTTGCACACCTCGGGGTTTAGGAAAAGAAAATTCTTTTAGATTGTTTTGATTTTTTATTTTTTTTTGTGTTTTTGTTCTGTGAGCATTGTAGAGTCTAGAATTCATGTCGCTTTTTCATATCTAATTGATATTGGAAAGGACTTCCCTGTTTATTCAATAAAAGAGGGTTAAAATAAACAATTTTGTCTTTTTTAGGGTAAGAGTTGTACGTACGTGAATCCTTTCAGCGTATAAAGGTTCCGTAACCCTACATTCCTTTTTCCTTCTCTAAGAAACTCTTTTTATCATAAGACTGCTTGTTGACATTATCTAGTGATTTCCTCTCACAATTCTGCTTTTATGGATACTCCAAGCATTATGTCGACTGATGGAAAAGATGTTAATATGATTGTTAAGCCATCAATCATGAAGGAAAAAGATGAATCTCCGTTACCTCCAACTTTGAAAAGAAAAAGAAAGAATGTGAGGAAGCCAAGAGTTGTTCCTTTAAATTCTCAGAAGTTCCCTGATGTTCTTCATGAGTTGAAGGAAACAAGGAAGGAGATTCAGCAAATAAAGGCTTTTGTGTTTAGGACTCTTGAGATTCAGAAGGCCCTAGTTTGGCATCAGTCAAGAAGGTTTGTTGATATCAACTCCTATCTTCATGAACCTTACGTCCCAATGGCTGTTGACGACAAGGAGTTCGGGGACGATAAAGAATTTTTCAAAGGTATTAATGTCTAGGAAACTTCTTATGAGAATTTATTATTGTGTTTTAAGAAGGATAACTAGGGTTTGGAATAGCCATTATTGTGAGTACATATAGTTATTTCCAACGATTTTCATCTTGCAATGTTTTTAGATTTATTTATTTAATTTCTAAAGTTTATTTGGAAGATGATTTTGCAGTATTAATCATTATGATTTTATATAGTGCAACTTGTTATGGGATATGTGTGTTTGCGTCCGTGAACTGTGATTGTCCCATACGTGGTCAAAAGTTAAGTCTTTTATGTCGGTATGCAAGTATTGATAAAAGATTGAATGAACTTTTGACAAACAAAAGTTAAGCCTATTATGTCATTATGCAAATATTGATGGAAGATAGGATGAACTTTTGTTTACAAAGATTAAGTCTATTATATGTCATTGTGCAAATAGTGATGAAAAATTGAATGAATCTTTGTTTATTCCACAGTATTGATCTTCCCTGATCCATATCTTTATGTATATACTGTGCGGCTCCGTAAGTTCTCTTATGTGAGCATTTCTGATTAAATTAATCATGGGTTCTCTTGTGGTTAATGAAAATGCGGGGGTCTGAAAACTACACCCAACAATTCGTTTGGCAATCTGAAAGGACTTACTCCAAAATACTTTCTAGAGAATCAACTAGATAGTCAGACTCAATCTAGAGAAAAGTATATACAAGAGTTTAATATCTCTGTTTCAATATGTAATCAGCAAATCAAATAGATAGAAATCCTCGAGCCTGATTATTATGTGAAACAACTTGAACGGTACCAAAGACCAATGTTCAAGTGTCAATCAAGTTAAATCAACAACCAAAGGTTGGATTATCTAATTGATTGATCTTAACGCACAACCTGTGATATTTCAATTATATAACAAAATATAACGCGGAAAAGAAATAACACAGACACCAGAATTTTGTTAACGAGGAAAACCGCAAATGCAGAAAAATCCCGGGACCTAGTCCAGTTTGAAAACCACACTGTATTAAGCCGGTACAGACACTAGCCTACTACCAATGAACTTCGGACTGGACTGTAGTTGAACCCTAATCAATCTCACATTGATTCAAGGTACAGTTGCGTTCCTTACGTCTCTGATCCCAGCAGGATACTACGCATTTGATTCCCTTAGCTGATCTCACCAACAACTAAGAGTTGCTACGACCCAAAGTCGAAGACTTGATAAACAAATCTGTCTCACACAGAAAAGTCTATTGGAATAGATAAATCTGTCTCCCACAGAAATACCTCTGAGTTTTTGTTATGTCTTTTGATAAATCAAGGTGAACAGGAACCAATTGATAAACCGGACTTATATTCCCGAAGAACAGCCTAGTATTATCAACCACCTCACAATAATCTAAATCGTATGATGGCGAAACTAGATATTGTGGAATCACAAATGATGAGACGAAGGTGTTTGTGAATACTTTTTGTCTTTCCTATTGGAGATTAAATCTCGAGCAAATCTTAGAGAAGATAGTACTCAAACGATAGAATTGGGCAAGATCAGAACACGCAACTACAAAGAAAAAAGTTGGGTATGGCTTCACAATCCCAATGAAGTCTTTGAAGTCGTTAACCTACAGGGTCTTGATAGAAACCTAAGGTTAAAGGAGAATCGACTCTAGTTGATGCAACTAGTAACACACAGGAGGTGTGGGGATTATGTTTCCCAGTTGCTAGAGTTCTCCTTTATATAGTTTTCAAATCAGGGTTTGCAATCTAAGTTACCTTGGTAACAAAGCATTCAATATTCACCGTTAGATGAAAAACCTGATTCAACCAAGCTAATATCTTTCAACCGTTAGATCGAACTTAGCTTGTTACACACAAATGAAATGTACCCTCATTTAGGAATATGTAACCGTACCCAAAGGTGTACACCATGTTGGCTCAACAATAGTTAACCGAAGTTAGCCATATGATCACTCTCATATCAACCTTATTCATCTTAACCATAACTAGTTCAAATGTCTCAAATGAAACTAGTTAAAGAGCCGTTCAATTGCTATATTCTCATAGAAGTATAAAAGAACATAATTGAATCAAAATCGGTTTGATTCACTCGAATCAATTCATGAACATTGTAGCCACTGTTTGAAAAAGATTGCATTCCTTATTTTATAAATGTTTAAGTTCATGTAAAACCGATTTTAGAAAGTAACCAACTCAAGTATGCAAATGGGTACGCATACTTAAGTAGCCGGACCGAGTTTGGTTACGCCAGTACGCGTACGGGTGCGCATACCAATTCACACTTCCAAACTCCAGCAGAAATTCACGGACGTGAGACTTCCGCCAGTATGCGTACGGGTACGCATACTTGCCCAGACATCCAACAACCGCCAGTACGCGTACGGGTACGCATACTTCAGGTTCCCGGTTTTGGACTTACACACAAATGTGAGAACACACTATGTTTATATCCAAACATGGTTACTTGATTCTAAGCTCTTTATTTCAATCATTGAAACTTTCTTAGAGGATGACAATAGTCGTTTTCACTCACTATTAACATCAAAGCAATTTTCAAGATATTAAAATAATCATAACGAAACATTCCAAGTCTACACCAAATGATTGTATCACGCAAACCATGTAAGATGTTACTCGGTAATTTTCACATGATCATATTCTGACATTCGTCAAGAATATAAGATGAACTTGGTCGAAGCGAAAGCTTGCCAACACATATTTCGAGAAATATGTAAGCGAGATAAACTCAGCTCGAAATCTCAAATGTGTATAATAGAAAACTATATCGTAATACGACTTATATCTCAATATAGGAGATAGAGTAGAAATAGACTTTCCAAGTGATAGATGAGTTTCAGTCTCCATATACCTTTTGTTGATGAAGTTCCACAAGATTTCCTTAGTAGTTCTTCGTCTTCAAATGATGAACGCCGTGAAGTCTAATGCTCAACTACATAATCTATGTCCTAGTCCGAGACATCTATAAATAGGCTAGAAATCAAGACTTATAGTTTTGATCACTAACATTGAAAAACATGCTTGAGATAGCAACGCATGCGAGTTCGACCGAGCAGTGCTCTAACAGTTAATTTAATTGAGATTTTTAGATACAAATTCATATTCTTATGTGATTTGTTTATGTCCAAAGAAATCCTTCTTTTCTTTAGAAAGTAAGGTCGCTCTTGTTGTTCTCTCGGGAATGACATTTTATGGGGGAGAGTTCTTAATTGAACTTGTGCTTAATTGCCAAATCTTTGTGGGGAGTGCGGCTGTGGAATATTATAGGGGTTATCTTGTATCTTTATAAACTCCTTGATGAATGCATTTCGTTTCGGCTATATGATTGCATCTAAAAAAGTTGATATGTGCTTTCCTTTTGGTCATGAAGTATCTCTATGGAAATTTCATTAGGATCCCACTAATTTTCGTACCTTTGCCAATTTTATTGACAAAAAGGGGGAGAATTAATGTGTAGTTCACACTACAAATACATATGGTTTTTCGGATCATTATGTAAGGGGGAGTGGTTTTCATGTGAGATGGAGTATTGACTAAGGGGGAGTGATACATATCACCATAGTATTGTTGTCAAAGTTGTGATACAATTGAACTTTGATGTTGTGTAATAATACTATGACACTGTATAACAATGATTGAGAGTTATTGTTTTCTCATTGTTATGGCTACGGATCTTCAACAACGATGATGCTGAATTGAATACCTTTGGAATCATTGGAGTACTTGGAAGTGACGAAGATTTCGAGTAATGTTGAAGAACCAAGGAGATCAAGCATTTGGATGAGAAGCTACAAAGTTTATTTATTTTGTAATCCATATGTATTGATAGTTTTGTCACTAAAATTGAAAAAGGAAGAGATTGTCAGAGCATTGCTCGGTCGAACTCGCAAGCGTTGCTATCTCAAGCTTGTTTGTCAAGTTTAGCTGCCAAAACTATAGGTCTTGATTTCCAGTCTACTTATAGCTAAGTCTTGGATTAGGATAGTAAGTGTAGTTGAGCCTTAGACTCCACGGCGTTCATCGATTGAAGACGAAGAACTACACAAGGGAACTTGTGGAACTTCATCAACAAAGAGGTATGTGGAGACTTGAACTTATCTATCACTCAAAAGTTTATCTATAATATCTCATATTTTGAGACAAAAGTCGTATTGCTATATAGACTTCAATTATAGACATTTTCTATTTCGAGCTGAGTTTAACTCACTTTTCTATTTCTCGAAATATGTGTTGGTAAGCTTTCGCTTTGGCCAAGTTCATCTTTACTTGTGACGAAAGTCATGTTGATTATTTCAGTAACTTGAAAATCACTTTGATGAAAATAGTTTGTGAATAACGACTATTTTAACATCCTCTAAGAAAGTTTCAATGATTGAAATGAGAGTTTAGAACAAGTAACCGTGTTTGGATATAAACATAGTATGTTCTCACATTTGTGTAAAATTCCAAAACTGGGAACTTAAAATATGCCTACCCATAGCGTACCGGCGGTTGTTGGAAACTCGGGCAAGTATGCGTACCCGTACGCATACTAGCGGAAAGTTCATGTCCGTGAATTTTTGCTTGAGTTTGGAAGTGTAAATTAGTATGCGCACCCATACGCGTACTGGCGTAACCAAACTCGGTCCGACCACTTAGGTATGCGTACCCGTTTTCATACTTAAGTAGGTTACTTTCTAAAATCGGTTTGTTCATGAACTAAAACATTTATATAATAAGGAATGCAATCTTTTCAAACCGTGGCTATAATATTCATTCGAGTGAATCAAAATCGATTTATCTTCGATTGTGTCTTGTATACTTCTATAAGATCTAAGCAATTGAACAACTCTCTAACTAGTTTATTTGAGTCACTTGAACTAGTTATGGTGAAGATGAATAAGGTTGATATGAAAGTGCTCATATGGCTAACCATTGGTTAACTATTGTTGAACCAACTAAGTGTACACGTTTAGGTACAGTTACCCAAACCTAAATGAAGGTGCATTTCATTTGTGTATAACAAGCTAAGCTCGATATAACGTGTAAAGACACTCAAGCTCGTCAACGCTATTAGACTAGTCAAGAGGCGTCTTAGCCGCTAATAACTCGATTAGTCTAACACGAACGTTAATTAATAGGAATTAATCTAACAACAATTTAGATACGAAATTAGTACCGTTGAATAGATCTCGAAAAGTTACGCAGAATGGACTACTCGAACGTGTCATTTGGATACCGTACGAAGAAGAAATCATCAGAATAGTGAGAAAAGCGAAATAGTCTTTTCGCCATTAGACCGACTGGGGATGCCCTTATCAAATTCTAAGGTGCCTTAATAATTCTCGTCAGCCTTATCTCTCACTCGAGAAGATAAACTCGGTTTCTTATTTTCTTTTTCTTCTTTCTTTCTTTCTTTCTTTCTCGTTCTTCTCTTTCCTTCTTCTTCTTCTTCTCCTCTGTTCATCTTCTACCGAAATTTAAGAAAACAGATCGGTGATTTTGTGATCGGTAGGAGGTGGAGAAGATCATGGAGTAGTTGATAGTGATGGTGTTGTTTCCTGTTGTTGATTCAAACTTGAAGGAGGAGGTGAATTAGAAGTTAGGGTTTCTAGATGGATTTTAAGTTCGTAAGGAACTGAGAGGTGTACTGAGTTGTTAGTAAATCAAGACTAAAAGGGTAGTTGTTTGATTGAAGTTGTTACTTCCGGGAAGGAGAATATAGAGTTACTTCTGTAAATTGAAGTTAGGGTTTATGCGATGAAGCTTCAGAAGATGAAATTGATAGTGATGAAGTTTATGAGATTGGGAGAAGAGAAGAGAAGTATAATCAGGAGAAGTTAGTGGTGGTAACACTGATTCTGGTATTGATTCATTTCACAAAATTGAGAAGAAGGTAAATGAAGGTTTCTCAATCTAATTCCTTTTAATTGTGAAATTGAGTTTGAATTGATGAATTGATTCATTGGTTTACTTCTAATTTGAGTAGAGATGGTTGTTTGAAGTGTAATTTATATTTCAGTGGGAATTAGGGTTTTGTTGTTCTTCCCCAAAACAAAATTTAGGGCTTTTGATATAAATTGAACAGTTTACAGAAATAGAATTTAGGGACTCTGCGCACTTGATTCCCTTAGCTGATCTCATCCACAACTAAGAGTTGCTACGACCCAAAGTCGAAGACTTGATAAACCAATCTGTCTCATACAGAAAAGTCTATTGAATAGATAAACTTGTCTCCCACATATATACCTATGAGTTTTTATTCCGTCTTTTGATAAATCAAGGTGAACAGGAACCAATTGATATACTGAACTTATATTCCCGAAGAACAGCCTAGAAATATCAATCACCTCACAATAATCTTAATCATATGGTAGCGAAACAAGATATTGTGGAATCACAAACGATGAGACGAAGATGTTTGTGACTACTTTTTATCTTGCCTATCGGAGAATAAATCTCGAGCAAATCTTAGAGAAGATAGTACTCAATACGATAAAAAACAGCAAGATCAGAACACACAACTACAAATAAATAGTTGGGTATGGCTTCACAATCTCAATGAAGTATTCAAGTCGTTAACCTACAGGGTTTTGGAGAAAACCTAAGGTTAAAGGATAATCGAATATAGTCGCAACTAGTATCACACAGGAGGTGTGGGGATTAGGTTTCCCAGTTTCTAGAGTTCTCTCTTATATAGTCTTCAAATCAGGGTTTGCAATCAATGTTACCTTGGTAACAAAGCATTCAATATTCACCGTTAGATGAAAACCTGATTAGACTCAAGATAATATCTTTCAACCGTTAGATCGAACTTAGCTTGTTACACACAAATGAAAAGTGACTTCATTTAGATATGGATAACCGTACCTAAACGTGTACACCTTGTTGGCTCAACAATAGTTAACCGAAGTTAGCCATATGAACACTTTCATATCAATCAAATTCATCTTAACCATTACTAGTTCAATTGACTAAAATGAAACTAGTTCTAGATTTGTTCAATTGTTTATATTCTCATAGAAGTATACAAGACACAATTGAAGCAAAATCGATTTTGATTCACTCGAATCAATTCATGAACATTATAGCCACGGTTTGCAAAAGATTGCATTCCTTATTATATAAATGTATTAGTTCATGAACAAACCGATTTTAGAACACAACCTACTCAAGTATGCAAATGGGTACGCATACCTAAGTGGACGGACCAAGTTTGGGTTCGCCGGTATGCGAACGGGTACGCATACCTTCCAAAACTCAGTTGAATTTCGGAACTTGAAACTCACGCCAGTACGCTTACCGGTATGCATACTAAGTTCTTGGACTTCCATAAACCAACCAGTACGCATATGGGTATGCATACTATGGTTCCAAACTTGGAATTTCTTGCACAAATCAGCATACAAGTACGCATACCGTTGTTTTGGGGTAAAAACTGATTCTGCTGTTTTTGGTAAATTTGGGTGTGTTGATGAGAAACGAATTCAAACTCTAAACAAATGCACTGCACGGGAGTACTTTTAGATTTGAGAGATCAATCTGTAAGACTCTGGCCTAAACCAAGAAATGGACATTCCAGATTCAATTCGGTCACAAAGTGGAGGAGAAGGGTTGATCTTAGGGAGGGAAGCGAAGAAGGTGTTTGAGATCAAAATGTTGAATTATGAAGGTGTGGTTGTTTTATGACTTGTATCAGAATGTGGAACTGGCTCGCATAATGTAATTTTTCAGTTCTTGGTGTTTTCTGGATACTTGTGTTGATAATACTTGTGTTCTGTGTTGAAATAGGTTGAAATCCTATTTATACAAGTCATTGAGCGCACACCTGATGATGTGAAATTTTAAGGTGTAGTGAAAGTGGTGAGTAAAGTTCCTTCAACTCGGGCTTGTGAAGGATTTTTGAAAATTAAATAAAATTGTTTCAATAATAATAAGAAAATACCGAGACTCTGGATTCCACCATTGACAAATTAATTGATAAACTCTAATCAATATTCATGCAATATTCTTCTTTAAAGTGATTCTAATATTTGCCTCTAATAGATTTTTGAAGTAGTAGTTGTAATCACAAAGCATGAAACATCAAAAGTTTTAAAACCTAGCATGTTCCATCAAAACAACTCACAACTACTCAATAAAAATCAATTTTTCTTTTAAGTTCTAAGCAAATAATCATGTAAAATAATTGCAATAAATAAATAAAATAGAACTATACCACTTTTCATGGAACAATGGCTTCCTCCGTTGCCTCGGCTAAGGGGTTTAGCTCCTCATATTAATCGTGTTCTCAAAATACATGTTTATGGCTCAAAAATTGATTACAAGGGTGAAAAGGGTATACTGTAGTCGCTGAAAGTCTAATACAGAGGACGGAATCGTTGCTGAAGGGCTTCGGTGACTGCAGGATGATGCGACCGTATCTCGTTGTCACTGAAAATAAGTCTGCCTCTACAACTTTCTTTTTCCACTGTTCTGTGTTCTTCGTCTTCTCCGGCAATAGCAGCAGCAGCAGAACCCGATCTTCTTCTAATGATTTTTCTGGCTTCTCTAAGGCTCTAAACTTTCCCCTAAGGTCTTGGTTACCTTCCTAAGACTCGTCCCAACCTTTTTATACACCACAGGCTCTCTAAATCCGTCCAAAATTTTTTTTTTTTCCTCCACAGCACGATACGATAATTCCTTTTTCTCATCACTTGCACGTCTTCTCAGTCAATCCAAGCTGTCCAAACTCTTCCTGTGATAGAAACAAATCTCTAAGAAAAGTTTCCTTCCTCTTCTTCACGTAAGTTTCCATAAATAAACCAAGAAACTTTCCCAAAATACCGTGATATTTTTAACCTTTTTTTCGCCTCCAATTCGAGTTCTAGCCACTTTGGATCCATTCCAACACCCTTACCTCGCCTGTTAGGTCCATAGGAACGAACCCAATCAAATTCAGCCCTTTAATCTCCATAAAAATCGATCAACAATCCAACCCAAAATCCGTCTGTTTTCTGGAAATTTTCCCGCCAATTTTCTGTTTTTGAAAATGTAAAGAAATGTGACCTCCCCCTATCCAGTCCCGGTCTGTGCTTAGCAGCTGCTTGGAAATGGGTTACCCCTTATCCAAAGTGAGAGTCTGAATAGCAAATGTCCTCCCAGGAGCCTTTAACAACTTTTCGAGCCAATTTTGCCGCAAAAGCCTATTTTTCCAAAAACACCTACAAGGGATAAAATACCAAAATTAGTACAAAAATGGGTACTAACACTATACATAAAAGAGATGAAAATAGACACATAAATGCGTCTATCACCTGATCTCGTAGGAAGTGGAAGCAGTTAAGTAGTGGAGAAGTGGGGTTGTGTAAAAAGTGGTGATCACCACGTTTCCATTACGAGGGAAAACTTGGTCACACTTTCACCCACTACTCCCTTTGATGTTAATCGTCCGTCCTCTCCTGACACTTTCTCGTAATAGGCGCGTTGCACGCCACACGCTGTAAACCGCCAGACTAATACCCCAGTGAGCATCCCCCAGTTTGTGACATGTTTGATATCTCGAGTAAATAGGTTAAGTCGTGAGACTCGCCGCTAAAAGCATCACATAGTGCTTTAAGTTCAATAAATTATTTGTCAAAACAATATTTATAAAACATCGCTTATGATCGATGTATATAAAGCATCACTTTTAAACAAGCACCTGAAAATAATGGATGTTCAGGAAGCATCGTTGTTCTAGAGCTCGTTCAAATTAGTCGCGAATTGAACGTCTTAAAAAGGTAGCATGACCGGCCACCTTCGGGAGATCGTTTGGGAACCCTATGGGTGAGCTACCACTTGGTCGATCGCTCCCTTTGGAAGAGGGGTGGCCGATGATCACAGCATTACCTAATTGGCTTCCTGAAAATAAATCTATACCATCCGACTAGGCTAGCGAAGTTGGATGGACGAGACGATTTGCGGCAGTTGCGTACTGCCATTGGATTATGCAAACAGCGCGACCAGCCTCTTTTGGGTGATCGTTCGAAGGCCAAATGAGCAAGCTGAGGCTTGGCCGATCGCTCCTCATGGAAGAGGGGTGGCCGGTGATCATAGTGCCACGCTGTTGTCCATCTAGAATCCGATCTAAGCTGTTCAACCAAGCTGGCGAAGATGGATGGACACAATCAATTTGCGGCAGTTGCATAACGCCGCTGACTTAATTTAGGGTTTAAAAAATCGCCCGATCACCCTTCTTTGGGCGAGTGATTCAACGCGTTTCTGGTTTGTCGTGGGCAAGTTGATTGACCAAGAATGTAGTTTGGTCGCCGGTGAACACGCCAATACCCTTTTGATAATTCGAGGGAATATCTAATCCGTCCAACTAGGCTAGCTAAGGTTGGCGGTCGTGATGTTTTTGAGACCGGTTTTGCCGGTTTTAGCTCGTTTGAGCTCATCTTTCAACAGCGCGATCACCCATGTTAGGGTTAGCGTTCAAAGGCGTTGCGGGTGTACTAGATAGAATCCGATCGGTCGGGATGTTAGTGGGCCCGCCGGTGGTCATCATGATGATCGCCTAGTTCCGCTAGAAGTAGGCTAGGCTTGTTGAATTGTGTGGCAAAATCATGTGGCCGTGATAGTTTTTTAAGACTGATATGGATAGTCTATATTTTCCTTAAGGAATTTAACACATTCGATCGCGCTAACTTTTAATTAAAAAGTGTGTAAACACGCTAATCTCTTTATCGAGTGGTGTAGCCTACGTGAGTGTTTTCATGCAGGTCTCAATACTGACATTTCGGGAGATTCATGCTACTCCGCTACGAGTGAACATTAATTGTCATGTCATGCCAATATTGAGAGTTCGGATGGGAACATAGCATAGGAAAATACCAGGAAGGTCATGCATTAGTGAATAATGCAATAGGTTAAAATTTACAGAATATCTAGGATTGTTGCTTCACGCACCATTCTGGATAAATTTCGTAAATATGTTGAATTGCTCAATACATATGTAAGTGAAGAGGTTTATGCACTCATCACTTTCAAATAGATTTTGTTCCTTTGTAGGATGACAACGTATTGAATACATGGTTTCATGATTTTAGCCCTGAACCGAAAACCACCATCAACATTAAGTCCCCTGTTTAGCACGTAATAGTGACGTTATTGCGGGGTAAGCACTAGATGGTGACAGACGAAGAAATTCACAAGAGAAGTTCGGCGTACATTACCAGGATAGTTGATGGCTCAGTTCTTGATAAAAATACTTTTCTTTTCAGCATACGTCAGTTATCTTCAGGTAGATAAGTATCTATTTGATTGTTATCCCGCGTCTGAAGCCTTTATTCATGGCAGGTAGAGACTTATTTTCTTCCCGGGATCCTGCTAGTTTGTGGAATATAAAGAGAAGCGTTTGAGCCTTTCTCCCCACACCGATCATTACATAATTTCATTCTTCTTCATTCCAGGTATTGTTCCATATGTCTCATGTAATTTGATTTTTGATTTTTTTTAATCGATTGTTGATATAATCATGATGCCTCTTCGCAGTATATGATGGGAACTGCCGGTGATGATTATTCTTCAACTTCTCCAGAGAATAGTTTTGAAGCGACAAACCCAGGGATAACGCATTCGAGGAGGTGATGGCAAAATAGATTCTCCGTTTCGCTAAGCTGGTCATTCTATACAAGGTATGTCTCTCGTGCACTTATGCGTCATTCGAGAGCGTGTTCAAGCTTTTCTGGCTTAAGTTAGTATGGAGGAGAAGTGGAGACGTGATGAAGCGACTTAGCGTGATGAAGCGTCTCGTCCCCCAGAGTGTCAGGGCTGAAAGATTCGCGGCTCGATTGAAGCGGCGGATGGTTGAGCATAAGCAATCACCAAGTGGGAATAAGTATGATTACCCCATTCATAATGGGATCATAATTCTCGACTCTGATGTGGAGGAACCAGAGCATCCTCAAAAGACTGTTGGGGCATATGTCGATGCAGCTTCCGAGGAAGAGGTCGAAGTAGCTTCTGTAGAGGACATCGAAGTGACTGCTGGAGGGAACGCTGAAGTAGCTACTGGGGAGAACATGGGAGCGGCATCTGGAGAAGATGTTGAAGCAGCTCCCAAGGAAGATGTTGAAGCGTCTCCTGGAAGGAACATTGAAGCAGCTGCTGAGAGAGGTGTTGAAGCGGCGTCCGAAGGGGAAGTCGAGGCGTCTTCTGGAGAGGATGTGAGGGCGCCTTATGAAAAAGATGTTGAAGCAGCCTCCAACAACGTCTCTGGTGAAGGCGTTGTTGATCCCGATGATAATTAGATTTCCCACTTGTTACTTTCTTTCGTAGAAGAATATCTTTTCGTAGCTTAGCTTGCATATGTTTTCGATATTTCAGTGGTTTTTTGTTTATGTGACTGGAGGAAGGGATTCATCGGATAATAATCTTTCATTCATGTTGCTTTAACAACCTTATGTTTCCAATTGAGTGAATGAATGAAATCTCTTGACTGAGAAATCCAAATCTTCGGAAAAATCTCATAACATCTTGGAACTTTAGTCGCCACATCCTTCGATAGAGTTACAGTAGAGCCTCGTACTCGTTCCTCGAATGCCACAACTAGTGCATTGATTATGTAAATAAGTTCTTCCCATTGATGGTGCCTCTAACTCCCATTTGGTATTACCCTTGTATATCACATGTGTTGTGCTTCCATGAACAGGAAATCCAAGAGTCCTATTTGTTAGGTGTGGAGGCTCTTCCTCTAATTAATAGCTCGTGTGACGTGATTGAACGCGTCTGAAGAAGTGGTTTCAATCCAGGATTACCATGCGCTAGCTTGCTGCTTCCTGGTTCCGTAAAGGGATTTTTCAAAATCCGAAGAATTACTGGTGGCGAAACTTCTTTCCTGGATCTAAGCACACGATGATTGAGAGGTTGTTTCTTTGTTGAAGCAGGCTGCACTTCAGGATGCTTGCCCAAAACCGTGTACTGGCAGCTTGACGATTTCCTTTGGTCGCTTTACCCTTCTTTTTCTTCATGTATTCCCTTCTTTGGTGTTTTTGAAAGATACAAGGTGCCTCCGTCGTGTGTTTTTTTTAGGGTTTTGAATAAATGGGTGATGATTTTATGAAGGTTTAGGTTTACTTGAGACTTTGCCTTGAGATGACTCAGGAGTAAGATTTTTAAAAGAAATGATGCTTTGATTAACTGATAAATTGAAACCCTAATCATGAATGCAAGCAGTGCAATCATTTTAGAGGAATTACAAATATTGCATTAAAGGGAAATTGCTAAAGGAGATACTAAAAGGAATCTTGGAGGAGAGGGCGGCGCGACAGGTATTGAAGGGTTTGAGCCAGCAGGCGTGTATTACTACGCTTTCTAGCTTGTCAGTATTGATGAGCTTGTAGTAACCTCCCAAAATGATTTCTTCCACTAGGTACGGCTCTTCTTTCCCTTCTGTGGAATCGGACGAAGCAGGCTGAGGCGCAACTCTTACCACCATATCTCCAACTTGGAATGGATTTGGGCGTTGTTCCATTATTTTCCCAGATTCCTCATCTCTAACTGTGACAGCTTCTAAACTCTTGATAAAATACTTGAAAGAACCAGCATCCCATTCACATCTCCTAGTAACGGCTGGGTTGATAATCGGATCGATTCCACAAGTTTTGATGGGAGGAGAAGTGATTGGTTGCAGAAAAGGTTGTTCAATAATACTTACTTGGGTTCGGAATCTTCGAATGTACATCGATGGGCTCTCTACAGGTAGTTGTGTCATATTGGCAAGTTGTTGATACGACAACAAATGATCTTCGGGGTTGGACGGCTTGTTGGAAATCCTTTCAAGTATAGACACTGGCAAAGGACACACTCCTAACTTTTCTTTGTTGTCGTGCACCCACGAACGGCCCAGAATCATATCATAGTTCGGGCATTCTTTAACAATATGAAACTTGCTGCGTGTTAGAGCATATCCTACCTTGATTTCGAGATTAATGTACCCGTAAGCATCCTTCGATTCTCCTTATGCGCTTTTAATCACAGTTGGGCAGTGAACAGCTTCCTGCTTTGAAATCTTTGCAGCTCTCAGAGTCATGACAGTGACAATATTGAAATCAGATGTTACATCAATCAGTGTGCTAAACTCGACATCTTTTAAGTGAGCGGTGGTTAGGAGTCCCCAGTTGCATTTGTTAGTCGCGCTTCCCAGGAAAGATTGGGGTTTGGGAGTGACTTCCCTGACTGAAAATAGATGCTTGCCTGATACGAAACGGTTGAGGGCTCCAACATGTCTTGATGCTGCGCCTTGGAGAAATACAGAATCTCACATAAATGCTCCATCATAAACTGCACGGTTTTATGGACGGAGTCCCCAGAAATCATGCAGCTCCTGACAGGAAGAGGGTCCTTGCGAACTCCTTCATTTCCTAATTGAAGTTCTCCTATATCTACCTTCTCTTTGAAAATGTGCTTCAATTTGTTGCAGTCACTGGTTGGGTGGTTGACAAACCTATGGTAACGACAATATTTGGGATTCGCCATCTCTTCTTCAGTTGGCGGACGTCGGAGAGGAGGTAGCTTGATGGCGTCATCTTGAATCCATGCTTCCAGGATTTCCATGACTTCATCCATTGGAAATGGGAAGTCTGGAGCAGCATCTCCAGTTTCTTGCACAGGAGTCTTAGCCGCGGCTTTTCGGGATGGAGTTGTCTGCGCTGGTGCTGCACGCTTGGGTTGTTGTTCCGCTGCCGGAGCTTTCCTTTTCCCTCCTTCACCTACCACGCTTACAGAGGGACCGGTGTTATATTGCTTATTGATGAGGCGTCTGTTTCCTCGAGTTTTGTGTGCATCTTCACCCCTGGCCGGTCTGGTTCTTTCTAACAGCGCTGGTGCGGTCGTAGCCGACCGCTTAGCGGCTTCATGGAGTTCAGAAAGCGTCTGGAAACGCAGGTTTTCTAGTAAAGCACGATAGATGGGAACCATACCGTTAATGCATGACTCCACCAACTGTTGTTCGGTCACATTTGGGTCGTGACAATCAAAAGCTTGGATTATGAATCTCTTGACGTAATCGTTTGGATGCTCGTTGTTTCGTTGAAAACATTCTTCCCAAGTCTGAGAAAGTGATTTGCTCAAACACGAAGAAATACTTCTTATAGAAAACGGTGACCATCTCACACCAGTTGGATATGTTGTTTAGTGCGATGTTGTTGTACCAGGTATACACTCTTCCGGTAAGCGACTTTGAAAATTCTTTCAAGCGGAGGACATGATTTTATTCGTGTTCTCCCAAGGATTCCAGAAAACGAGAAATGTGTTCGCGAGCGTTACCAGTACCATCATAGAGGGAAAACTGAGGAGAGGAGTACCCTTGGGAGAGGAACTCTTTGCATATCAGGAGGATACGGAGGTTGGTGCTGGTGCATGTCCACCGGGTTTTCTTTGCCTCAATTTTGGAGGAGACGCTCCAGATCTTCACATGTGATGAAATTGGACGGCTGATTCCTTTAACGTGAGCGTTCAGAGGCCACACGAACTTCCTCATCTATGAATGCACGCCCTGTTAAAGCGCTCGCGCCAGGAGTGTTAAAGGTACTCCTTATTGGCTCTATGGGTTGACGCGGCTCTTGTGGTAGTCGCTCCGTTAGCAACTTGAGAAAAGTGAGTACCTCTTTTTGAGTTGTAGCCATGTCCGTCTGAGCCTTAGAAAGAACTTCTTGTATTTCCATCAAATCAACAATGGTGATAGGGGGTTGGCTTCCTCTAACTCCTCCAGTCTCTCGTCTCGATGAAGAAATAGTGGCAACCCTGGTGACGATTGGAGGTGTCATGCTTGAAGAAATATTAGGAGTAGCAGCGGCGTTGGATCTGGTAATAGGAGGTGTCACGCCAGAGGGGATGCTTCCAGCATTACTGGTGTTGGTGTTAGAGGATGTAACACCATGCAATGTGTTGACTGTGCTGGCAGGCGGTACATTGGTGTTAATGGCAGGGATATTGGCACCAGAAGTGTTATCAGCGCTCGTAGCATCAGGGTTGGTAACTGACCCAGACCTAAGATCTACCATCTTGAGAAAATTGAAATGAAATTGAAAATTGATCTTGCAACCGAAAGATTAATCTCCCACTGTGGTCGCCAATTGTTTTGGGGTGAAACTGATTCTGCTGTTTTTGGTAAATTTGGGTGTGTTGATAAGAAACGAATTCATACCCTAAACAAATACACTGCACGGGAGTAATTTTAGATTCGAGAGATCAATCTGTAAGACTCTGGCCTAAACCAAGAAATGGCCGTTCCAGATTCAATTAGGTCACAAAGTGAAGGAGAAGGGTTGATCTTAGGGAGGGAAGCGAAGAAGGTGTTTGGATCAAAATGTTGAATTATGAAGGTGTGCCTGTTTTATGACTTGTATCAGAATGTAGAACTGGCTCGCAGAATGTAAGCTATCAGTTCTTGGTGTTTTCTGGATACTTATGTTGATAACACTTGTGTTCTGTGTTGAAATATGTTGAAATCATATTTATACAAGTCATTGAGCGCACACCTGATCTCGTAGGAAGTGGAAGCAGTTAAGTAGTGGAGAAGTGGGGTTGTGTAAAAAGTGGTGATCACCACGTTTCCATTACAAGGGAAAACTTGGTCGCACTTTCACCCACTACTCCCATTGCTGTTAACCGTCCGTCCTCTCCTGACACTTTCTCGTAATGGGCGCGTTGCACGCCGCACGCTGTAAACCGCCAGACCAATACCCCAGTGAGCATCCCCCATTTTGTGACATGTTTGATGTCTCGAGTAAATGGGTGAAGTCGTGAGACTCGCAGCTAAAAGCAGCACATAATGCTTTTAGGTAAATAAATTATTTGTGAAATCAATATTTATAAAACATCGCTTATGATCGATGTATATAAAGCATCACTTTTAAACAAGCAGCTGAAAATAATGGATGTACAAGAAGCATCTTTTTTCTAGAGCTCGTTCAAATTATTCGCGAATTGAACGTCTTAAAAAGGTAGCATGACAGGCCACCTTCGGGAGATCGTTTGGGAACCCTATGGGTGAGCTACCACTTAGTCGATCGCTCCCTGTGGAAGAGGGGTGGCCGATGATCACAACGTTACCTTATTGGCCTCCTGAAAATAAATCTAAACCATCCGACAAGGCTAGCGAAGTTAGATGGACGAGATGATTTGCGGCAGTTGCGTACTGTCGTTGGATTATGAAAACAGTGCGACCATCCTCTTTTGGGTGATCGTTCGGAGGCCATAAGAGCAAGTCGAGGCTTTACCGATCGCTCCTCATGGAAGAGGGGTGGCCGGTGATCATAGTGCCACGCTGTTGTCCATCTAGAATCCGATCTAAGCTGTTCAACCAAGCTGGCGAAGATAGACGGACACGATCAATTTGCGGCAGTTGCATAACGCCGCTGACTTAATTTAGGGTTTAAAAAATTGCGCGATCACCCCTCTTTGGGCGAACGATTCAACGCGTTTCTGGTTTTCCGTGGGAACGTCGATTGACCAAGAATGTAGTTGGGTCACCGGTGAACACGCCAGTACCCTTTTGATCATTCGAGGGAATATCTAATCCGTCCAACTAGGCTAGCTAAGGTTGGCGGTCGTGATGTTTTTGAGACCGTTTTTGCCGGTTTTAGCTCGTTTGAGCTCATCTTTCAACAACGCGATCACCTATGTTAGGGTTAGCGTTCAAAGGCGTTGCGAGTGTACTAGATGGAATACGATCGGTCGGGATGTTAGTGGGCCCTCCGGTGGTCATCATGATGATCGCCTAGTTCCGCTAGAAGTAGGCTAGGCTTGTTGAATTGTGTGGCCAAATCGTGTGGCCGTGATAGTTTTTTAAGACTTATATGGACAGTCTAGATTTTCCTTAAGGAATTTAAACGCGTTCGATCGCGCTAACTTTTAATTAAAAAGTGTGTAAACACGCTAATCTCTTTATCGAGTGGTGTAGCCTACGTGAGTGTTTTCATGCAGGTCTCAATACTAACATTTCGGGAGATTCATGTTACTCCGCTGCGAGTGAACATTAATCGTCATGTCATGCCAATATTGAGATTTCGGCTGGGAACATAGCATAGGAAAATACCAGGCAGGTCATGCATTAGTGAATAATGCAATAGGTTAAAATTTACAGAATATCTGGGATTGTTGCTTCACGCACCATTCTGGATAAATTTCATAAATATTTTGAATTGCTCAATACATATGTAAGTGAAGAGGTTTATGCACTCATCACTTTCAAATGGCTTTTATTCCTTTGCAGGATGACAACGTATTAAATACAGGGTTTCATGATTTTAGCCCTGAACCGAAAACCACCATCAAAAACTGTGTTATATCCAATCATGGTTATTTGTTCTTAGAAGACGACAATAGCTGTCTCACATAAACTATTAATTTCAAAGCAATTTTCAAGTGATTGAATGATCAATACGAAACATTCCGAGTTTACATCAAATGACTATTTCACACAAATCATGTAAGATGTTACCAGGCGATTTTCACATGATCATCTTTTGACTTTCGTCAAGAATATAAGATGAACTTGGTTAAAGCGAAAGCTTACCAACACATATTTCGAGAAATACTAAAATCTGGGACTCAGGATAGGTTGGAGAACCACCTCGTAAATAAAGGAAGGATAACAAACCAGTTCGCAAACCATAAGGTTATGAATGGTACAGTTCACCAACCCGGTTCACGAACCGTGGTGATCTGAAATTGGTAAAAGACCAACATTTGGTGATCATCCAATTCACTAACCGTTGTCATCTGAGTTTACGAGTCGCTGAACGGTTCACGAACTGTAGCGATCTAGATTCATGGACTTCCTAATGGTTCACGAACTTTTTCACCAAAGGTCCCAGTAAATATTAGCAGATGCTCAAGGAAATATTTTTTTAAATATGTTTAGCATTGCTATGACTCTCATAAACACCTCTGAAACATCATTGGTCTTTAAAACACCTTGTGCATGTACATCATGATTAAAGTCTTAAGTATTTAAATGAACACTATATTTCTCACTAGTTCGAAATGCATATTTTCCAAGAACTATCATTATATGTGGTTCTTAATCGGACCATAATTAATATTCTTCCATGTGATTTCAAGACAAACTTCTCACATGCTTACTTCAAACCCTAACTAGAGTTTCATCTAAACAGAGAAAGTGTTTGTTTGAATCCCAAGTTATCTTAGCTTGAATTCTAAGCAACCCTCAATCTTGAATATTCTATAAATAGAGACACTTATTAAACCATAAAATTCACTCCTTGACACTTTGTGTCCTAGCTGGTTGCTAGAGTCGTCTTCTATTAACCTAGGTATCCTCTATGAAACATAATTAGGTCTACGAATGAAATACTTCACTTAGGGATTCTGAAGTCAGGTCCGACTATCTATACATTGAAAGTTCATGTAACCTAATCTTGTTCTTTAGTTACCGTAATCTCCTGCAAGAGCAAGATGTATAAAAATCACAAAGTACTCTTTGTCTTAGTGTTTGTGATTCCTCTAGAGAGATATCTGAAAATTATTTTTAATTAATTAGTTCATGATTGTTTTTGAGAGGTGGTTAAGAATCCGGGCTTCTCAGCTAACTGAGTGTAAGTGCTCCAGATTTGTGAGGTTTGCTAGCTTATCAATTGCAAACACATTTTCAAGCCTTGATCTTTGATATAAAGGGAAATAAGAAAGGCTTGTCTGTTAGATGCAGATTGGTATCAAAAGTTTTTACTTAGGTTGAAGCAACTCTTACGCTGTAAAGGACGTTAGCTAAGGGAATCAATTGCGTAGAGCCTTGCGAGGTTCAAGAGATGTAAGGAGCGCGACTGTAACTGGATTGTGAAAACGCGGGGGTACCAGATACACCACCAACTTTTCCGTTCGACAACCTGTATGGAAAAAAACCTAATACAATTGCAAGTAGACCAACTTAATGATCCTTGACAATATGTATATAGAGTTTATATATTTATCTCTTTTCAATTAGTAATATAGACTAAGGAGTCCGTGAACCCGATTGTTAAGAAAGGTACTTAGACGATCTCAAAAATCATTATACAAGATAAATTTAGTCGTATCCAGATAATCTAATCGGAATTCTGCCAAGTAATAAACTTGTTAAATAAGTTTTGTAATCGATCACAATTAGATGGACATATCTATTAAGATTGAATATATACTACTTGCGTAAATCCTATTATAATCATAAACAATGTAATGTGGAAAAGGAAAAATACAAGACACCAGAAGTTTTGTTAACGAAGAAAGCGCAACTGCAAAAAAAAAACTATACCTCGTCCACATTAGAATGCCAAACTGTATTAAGCTGCTACACATACTAACTTGCTATCAGACTTCATAATGGAATGTAGTTGAGACCGAATCCACCCTATAAGTGATTAAGTTACAGTCGCGCTCCTTACGTCTCTTGAACCCCGCTAGGTTCTACACAATTGATTCCCTTAGCTGATGTCCTTTACAGCCTGAGAGTTTCTTCAACCTCAGTGAAGAATTTTGATACCAATCTGCCTTTAACAGATAAGCCTATTTGATTTCCCTTTAGATCAAAGATCAAGTCTTGGGAATATGTTTGCAATAGACAAAGCTATCAAATCTCACAATCCGAAACACTTACACTCACTTAGATGAGAAGTATGGATCTTTTACAACCTCTCAAAAACAATCTTCAAAAAATCACTTAAGATCAATTTTCAGATACCTATCTTGAGGGATCACAAAGTCTGAGACGAAGAGAATATTATGATTTATATCCATCTTTTCCAAAAGAGATTACGAGAATCTCGATGAAAGTGGATACATGAATTATCAAGGTAAAGATAGTCGGACCAGGATTCATGAATCCCTAAAGTAAAGTCTTATAATCATAAACCTAATTATGTTTCTCAGAGGAAACCTAGGTTCATATAGGATGATTCTAGTTATCAACTAGGACGCAAAGTGTCAGGGATTAAATTTCCCAGTTGAAAGAGCATCTTTATTTATAGATTTTCAAGACTGCAGATTGCTCAGAATTCAAGTTAAGATAACTTGAAATTAAGCAAACACTTTCTTTTGTGAGAATTAATTTTGAAAATTTAATGGAAGAATATACACAGTTGTACGGTTACAGAACCATGTATAATGACTGGTCTTATTTGTAAATATGTTTTCGAACTATAAGCAAGTTGATGTTCATTTCATTTAAACACTCAAGAGTTTGATCATGATGCACACACATGTTTTTGTGATCAATGAAGTCTTAGAAGTATTTAAGAGAGTCATAGCAATACTAAACATATTTAAAAAATAAGTCTTTGGGCATCTGCTAAATTCTATTTGGACTCTTGGTAAAACGGATCATGAACGGTAAGGCTAAAGCTCACGATTCAAGGAGCTACGGTTCGTGAACCGGGTTCGCCAACCCTACTCGACTCGAGAAGTCAAATGTATATTGTTCGTGAACTGGGTTCACTAACCGTACTCGGTTTATGAACTCAGATGGACATAGTTCGCCAACTGGGTTCGCCAACCTTAGGCCTTTTATACCAACACCAATAATACAGTTCACCACGGTTCGTAAACTGTTCCCAACTGAAGTTGTGGTTTGCGAACTGGTTCGCCAACCTTCCTTATATTTCTGAAATCAGATATCTATGGTTTGCAAACTGGTTTTCCAACCTACCCTGAGCAGAAATATCATAAGTTCATGAATTTCTCTCTTATGATGTTTGAAACATTCCCAAATGATAAAATCACTTATATCGGTCATTTTTAATTGATCCAAAATTAATTTTCGAACAATAAATTGTTTCGACCTAATATTGTTTAAGACCATTAAACATCTATACTTGAATCATATTTTGAGATTTTTAACAAGACAAACTTGACTCAAAATTTTATTTTTTGTAAATCTACTAGAAGTCACACAACATAATCTCAACATATAGAATGGTAAGATAGTGAGTAAAATAGAATGGTTCAGTCTTCACATACCTGATAAAAGAAGTTATCCAACTGTCTTCATCAATCTTCAGTCTTCAAGGGTGATATCTGGTACTCAACCACCAAATTCTAACCTAGTCCGAGACTTGACTTAGTAGACTAGAAATCAAGAAATAGTTTTGATCATCTAACATTGACAACAAGCTTGAGATAACAAAACTTGTGGGTTCAACCGAGCATTGCTTTAACAATCTCCCCCTTTGTCAATTTTAGTGACAAAACTATTCAATATATATGTATTCAAAATATATAAACTTTTCAGCTTACAATCCACTATGGTTGATTTCCTTGGTTCTTAAACATACGTCTTGAATTCTTCGTACTTATGTGTATAGTCTTCTATTGTATTTTGAAGACCTAAGTTGTTTACTTGATTCTCAAGTTATCTTAGCTTGAATCCTAAGCTAACCCTGGTCTTTGAAAACTATCAATAGAGCATCTCTGTCAACTGGGAAAATCAATTTCTGACACTTTATGTCCTAGTTGATTTTATAGTCTTCCTCTATTGACCTAGGTTTCTTTCTTGATAGTTCGTGAATTCTGATCTTTCTTTTCTGTTATTGAGGTTCTCATAATCTCTTTCGGTCAAGATAGATAGTAATCACAAAGTTCTCTTCATCTCAGACTTTTTGATTCCTCAAGATAGATATCTAAAGACTGATCTTAGTTGATCTTTCGAAGATTGTTCTTAAGAGGTGGTTAAGAATCTAGGATGTTATTCGGGAGTCGTAAGTTCCGGATTTGTGAGGTTTGCCAGCTTTGTCAATTACAAACAGATTTCCACACCTTGATCTTTGACTAAACGGAAATCAAATAGGCTTATCTGTTAGAGGCAGATTGGTATCAAAATTCTTCACTTCGGTTGAAGAAACTCTTAGGCTGTAAAGGACGCCAGCTAAGGGAATCAAGTGTGTAGAACCTTGCAAGGCTCAAGAGACGTAAGGAGCGCGACTGTAACTGAATCTCTTGGAGGGTGGATTCGGTCTCAACTACATTCCAGTCTGAAGTTTGATAGTATGCTTGTGTCTGTAGCAGCTTAGTACAGTATGGTGTTCAATCTGAACAAGGTCCCAGGGTTTTTCTGCCATTGCGGTTTTCTCGTTAACAAAATCGGTGTCTTGTGTTTTTCCTTTTCCGCATTATATTTTTTATCTTTATAATTGGATTTACAAAGGTTTGTACTCATTCAATCTAAGTATATACGTCCGCTTAATTGTAATCGATTACGAGACTAGTTTCTTGTAGAATTCATATCTTGAAAGATAGATAACAAGTTTAATCACTTGGCTGAATTTCGAATGAATTATTTGGATTCGACTAGATTGATTTTGGATATTGATTTTTGAGATCGTCCAAGTACTCTGCTTAACAATCAGGTTCACAGACCTTGTGTCTATATACATACTGATTGAGTAGAGGTTGAGATATTAACTCTATATACATATTGTCAAGGATCATTAAGTTGGTCTACTTGAAATTGTATTAAGTTTTGTCTATACAGGTTGCCGAACGAAAAAGTTGGGTGTATTTGGTATTCCCTGTATTTTCACCTAGGTGTATACTAGTAATAAGAACTCGATGGAAGATGGTGAAGGCTATGTGTGTAAGTTTTCATTTAACGATTTCCACGAGAAAAACTGTATTTTTAGTGGACAAGGCAATGTCCACAAATAATTGGTGATGGGTAAAAGATTTTGATTTGTTTAGTTTGGATTTCAAGTTAAGCATTTACATTCAGAATTGGTAGTGTATTTTATAATGTGAAAAGACGAGGGTACCCAAATACACCACAATCTTTTATTTATCCACCTATAAGTCCTCTTACCGGAAGTGATCGTCTATAGACAAAGTCGAGATAATGCAACAAATCGGTATTCACACTTTGTGTGATTGTCTATGGATAGAGATCGAGACAATACGACAACCAAAGTGTGATACTTGATAATAGGTTCGGACTTAACCAAACTCTATAGGATCACTATCAAGTATAACGGATTTAACGTTTGTGTAATTTACTTTAAATTATATAAACAAATATAATTGCAGAAAATAAAATTAAATCACACAGCAAGATTTTGTTAACGAGGAAAACTGCAAATGCAGAAAAACCCCGGGACCTAGTCCAGAATTGAATACTCTCAGAATTAAGCCGCTATACAAAATCTAAACCAACTTCGTATAGTTTAGACCCAACAACTACCCCGAGTTATCTTAGTTTCCTCAGTATCCCTACGCTTCCGACTTCGATGAGTGCACGCACTGGAACAATTCCTTTGGATCGTATTCCAAACAGTAAAGGAACAACAAATCTGTTTGGTAAAAACTTTTTCGATTCTTTCAAGATAAAGATATCTCAAGTCATATGCAAAGGATCTTCTGTTTAATCTAATAAACTACTTTGCTTGGTTAGATCAATCTATCCAATAACTACCAAAGTAGTCAAGTTTAGATTCACAATCAATCGATATAGATTCTAACAAGAAAATATAAAGTGATGCCGATCTCACGCAACTAATCAATCGAATAAATCCGATTCAAGTTGGATCCCAGACGATCAAGGTTTGTGCACACCCAAAGATATGAGAACTAATTAGAAATCTTCTTCGTCTTCAAATCTTCTTTAATCTTCAATAAACACCTGCACAACACCACTTGAATCTCTTGTGATCGATCACACACAGAACGGATTCTGTTAACAATGGATTATCACAAGATGTCTTTAGAGCTACAAACAGTTCAAAAGATCTCGTCGATATTTCGATCTAGTTTGAGTGAATCTTTTATAAGAATAGAAGATTCTCAAGAATAAACAAACTAGGCGCAATCAAAGTTTCAACAATCGTCAGTCAATCAAATAGATCGAAAACTAACAACACTGCAATTATCTAGTTTTCCACCAACGGTACTCGTAGAGCTTCTTGATCCCACAGAAGTCTTTAAACGAGCGGTCGTAAGAGATTTCACCTAATTAGGATACTTTTCTCTCCGATTAGATGACTCCACCAGAAACAACAAAAAGATGAAGTTTCCTGGCTCTTAGGATAGTTTGCTAGAAATGCAAACTTAGGTATTTATAGACTAATGATGTTTGGACACCAAGGAATTTCCAAAACCGAAAATATTCTAAAGATATGCAATGAATACCAAAATTCGGTTATCCTAATTCCAATAAATGCTTGTCCAAAATTTCCGAAATCTCTCAATAGAAAATCTCCAATTAGTAAATGCACATTACTAATCTTTATTCTCTAGAGATATGAATTTAATTGCTGGTAAATAAAGTATATAAAACCAAAAACCTTAATTAAAAGATTATCAATTTATTTCGGCACAGGATCTTCTTGAGTACTAAGGAATATCTTTGAACAATAAATGATAAGAGTTACTATACGTGTTCAAAGTACGTTGACATCTTTTCACTCTAAATCCTTATTCATATTTACATGGATTTACATTCTTGGAATCGGTTATGCCACACTTCCAAACAAGTTTAGATTTGGTTCACCTGTATTCCAAGATTACTATGTGATTGATCAAATATCAAATCACATACATGGGTTCAATCGGTTCTACCAATCACTAGGATTGTTTATACCTCAATATGGAAATACTTGTGATCGCTCACACAAGTTACCAGGACCGGTTACATCAGTTACCAGGATCGGTTACATCAATTACCAGGACTGGTTACCATACACTCATGGTATTGCTTGTTATCGGTCACACCGGTAACCAGGATCGGTTACACCAATTACAAGGATCGATTACACAACACTCTGTGATCGGTCACACCAATTACAAATATCGATCATACTATTTCATGGTGATTACTTAGGATCGGTTACACCAATTAATAAAAAATTGTCATACCAAATCATAAGTCAGGCATTGTGATTAGTTATACCAAGATACATAACAAGTTACGATCGGTTCTACCATCTCACACATATTGGTAATCCGAAGATTTGCAATGAATAACCGTACCAATAAGCGGGATTTCCCTTTCGATTCATAAAACAAGTTTATGAATGTACTTCCTTTAAACAAATGTAAAACATTGTTTCCTAGGATGAAATCTTCACCATAACCCATTCACATAATCATAATAGTATATACAAGATTATGTATCTATGAAGTTCAAAAGATAAGCGTTATACTTCGTAGTCTAATTCCCTAATACTATGATCATACAAATATGACCATGTTACATCACTAGAGTATCATACAATATGTACATTATATACAGCTTCACAGCTATGTTTTCAATATAGCACGACTTGAAAGATACGTTAGGAATGAAATAGTTCAAGTCAATATTACTAACCTCAAGAGGAAGGATGATGTTGTCGTTGTAGTTTGCTTCTTCTTCACACTCTACAAGTCTTCGTAGTTATACTTGTATGTCTCAACATTCCTAGACTTTCTAGTCTAACCTAAACGAAATTGTCTCTAGAAAATAATTAAGCGACTTTAGATGAGTTTTGAGTCACTAAAATATGACAACCAAACTTGACATATCAACGCTTGGTGAGTTCAACCGAGCTATGCTCTAACAATCTCCCCGTTTGTCAATTTTAGTGACAAAACTATTTTTACATATGGATATACAAATTACAAGAATTCATTTTACATACGCTTGATTCCAAGTTTTAAAAGCACAATAACCTACATATATTAAATCAATAAACGTCGTTGTTGATATTTGAATAACAAAACTTTTACTCCCCCTAAAGGCAAGCTAGGTAGATATTCAATACGAACATCTTTGTTATTCCCCTTATGTAGTACAAAATTACTACACAACAATATGATATGTTTCTCCCCCTTAGTCAATGCTTTACTCTTTCGTTAGATATAACGTTTAAGTACAATTGTCCTTTCATTAGTGATTGCAAATCACTTGTTTACTCTATATATTTCTCCCCCTTTTTTTCACAAAATGACAAAGGTTCAAGCAAATAAAGGACAAACCGAAAGGATCTCGTAAACAACCTATAAGAGTTAAGCACGAAGGTTTCACATACCACTTTAGATAACCAATATTAAAACCGAAACTACAAGTAATTTAGTTTTAATATGTTATCAAGGAAACAATTGCCCGAATAAATTTTCCCTAATAGTTTAACAATTCGACTAAGAAACTTAATTGCCTTGTTAAACCAATTGTAAACATACAATCGCTTATTTCGATAAGACCAAAATAAAGATAAGAATTAACTTTATTTCTCTCATCAGGCTCTAATTATTCAGATAATAACTTAGACCTTTCCCTTTCGACAAGACAAACACTAAGTTAGTTAACTAGTTTTTCTTATCAAGGCATTCAATTAGACTTGAATAACCGAATCCTCCAATTCGATAAGTCTAACTAAGATCAGAATTAACTTAGTTTCTCTTATCCGGAATCGATTTGGACTAAACAAATGATCCCGTATTTTTTTAAGCCATAAACAATACATACAAACCAAAATAAATTGACTTGCATAATTATTTTTTTAACAAGAAGCAATTGAAACAAACATAGACATTATAACACCGCAATTACATCGAATTTCGTTAAGCAAAAACACTTGATACCCAACAATAAAGAAGATACCAAACAATAAGCCAAATAAATTGACACAGTTTTTCTTAACCGGAAACAGTTGAATCATATACACATACATCCATACACAATGATGGAACATATCAATTGTACCGAAATTTTGTTAAGCAAAAGCAAAATATATGCAATATAAACAGGCTTTTCTTAAACAGGAAAACGATTAACTAACAAATTCGTTACCTCAGATTTCACAGCCTCTTCTCCCCAGAAAGATATATCATTAAGCGCAAGTTCAAGTTAGAACTCTCCCCCAGTGTGTTGTCATCCTCTCGCAAGAACAAAAGAACAACAAAAAAATCAACCTTTACCAGAGAAAGGTTGAAACGGTTTTAACTAATGCGTGCCAATAGCAAAAGTTGAAAACCCGAAACACATATGTTAATGCTAAACACAACTCATGTAAACAGAAATTGATTAAACATATTGTGACTTTTCACATATGAGTTTCAATCGGAACACCTTATGATCCTTTGATAAAGCCTACCAACATGGGCTAGAACTTAATCCTGCTAAATCAAAAAGCCACACAAACCATAAGGGTTACATCGTATGAGATCGAATATTAAGGTTATGAAAACCGAAATCAGACATCCCATAAACCGAATACTTATAGCAAAAATATATAAACATTCATTCACATGCTATGTAATCGGTAACTATCACAATAAAAATTATAAAGAAATAATTTTATTCATAAAGATAGTTTTATTCAAAATAGACCTTATACAATAATTGAAGCAAATCAAACATTGATGTCTATTTTTCTGGATTAGATCTTTGAACAGTCTTCTTCAAAGATCATCTTCAATATCCTCAAATTTCTCGGGATCTTCATCAACAGCATCACGACTGATATCCCGAATTCTACACACAGTACTTTGATTATGTTCACAGGATAAAACATTAACCTTTCGATTAATATTCTGAGCATACTCCCTATTACCGATTCCAAGTTTAATCAACTTTCTTTGGTTACGGATAACAGTTCTTAGTAATGCTGCATGTTTGTGATGAGTTTCAAGCATTAACCTTTCGATTAATATTCCGAGCATACTCCCTATTACCGATTCCAAGTTTAATCAACTTTCTTTGGTTACGGATAACAGTTCTTAGTAATGCTGCTTGTTTGTGATGAGTTTCAACAGTACTGAGAAGGACTTGTCGAAGATTGAGAATATTAATCTTAACATCCAAACTATTTTGGACCAGAAGATTAGTGACTCCTGCTTGAGATATTACATCTTCATTCTCTTTTCATTTATCCTCACTAGAGCTGGCAAACCATCAAAAAACCCGCAAGTTGACCCGGCCCGGACTGTGAAAACCCACGCCCGTCCCGGCTGGATCCTAAACAAGCCGGGTGCGGGTTGGAGAAATAACGGCTTATTGGAAAACGGGTTAACCCGGTCCGGACCGTAAAACCCACGGGTCCAACCCGTTAACCCGTTATTTCCCCCCACACGCCACATGTTACATAGCTATGGCCGCGTGTCCCCTCAGAAAACTGAATAAAACTTCTTCTTTTTTTCTTTTGACCACCCTACGTCTCTTCTTTTCTTTCTTCTTCTTCTGTAATTTTAGGGTTAACAGTTTAGTTGCGTTGAAATTAAAAAGGATTTGTGCTGAGAAAGAGGAGATCGATGGATACATGGATTAGTTGCTGCTGTTGATCTCTGAGATTGAGAGTATTACTGTTGTTCAGATCAAGAACAACGGAGATCGAGATTCAGGATGATTTCAAACTTGAAATTAATTTAGGGTTTTTGTCTCTGTAAACAGAATCGAAGGATTAGTTGATGCAGTGAAGATAATTGATGAATACTAAGAATAGGTATTGATGAATTAGGGGTTGGATTGAAGGTCCAGATCGAGAATTTGTGAAGAAATTGGAGGTGTTTTTAAAGGCGAGAAGAACAAAGACGAAGCTGAGGATCATGAATTGCCCAATTCCAAAAACCCTACACAGAAGATGAAATTGAGTTACTTACATTAATATATTTGGTGATACTTTCATTTATCGAATGATTTTGTTATTTTTATACTAAAAATGTTGTTGAATTAGCTATTGCATGGATTAGAGTTTGATAAATCAAACCCTAAATTAAAAAAATTGATCATCTTTTTTGACTTCTTGATTCTTTGACTTGAATATTTTGTGATCATATTTGTATTCCTAATGTAAAATTTGGATATAGATTCCAAGAACTCAGTTTTTGGGGATTCTTTGATTTTGATTCCCTACATGAATAATCCCATTTAATTTACTAGTATTCTTTCTTAGTTGGATTCTTAGAATAAGCCTAATTATGAGATTTCTCGGAATAAGAAGCAACGGGTTACAGGGGGCGTTGATCTTCTACAAAGAATATTTAAAAGACGAGAAGTAATGGGAGTGTTGCTGAATGGAAGAAAGCTTGGATTGAAATAGATAAATGTGTAGGTATACATGGAAGAAAGAAACGGCAGTAATTTGGCCGGAAAATAGACCAGAAATAGATGAATGAATTAGGTTGCAGAGAAGGAGCTTTAGATGGCCGGAAATAGACCAGAAATCAGAGGAAACTCTGTCAAATCGGTTTCTGGCGATTTGACTAACCAGAAACCAGCTAACCCATGAACCCGCAAGCTTTACCCATTACGGGCACGGGTTGAAGAAATGATCACCCGTGAAGAATATCGACCCGCAGGTTTTGGCTCGTGCTAACCCGAACCCGTGTAACCCGTAACAAGCCAGCCCCGTCCCGCCCTTTTGCCATCTCTAATCCTCACAACCAGATTCCTTGAAGGAATTGACAAGATTAATGGTTTCATCAAAATCCATTTCACTCAAAGCTTTCAGAAACTTAGCTTGAGATATGGTTTGAGGATACATCTTTTAGTATAAGTTCTCAAACAGAATGAGTACATATACTAGAGGGTTTCAACACATACCAAACATATGTATCATCCTTAAATAGATAATTCTGACAAGATTCAAAAATATTTTCGCATCTTATGTGTTTCCAAATCATAAAGATTTTTCCGAAAAGAATCAATCTTCAAAATCATGTATCTAGAAATACTTTTTAAATAAGAAAATTCATCCTGTTTACACAAGTTGTTGTAAGACAAATTTTCTACACATGAAGACTTATCAAATATCTTCAGGTAGATCGTGTATTCTCTTTATGTTGAATAAGAGATGTTAACATGATTCCAGATTCCCAGATACTTGTGCTTCCTTACATCAAAAGTTTAGGCATTGTAAGGATGCACTTTCCAACATTGTTAAGTGTTGGGGTGAGAGGGGTTTTTCTCACCAAGTACCATTGGAGCAACATCTTCCTTCTTATCTTTAGGAACATGATCTTGTGTCCTCGTATAGGCTTCGAATGTGGTTGATAAATCCTTTTCATCAGGAATATTGCGAGATATTATATTCTTGATTACTTTTTGAGCCTAAGATGGTATATCATTTTTATTCGAACCCAAGTAGTCTTGATCTGACATCAAACAGATTGCAGATACTCTTTTTTCAAGACTTTTGATATGATCTTTTAAGGTATTCATACCTTGTTGAAGATGTCCTTCTAAGGATTTGCCAAAGCATACCTCTTGATATTATTCTGTAAGAAGATCTTCTATAAGGATTTTAATCCTTAATTGTGAATATTCCAGCGATTGTGTAAGATACTCACACTTTGAAGTTTGCTGATTTACTTCATTACACAAAGCCTATTTTTGTTCCAAATAATCTGCCAGATTATTTTGAAGACTGAGTGTTTCACGCTTTTCTTCACAAATTCTTACATTTAATTGAACAATAAGTTCTAAGACATCTTCCAGGCTATCAATGGATTTTCCTGCTTCTGAAAAGGTTTTGACTTTGTTGAAATACCTTTGAAATTCAACCAATAATTTAGAATTAGAACAGGATAGTGAATCAAAGTTCTTCTTTCTTTCTGGAATAGAAACAAAAGATTTTTCACCAGTAATTGGATTCGGATCCAAAATATGCTTTGAACTAGGCACTTGTTCCTTTTGTTTTGGATGCATTCTTTTCTTATCATGAACATGATTCTCAATCAAGTTATCAGTCATAGACATAGTTCTTGATTTCAGAAAAGAATTACGAGACCAATTTCCATTGACCCTTTTTGAGAGATTATTCTCGACATCTTGATGTACATTAACTGAGTCCTTCATAAGTTTAGCTTTACTTTTGTTATTTCGACTCATGTCTTATAGGTTGGATCGCACCAAACACAGATTGTTAGATCTTTTCGTGTTTGCCTGCTCTGATACAAATTGAAAAGACGAGGGTACCCAAATACACCATCTTTTATTTATCCACCTATAAGTTCTCTTACCGAAAGTGATCGTCTATAGACAAAGTCAAGACAATGAAACAAATCGGTATTCACACTTTATGTGATTGTCTATGGATACGAGATCGAGAAAATACGACAACCCAAGTGTGATACTTGATAATAGGTTCAGACTTAACCAAACTTTATAGGATCACTTTCAAGTATAATGGAGTTAACGTTTGTGTAATTTAATTTAAATTATATAAACAAATATAATTGCGGAAAATAAAAGTAAACCACACAACAAGATTTTGTTAACGAGGAAAACTGCAAATGCAGAAAAACCCCGGGACCTAGTCCAGAATTGAATACTCTCGGAATTAAGCCGTTATACAAAATCTAAACTAACTTCGTATAGTTGAGACCAAGCAACTACCCCTAGTTCACTTAGTTTCCTCAGTATCCCTGCGCTTCCGACTTCAATTAGTGCACGCACTGGAACAATTCCTTTGGATCGTATTCAAAACAGTAAATGAACAACATATCTGTTTGGTAACAACTCTTTTGATTCTTTCAAGATAAAGATATCTCAAGTCATGTGCAAAGGCTCTTCCGTTTAATCTAATAAACTCTTTTGCCTGGTTAGATCAATCTATCCAATAACTACCAAAGTAGTCAAGTTTAGATTCACAATCAATCGATATAGATTCTAACAAGAAACTATAAAGTGATGCCGATCTTACGCAACTAATCAATCGAATAAATCCGATTCTAGTTGGATCCCAGACGATCAAGGTTTGTGCACACCCAAAGATATGAGAACTAATATGAAATCTTCTTCGTCTTCAAATCTTCTTTAATCTTCAATAAACACCTGCACAACACCACTTGAATCTCTTGTGATCAATCACACACAGAACGGATTCTGTTAACAATGGATTATCACAAGATGTCTTTAGAGATACAAACAGTTCTAAAGATCCCGTCGATATTTCGATCTAGTTTGAGTGAATCTTATATCAGAAGAGAAGATTCTCAAGAATAAACAAACTAGATGCAATCAAAGTTTCAACAACCGTTAGTCAATCAAATAGATCGAAAACTAATAACACTGCAATTATCTAGTTTCCCACCAACGGTACTCGTAGATCTTCTTGATCCCACAAAAGTCTTTGAACGAGCGGTCGTAAGAGATTTCACCTAATTAGGATACTTTCCTCTCCGATTAGACGGCTCCACCAGAAACAACAAAAAGATGAAGTTTGCCTGGATCTTAGGATAGTTTGCTAGAAATGCAAACTTAGGTATTTATAGACCAAGGATGTTTGGACACTAAGGAATTTCCAAAACCGAAAATATTCTCAAGATATGCAATGAATAGCAAAATTCGGTTATCCTAATTCCAATAAATGCTTGTCCAAAATTTCTGAAATCTCTCAATAGAAAATCTCCAATTAGTAAATGCACATTACTAATCTTTATTCTCTAGAGATATGCATTTAATTGCTGGTAATTAAAGCATATAAAACCAAAAAACTTAATTAAAAGATTCTCAATTTATTTCGGCGCAGGATCTCCTTGAGTACTAAGGAATATCTTTGAACAATAAATGATAAGAGTTACTGTACGTGTTCAAAGTATGTTGACATCTTTTCACTGTAAATCCTTATTCATATTTACATGGATTTACATTCTTGGAATCGGTTATACCACACTTCTAAACAAGTTTAGAATTGGTTCACCTGTATTCCAAGATTACTATGTGATTGATCAAATATCAAATCACATACATGGGTTCAATCGGTTCTACCAATCAGTAGGATCGGTTATACCTCAATATGGAAATACTTGTGATCGGTCACACAAGTTACCAGGATCGGTTACATCAATTACCATGACCGGTTACCATACACTCATGGTATTGCTTGTGATCGGTCAAACCGGTTACCAGGATCGGTTACACCCATTACCAGGATCGGTTACACCAATTACAAAGACCGGTTATACCAATTACAAGGATCGATTACACAA
This sequence comes from Papaver atlanticum, assembly GCA_023531105.1. NCBI lineage: Eukaryota > Viridiplantae > Streptophyta > Magnoliopsida > Ranunculales > Papaveraceae > Papaver > Papaver atlanticum. The sequence continues at coordinate 36,464 of JAJJMB010005585.1, read as the reverse complement.
CACTCTGTGATCGGTCACACCAATTACAAATATCTATAATACCATCTCATGGTGATTACTTAGGATCGGTTACACCAATTAATAAAAACTTGTCATACCAAATCATAAGTCAGGCATTGTGATTAGTTATACCATAATACATAACAAGTTACGATCGGTTCTACCATCTCACACATATTGGTAATCCAAAGATTTGCAACGAATAGCCATACCAATAAGCCTAGCGATTTCCCTTTCGATTCATAAAACAAGTTTATGAATGTACTTCCTTTAAACAAATGTAAAACATTGTTTCCTAGGATGAAATCTTCACCATAACCCATTCACATAATCATAACAGTATATACAAGATTATGTATCTATGAAGTTCAAAAGATAAGCGTTATACTTCGTAGTCTGATTCCCTAATACTATGATCATACAAATATGACCATGTCACATCACTAGAGTATCATACAATATGTACATTATATACAGCTTCACAGCTATGTTTTCAATATAGTACGACTTGAAAGATACGTTAGGAATGAAATAGTTCAAGTCAATATTACTAACCTCAAGAGGAAGGATGATGTTGTCGTTGTAATTTGCTTCTTCTTCACATTCTACAAGTCTTCGTAGTTATACTTGTATGTCTCAACATTCCTAGACTTTCTAGTCTAACCTAAACGAAGTTGACTCTAGTAAATAATCAAGACTTTAGATGAGTTTTGAGTCACTAAAATATGACAACCAAACTTGACATACCAATGCTTGGTGAGTTCAACCGAGCTATGCTCTAACATAATGTAATACGTGGCCATGTAATTTTATCTAATGGTCAATATTGAAAAAGTGTATTTTTGGTGGACAAGAAAATATTTACAAATAACTGGTGATGGGTAAAATATTTTGATTTCTTTGGTTTGGATTTTGAATTAAGCATTTAATCCGGAATTGGTGGTGCCTTTTAAAATTCAATACGTGGCCATGTAATTTTATTTGATGGTTTAATGACGGGGATACATTTTTATCCAGGTAGTTAGTGCCTAGGAAAGCCTCATTTGATATCGGGGATCGATGCTCCAAGGTGATGGTGGAATGGAAAAAGACATTGTCCACATGAATCAAGCTGGGTGGAAGAAATGGCGAGAAGCAACTAGTGACAGAAAACTCTCGAAAAAGCTCAAAAGCAAGTTGTATAAGACGACGATCAAACTGGCGATGTTGTATGACACAAAATGTCGGGCTACTAAAAGTCAAAACATTAAGGAGATGCGTATGCTATGAGGACCTGTGGCCACACGAGACATGAACGAATTAGGAACGAGAATATATAGGATAAACTTGGGGTAGTACCGTTTTGGGAGATGCTTATTCAACATCGATTGAGATGGTATGGACATATCCAAAGAAGACCTCCAGACGCATCAATACGCACTGGGATTATAAGGCGTGTAAAAGGAACAAAGGAAGGAAAAGGTCGTTCCGAATTGACTTGAGAAGAAGTAGTGAAATAAGACTTGAAGCGGTGAAACTTATCCAAAAGGTTGGCAATAGACAAACGCGCTGGAAATCAACCGTCCACGTTCCAGAAACGTGATATGTAAAATTCGGCTTATAACTTGGATTTCATTTTCAGCGTACCCAACTTATTTGGGACTAAGAGCTTCTCCAATGGTGGTTGTGTGTGTTTCCTAAGTGGCGGTGCAAACAAGACATCCTCATTCCAATTTTTCCTTAAATTTGTGTGGGGGGTGGGTGGGGGTGGGGGGTGGGGGGGGGGGGGGGGTTGTTCATCTCCAAGGGGTTGTTTGTGATTTTTTTACGGATCAAATTATTTTTTTTATTTCTAGTAACTTTTAGGTTTTATTAGAGCTAAAAAAAAAGAGTTATTTAATATATTGGAATTTATTTTAGTAAAAATAAGTTACTAGAAGTGGGAATAACTCTTTTTAGCTCTAATAAAACCTCCAAGTTTTCACCTTGACATTTACCTAGACAATGTCTAACAAAAATTAAGTCATGTCATCTTCACATTGATTTAAGAAGTTGGGATTGGAAATGAATTTTAGGAAAAATGAATGTCTATCCTATGTGGACTTAGACGTTTATCTTCACATACATTCCATTAGAGAAGCTCTAAAGGCTTCATTTTGGTTTGGTCCATCTTGAAATAGATATATGTTTGTAATTCTGGCTGCAGCCATCCCACATAGCTAGAATCCATATGGCAGCTAGTCCAGCCAGCTTTCCTTGAATCAAAAAGGGGGTCAATACTCAATAAGCACAGGAGTTTACGTACATGATATAAAGACCAAAACAAAAGTCAGTTTCGGAATTCCATCCTAAAACGAAAACGAGTATCTTTTACGTTGTAAAATTTGGATCCAAGTCCTCCTTCCTTCCCTGGAAAGTGGAAACTTCTACGACAAAGAACGTGATTGCTGCCGACACCTTTATTTATGTTCCAAATATCACCCTCATACGTTCCTCAAGGGCCTTCATAATGAGTCAATGACAGCTAGAGAAACTCATGACGGTGGGTATCAATGTGAGTGTCTAATATTGTCATTACGAAAGATACCAAAACAGATCTCTTACACATGCTCGAGTAGTACACGCGTTACGTAACAAAGCCTATATCTCTTTTTCATGTTCTGTCCAAGATCTGACTTTCTTCTTCGTATTACTTTTGTTTAATCAATCACAATTAAAAAATATTTCAACGGAAAATGATTTACAACCCACGGGCTCAATATCGCAGGTTGTACCGCAACACATAGGGGTGGGACTCATCCTAAACCCACCCCCTACAAATCCGTCGGGTCACAAGGGGTCTGCCCCTTTTCTCTCTTGCGGTACAACCCGTGGGATTGAGCCCGTGGGATGTGTATCATTTCCGTATTTTCAACGGAAAATGAATTTTCTAGCAAAACAAACGAAAATTCTCTTTTAACTAACTACCACAACAACAGTCATTTTCTGCCGATCATTATTGAGGAGGTCTGGGGCCTGGGATGTTGTTGAAATTCAATGGAAAATGGAAACTCACTACCGAGCTCAATGTAGTTAATATCGGATATCGGTTTATCTCGGCCGGGACCGATACACTGGTACAGCTTTATATCGGGGATATTATCGTTGAAATATCGGAGTAATATCGGTTCCAAATTTTAAGACAAATATAATAGTAACACAATCACCAAATGGCTATAGTAGAATTACAACTTTCAGTGGTAAAGCCAAACTAAGGTAGATGGGTAAAACTAAACATACATAAAACTAACCCTAATTCACTTAAGCCACAATTACTATATGAACAGCTCCGTCAACAAAACAATCAAGATTCAAGACAACAGAACAACATCAATCAACACAAAATTGTCCTCTGCAATCAACATCAACAGATGGCCTTTCCTATAGGCTAGGAAACTGCAACTTAAACATACAAACTGCCTATATAGGCTGGGAAAGGGCTGTTACCCATACAAATCAACCATTAATCACAAAAAAAAATATCATAATCAAAGCAAACAAAGAGAGTAATTATCAAAAGATTCAAAACCCCAACCTTTTGTTAGCCAATAATCTCTCAATTTTAGATGAAGAAGATCAATAATCAAAAGTTCCTTCCTTAGAATGAGATTCTCACTGATGAGATTGAAAAGAAGAACATGATCTGTTGAACTAAATTTCTGAAGAACATTGACCTCTTTTCCTTTCAATTCAGTTTTTCGGCTGAAGAACTATATCTAGGATCGAGTTTTAGGGATTTATCCCTTCCCTTTTATGAAACACCTTAAGCACCCTTCTTTTTTACCGAAAACAACTAAAATAACCAATACCGGATTATCGGGAAAATTTCGTATCGGTGCATATCGGCCGATATTATCAGGTAGATATCGTATCGCCGATATATTGCTCATCATATCGCTCCTATCCGAAATTTTGCCGATATATCGGCCGATACGGCCGATATTGACTACATAGCGCGAGCTATACCAAACTCGCACCGGTTTGTACCTTCTTGTTCTTGGTGTCGGTTACTCCCCATTCATTTTCCGTTACTATAAAAATTTACATCGTCAAGCAACTCATACCTACCCAGTACTGATTTTGCATATATGAACGGTTGATATAAAAGACACGGTACCTAGCTGTTTTTATTTTTCTGTCACAATTTTCTAACCGTGCTCAGCAGCATGTCACTTGCACACTGGCTTTGTAGGTAACATGCGCGAAGATGTGGTACAACTACCCAGATACAGTAGTACCAATACAGTCGCATGAAATGCATGAGTGTCACTTTTTTTTTTTTTTTTTTTTTTGAATGCGCGAATGTAATGTACCACACTACACCAAGCCAAGCTGGTGTTTGTGCCAAACTAAATCTTGCAAATTGCTGAATCTACTAGAGTGAGTATTATGATGCGAGAGTCGTAGGCAACACTCTTCTGGAAATGGAAATGCATGACCCCCTTTTTCTATTGTTTTTTCACAAAGCCAAGCGAGTGCGGGTGCCTACTTTTGTGCACACTTCCTCTAAACGTGATCACTTGACATATTTCTTTGTAATTAATGGATTGTCTCAGCGTGCTACGAATTTAATACTATCTATGTATCTAGAAAAATGATGCCGATATTATCTTTTTTCCCGGGAAGAATATTTTGATACATGATTTCTAATTAGCAGGTATGCACAAAATCGAACCCGATAAGTGAAGCTGAGAGATTGAATACAATACCAGTAAAAAATAATAATGTTAGACGGTAACGTACGGTTTTACGAATACGATTGTTTGTGCATTATTATACTATAAAAATAGAAACCGAGTACGAAAATAGTGAAGTCCCTCAAACCAATCTTAACCAGCCACCATCAGTTCTTCGTAAATCTCTCTTTGGTCATCATCTTCTCTTCTCATTCAGAGTCTCTTTGTATTTCGGAGATATATCCACCAATAATATCACTTTCCTTAATTGTCTCAAACATATATATAAATTTCTCACCTCCTCCTTGTTTCTCATTCTCCTCGTAGATCTGGATCCCAAAACATTGTAAGTCAATTCCCTTTCTTCTCATTCTCAATTAGATCTCTATTTCTGTAGATTTAATCTTATTTGTATTATTATTGTAAGCATCAAAATGCTTTTGTCTCTTGTTTTATGATTCCATCTTATTCGTTGTTGGATTGATCCGTTTTATTCACAAGATTTTTTATTTTTTTTTGTGATCGGGAATGACTGTCTAGCTCTGTACATTAATTTGATTTTGGATCGGATATATGGATCTAATTCTTAATCCCATTGTGTAGCTAAAAGTAGGGTTCTAAGGAGATTGAATTTACTAGCTTTGTGCGAATCGTGTTTTTTTTTTCCTTAAATTTTTGTTTTGGTCGGTAGTGATTAATTATTGGGTAGGAGAATATAGTAAATGTAATTAAACAAGTTTAATTGGGAAAATTAAGTTGAATTGCATATGATCTCTTGGATGTTAATGTAAAATTTGTACTCTTGTGAATTTTAAGCTCTTTTCTGGTGTCAGTGAGGTGTGGAAAATCGAGATCATTGGTTAGGTAGTGGAATTTTGTTTTACAAAACACGCTTTCCCAAATTGAACAGATATCCTGATATGGATGTCACCTTTCTATTAACAATTACTACTAGAATACTTTTTTTATTATGTAATGTTTGGTTTAAAGTTGCTAACTTTGATCTTGGTTGTTAATTCAATAATTTGTTATTCTGAAACATATTTCTGCCATTTAATCTGCAGAGACTGACTGATAAATATGGCGAATTACACACCGAAAAACATCCTCATTACTGGTGCTGCTGGTTTCATTGCATCACATGTTGCCAACAGGCTAATCAGGAATTATCCTGATTATAAGATTGTCGTCCTTGACAAACTTGATTACTGTTCCAATCTCAAGAACTTACTTCCTTCTCGGTCGTCCCCTAACTTTAAGTTTGTTAAGGGAGACATTGGAAGTGCTGATCTGGTCAACTTCCTTCTTATTACTGAGTCTATTGATACAATTATGCACTTCGCTGCCCAGACTCACGTTGACAATTCTTTCGGGAACAGCTTTGAGTTCACCAAGAACAACATCTATGGAACCCATGTTCTTCTAGAAGCTTGTAAGGTTACTGGTCAAATCAGAAGATTCATCCATGTGAGCACAGATGAGGTTTATGGAGAGACGGACGAAGATGCAGTCGTGGGAAATCATGAGGCATCTCAGCTTCTCCCAACTAACCCATACTCTGCAACTAAGGCTGGAGCAGAAATGCTTGTGATGGCTTATGGGAGGTCATATGGTTTACCTGTCATAACCACCAGAGGAAACAATGTGTATGGGCCAAATCAGTTCCCTGAGAAATTGATTCCAAAGCTCATCCTCCTGGCGATGAAAGGCAAACCACTTCCGATTCATGGGGATGGATCCAACGTGCGGAGTTATCTTTACTGTGAAGATGTTGCTGAGGCTTTTGAGGTTGTTCTTCATAAAGGAGAAATTGGCCATGTCTACAACATCGGCACAAAGAAGGAAAGAAGAGTGATTGATGTTGTCAAGGATGTTTGCCAGCTGTTCTCTCTTGATCCAGAGGCAGTTATCAAGTTTGTGGAGAACAGGCCATTCAATGACCAAAGGTACTTCTTGGATGATCAGAAGCTGAAGAATTTGGGTTGGTCAGAACGAACTTCATGGGAAGAAGGTTTGAAAAAGACTATGGATTGGTACTTGAAGAATCCTGATTGGTGGGGTGATGTTTCTGGAGCATTATTGCCTCATCCAAGGATGTTGATGATGCCTGGGATTGAGAGATTTTGTGATGGGTCTGAAGATAGCAATGGCGTCTCCTCCAATGCAGACAGCCTTGTTCAGAACAAAATGGTGGATCCAGTTCAAAAGACCACCAACCCCCCCACTGCAGAACCATCTTTGAAGTTCTTGATATATGGTAGAACAGGGTGGATTGGAGGTCTCCTTGGCAAGATCTGTGAGAAACAGGGTATAGCATATGAGTACGGAAGCGGGCGTCTGGAGGAAAGGTCCACGCTGGTGGCCGATATTCAGAGGGTCAAGCCTACTCATGTTTTCAATGCTGCAGGTGTGACTGGTCGACCCAATGTTGACTGGTGCGAGGATCACAGAACTGAGACCATAAAAACCAATGTTACTGGTACCTTGACCTTGGCAGATGTTTGTAGACAGAATGGATTGCTGATGATGAACTTTGCTACTGGCTGTATATTTGAATATGATGTTGAACACCCAGAAGGATCAGGTATCGGATTCAAGGAGGAAGACACACCCAATTTCGCTGGTTCATTCTATTCAAAGACCAAGGCCATGGTAACTTCTGTCACCTTTTTGATTTCTTGTTTCATATGCTGATTTTTTTTTATTTTTTTTTTTGTAACTGAAACATGGTGTTGTTTAATGAACCAGGTTGAAGAGCTGTTGAAGGAATATCACAATGTTTGCACTCTCAGAGTACGCATGCCCATTTCTTCAGACCTTAGCAACCCACGTAACTTCATTACAAAGATCAGCCGTTACAACAAGGTTGTTAATATTCCAAACAGTATGACAGTCTTAGATGAACTTCTTCCAATTGCAGTAGAGATGGCCAAGAGGAATTTGAGAGGTATTTATAACTTTACAAACCCTAGTGTTGTGAGCCACAACGAGATCTTAGAGATGTACAAGGAATATATCAACCAAGACTTTAAGTGGAGTAACTTCACACTTGAAGAACAGGCTAAGGTAATTGTTGCCGCTAGAAGCAACAATGAGATGGATGCGTCTAAATTGAAGAATGAGTTCCCTGAGTTATTGTCAATCAAGGACTCTCTGATCAAGTATGTTTTTGAACCCAACAAAACATCTGCTTGATATCTCACGGATCTATGGATGTGTCTGCATTTTGTATTAGTCTGTACTTTGTAGGGGATAGTTATATTGCCTATATCCTACCACAAGGCATCCACCGTTTTTCATCTTCATCAGTTAGTTTTTCTGCTCATTATTCTCTATTATTCTGATCAAGCCCTTAGAACTTAGAATAAACCAGGTTATTTCTGGTTGTTATCATTCCGTGTTTGTTAGTTAATTCGGGGCTTGCTTATTGTTTCTTATATTGGCATGTAAGAAACCTTCATTTATAGATTCTTTATATGTTTTCATATGAATTTGAAAGCTTTTAGGGGTGGAGGTTTGTAATTTACTTGATTTTAATTTATGATTCTGTATTTTTCTTCTTTTTTGGGATAGTGATTATTCTTTACATTAAAATGGAATTTTTCAGTTATCATTTTTGACAATTTTTGTTTTATTTTTATGCTCCTTCGAATGTTTTATTTTTACAAGAAACATCCAATAGTGAAGTTCAGTAAACAGTTAATGTATTAATGTATGGATCGAGCCGAAAATCAAAGGAGTAGACGAATATCACTTGGGAAGCTCATCACAACATTAGGATACAAAAACATGACTAGCAACTTCAATCAATTGCATCGAACAACTCTACCGCCATTTGAGATTTTATGGACACTGTTGTGTTCATCAAAAGTATAATTTTTCTTGTGGAAAGCATTGACCGAAGGCTTTTCGACTTTCGACACCAACATCCGTCCTTGATGCAACTCCGATCCGAAGATTGTTATTATGCTCCGGTATCCTGATACTGAAGATTTATGGCTTACCAATCTAATTGTAATTGATGAATCTTGGGGTATCATATACCCTCCTGTAATAGTCCCTTAGTAGTTTAATAAATTCCATGCTTCAAAAATGTATTACGTACCTTGTCACGAACCAGAAATGTCAGAAGAAAATGATCCAACTATAAATATGAGGCTCATTCCGTGTGACACAGTTCAAACGTGTGGATAGGAAATTTCCATGCAGCTAAAATGATGAAATATGATACACGCAGTTTATCTGAAAGGGAGAAAGGTCCGTGCTTATTAACAAGATTGATGAGCATTCAATATCTTCGGACATTTCCAAGAACCTCTTCAACGAAGAAAGCAAAAAGAGTTAAAACTCTATTCAGATATGCCTTTGCTGAATGGTAAAAATAATTGTTAGCAATGCTTGATTTAATGTGATTGATGTGAACCAAAACCTAGACCTCAAAACTTAAGTTTTTACGGGATTTTTGAAGGTCCTGAAAAAATAGAGGGCATCATCCCTTTGTCATTTTTTCACTTCCATCTTATTATGTCCGCAACTGCTCCACTGTACTAATTCAACTTCCATCTTTTTTCACTTCCATCTTTTTGAAGGTCCTGAGAAATGTCTAGTCCAAAAACCGACAGATATGAATTATGAAGCAATAGCTGTTAAGAATAAGGTCTCACGGTTCTCCAGAAGAAGAAGTTTAACGTTGCATTCTCTTTCCAAAGAATATTTCATTTAAATAAATATGAACCTGAAACGGAATGAAACATAGACATTACGGAAAATCTATAAGCACATATTCCAAAATCTGCTCCTACAAACATGTGCCTGTAACTAGAATCCTTAAACAACCAACTGCAAGCAACTTCATCTAGGGTAATCATAATAATGCTTAAACTCGTTGTCATGTAAAAATCAACGAACATAAATCTTAAATCTGATAGTTGGCTGTTAACCTCTCACCTTAATGTTGACAGTTAAAATATCCAAATACCAACAGTCACTGAATTACCCGAAAAATCTTCAAAATTTGTGATGCACAATAAAGAATAAAAATGTTATATACAAACAATAGGGACTTAAAGAGCACTAAAAGCAGATAACACTAATGGTAGTTACCTACTCAGATTTGTAGGCAAGACCTGAACACCTAAAGAGGCTCTTGGAAATGTCACTAGTTTCTCATTGATTTCCACGAGTTTTCCTTCTTTTGAAGCAGAACTGCTAAGAACAACTTTCTCCAAAACCACGCCATTCTTCAATAAAAATTTCAGAAAATTGAGCTCATTTTCTTGTCCTTGGATGCATTGAATGTCAACTAACTTGAGACTTCGCAGCTTGCATGACGGTGATGACTCTGCATCCCAATCTTCTCTATCACTTTCTGAACTGAATGCTTTCTATACAAAAAGTATCAGAAAATCATATTAACCACAAAAGAGTTTTTAGGCATAAAACTCTTTGCAGACACTTCATTTACAAAAACCACAAAAGAAGAATGAAGGACACCTGATTTCAACATTGATAGAGTAGGCTCATGTAAGGGTTTCTTCTAAACAATGTAATAGTTGAATGCTTGAAAGAAGGAACATTCATCCGAGACAATTTGTAGTAATTCACATACGGGGCTAGTCATCTCAATGTTGTTTCTGATAACTAGCTAAAGTTAATTTTTACAGACAAAATCAGGTCTTTACTATACAGATCTCATAGCGAAGGTTGTAAACACATAGTAACTGGTAAGACTAAGATTGTGAACAAAATCACCCTTTCTAAAGACAGAATAAATATAAATACCCGTTTCAATACGATGCAAAGAGATTGCACAAGTGGAGAGTTCCTCAGTAAGTATGTTAGTGAATGAAGGCAGTTTCTCGAAAGGCACGTTTTCAGCTTCAAATGTTGAACGTTAAGAGACATATGAGGATGACTATTTAATAATCCAGGCGCTTCTGAAAGAACCTTTACACACAAAAAAGGCCAATATTCATAAACATGATGCCTTACAACAGGGTTCAAACCACAGAAATACAATTGTTGAGTAAGGAGAATGTTCTAGTGTTAGTGGGAATGAAAAAGAAAAACTGTCATCCAATGATATGGAAATTCAATAGGTAATGTGTCAGTGGATGTGATCGCGACTTAATCTTTTTCCTTCATATGGCAAACCACTCTTCAAATTACAAAATTGGTAATTCACTGAAAAGCATGTTGAATTCAACTGAAACAGTAATGAACAGATAGTAAAACCATCCATCACTTTGAGTCTGAGGGTGGATATTCTTAAACCCTACCTTATTAGGTTTTATATAAAAGTAAAATAAAGAAATTTAAGAATGTATAATCGCAAATATAATAAGTGATCATACCTCAAGAAAACTAGATGAAAGTTTCAGATATATCACGTTGTGCAACGCACCTAAAAGGCTCATCATACCCTTAGCATATGGTTCTTTCTTCTCTGCTGAAAGCCCTGTAAAATATTTGATGTCTTCAACCTCATCTTCGTCACCATCTCCATCCTCATCTTCGTCTTTGCTCCAGTCGTCCTCATAATAATCATCAGAAACTTCATCTTCATCCTGGTCATCCTGATTTTCATCCTCATCCTCATCCGCTTCCTCTTCATCCTCAATTTCATCTCCACTCTCATCCTCATCCTCATCTTCATCTTCACTCTCTTCGTCATCATCATACTCATATTCATACTCATTCTTATCTCCATAACCGTATTTGTCTACTTTCAACCTCATGTTAATATCAGCAGTAAGTAGAGAAGAAAGATTCTCTAAAGTATAATCTTTCAATATGAAATCTTTGCAGATGAAGGATACAAGGTTCGGTGCATATAACTTCACAATCCTAGCCCCATTACGAAAACAAGGCCGAGAATAATCTAACTTTAAATACTTAAGTTTAACAGAATGTATATTAAGTCTAATGCTGGAATCTAGAACTGTTAACGATTCAAGAAGTGGACAGTTTGAGAAAAACCTATCAGTCAATTTATCGTCATTAAAATTAACTCCATCGAGCTTTAGAAATTGAAGTCTGGGTAAATACATGACACTAGGTAATTCAATATCTCCGTAATACGTTCCACCCATTCTCCATTCCAACTTCGTCAACGATTTACATGTAAACAAGCAAGTAGGTACCTTAACTTCCATAGAAACATCGGCAATATCAACAGATAATTCTCGAACATTACAATTTACAAGAGCAAGAGTCCATGTTAAAAGAGAATTTTCTAAATCGCCTTCAATTTCATCAGCACAAACAAGATTAAACCTCATTACATTGGTTCTATCACGAAAAACGAATACCCTGTCTATAAAATGAATAAATGAATTGAATTCATCACCTGATTCGTCGTATATATCAGAGTCGAAGTTAAGGGTAGGCACTGATTTCCAGATATATCTCCATGTTCTTGATAAAAGACTGGTATGAATCACATATTTTATGTCCAGAAATGAAAGTATGTGATGAATAAGGGATTCTGGGAGTTTACTTAATCGATCTTCATCATTCAAAATTGGAGATCTTATTGTTTCCATTGAATCAAACGAGGAAAAGGAAATTCTGGATTTCCTTGTAACCCTAATTGAAGATTAGTTAATCAGAGCGATCGAAAAATCGATATTCCAGTGTGGGGAACCCATACCCGCCTAATTTTACTTATTACTTCTCCTCTCGTTTCCGCACTATAAAGGACTTCACCAAAACTCTTAAGAGGTGTTTGGATACCACGTAATAAGAAGAAATAATAGCTTTTCGCCTTTACTTTTGACTTATGAGAAGCAGAAGCACTTCCACTTTTGGTTGCCAATCCTTGGGTTCCTTCCTGTTATCACCAAGTGCAACAATATAATAATGTTTGTTGTGATAGGTGTTGTTGGTCAGAGGTTTCAGTTCGGGTAGCATAGGCTGCCTAGCGCAAGTGTCATTGGCCATTTTTTTTTTGCTGAGTGCATTTTATGCGATTATTATGTTAATCGTTTTTTGCGGTAAATAGTTACACGCTCATTTTCACGGCTTTCTGATCTAATTATGTGCCTGTTTCAGTTGTTATAATTCCGTCCGTTTGTTTAGAGTTTGCTTATTGTTATCTAGTGGTAGTGTGGTGCTCCTTACTTCAGTATCTGAGGTATCTGAAGTACTTATTTTATGGCTTCCCTTGTTCCTTGGCTATGTTCCCGAGCTTCCATACTTTGACCCCATCACAAGTCTAATTAGTCTTGTTTAGGCGGGTTCCGAGAACTCTCCTCTCCTCCAGTTTCTGAATCATCATGACAAAGCTTGGAAAATTATCAAACCAAGGGCCTTCATTGCCGAAAAAATAAGATGGGAGATGACTACCGAATTGGCTCTGCAAATCGGGTGAAAATGAGTCAACTCGGAGATAATTTTCATTCTCATTATTTCATCATCTAATTCTATGATCTCTCTACCTCTATTATTCCTTCTTCCGATCTTAATCTCTGGATTCCTTTTCACTTTCTCTTATTCTAAAATCTATTCATCTGTTTAATTTTTCTTAAGTTTGTTTTTTAAAAAACTCGTTTTCACTTTCTTTTTTGTGTCATTCTTTATCTATGATTATGTTTTCTAATATATATTGCTTCTATAACATGATAATGCTTTTCTAATTTCAGGCCTCGCGGTTCATCAGATCATGGGATGCATTCAGTTTTGGACTTTTCTTTTCAATGGTCTCCTCCTTACAACTTTGTTGTTACAACCAAGTATCGTCATTTCACCAAGTTTTTCAGCAGTATTGCAAGCCTCCAATGTTGAAGAGGACCTTACCAGTATGAATCAGTATTATTTTCTTTATCATGTTTATGATTTAAATGTTGTTTTTGATCTAACTTTGATCAACTCGGTCACAACAACTCAGTCCATGCATTTAGAACATTTGAATTTCAAAAAGTTCAACTTCCTCCCTATTACTCTCCGTAATGAAAGGATCTCTATTACCCAACCGCAATCTACTCAAAGGATAGTCAACTTTCCTTTTAGAAGATATACCATGTATCTCGATAGAATTATCTTCTTTTACTGCTTTAAAGGAAAAAATAATTCTTGTATAACTAATTATAGTTATTTTAGCTGTCAAATTATCCTTTATATCAACACCTCTTCAACCCTAGTAAACAACTTTCATCCAGTCTTCCTCATAGCAAAACCTCACAGAAACACATATCTTGAAGACTTTATGGCTCCGTCGTCAAACAATCAGATCTCGACAATAACTGGCAATATGCAAAACACTCAAATAAGAGACATCTGTGCTAGGCAGATGAGAAGAGCAGTTGGTACTAAATCAGCTTTTGTCACAGTCTCAGAGGATTATAGTACCACTCTTATTGGGAAGCTTTTCTCAAAAGATACTTTTGATACTGATGTTATAAGGAAAGAAGTTTAACAATTATGGAACAAATACAGAACAAAAGAGGTGAGAGCCATTGGCAGAAATATATATCTCTTCAAGTTTCACACTGATGAAGTTATGAATTCCGTTCTCAACAAAGGTCCTTGGAATGCAAAAAAATGTCACTTGAATTTCCTCAAATATGATGCGACTATTCCAGTTGACAAATGGGTATTCTCTCACCAAGAATGGAATGTTCAATTCAAAAATCTCTTACTGGAGCATCACTCAAAGGAAATTGTTGAGGAAGCTATTGAGGAATTGGGAATAAAAGTTTGGACTGAACCAGAAGATTGTACTCAAGTTTATGGCAGCACTATTACAACAAGGATCAAAATTGATTTAACCAAACCTCTTCACAGGGGAGGATGGTGGAACAATGCAGCTGAAGGAATAACTTGGATTCATTTTCACTGGGAAAAACATCCGCATTCTCTCTTCCCCAAGTGTTTCACAATTGATCACAAAGATGAAGAATGTGACATGGTAGCTGATGAGCTCAAGATAAGGAGATACACCAATGAGGAATACATTGCATATATCCATGAATTGGCTGCAGCCTATGGGGTAGAAATCATTGAAGATCTGGATCTGTTGGTACAAAGAATTGTTGAAGCTAGTCGCAACCAAATAGAGGAAGAAGCCAAAGAAGAAGAGAAGAACATGAGCAATAAAAGGTCTAGAACTGATGATACTGACTCAGTTAATGTGGATGAAAACAACATGGAAAATAATAATACTGGTAACAATCCTCTTGCAGCAGAGGATGATGAAATGGAACATGATCTGGTTGAGGAGGGAGCTAAGGAAAGAGATGAGACTTCTCATGAGATGAACGAGGCCTCTCCAGAATTGTAATTCAAATCTCTTTTCCTTACAATACTTTTCTTAATCATTCTTGTCTTTGTCATTATTTAGGAAGTAAGATTAATTGCATAACAAACTTTCTTCTTAATCTGCATGTTTTGTTTCCGTATAACAACTTGAGTATCAAGTTTAGTAATTCTTTCATTTATTTCATCATGAAAGTTATGAGTTGGAACTGTCAGGGTTTATTAGGAAAAGAAACTAGAGAACATCTCTTGCATCTTAATACTTTACATTCTCCAGATATAATCTTTTTGTGTGAAACTAAAATAAATGATGACAGGATTTTAAACCTCACAAACTGTCTTAAGATGCCCAACAGATCCTATGTTCCTTCCATTGGTCAAGCTGGAGGGATTGTTCTCTTGTGGAAAGATGGTTTATGTTTAGAAATTGTCAACTCCTCTACTAATATGTTCCATGCTCTAGAAGTGAATGGTTTCTCTCTTGTTTCTATGGCACACCTTATAGAGATGATCAACCATCTCAATGGGAATATATTACAAATCTTAGCAAAGTGGTAAAGATCCCCTAGGTCCTTTTAGGAGATTTGAATATCACTTTTGATCTGTCTGAAAGAAACACCAATACAAACCCTACATCTGTTAAGGTCATTGATCTCATTAAAGAAGCTGAACTTCATGATTTAGGCTTTAGTGGTAATCCTTATACCTGGACTAGTAATAGTCATGGAACTGGAAGAATTAAATCTAGATTAGATAGATATTTAGTTAATAATGATTGGCTCATTACTTTTCCGGACTCTAAACTTTTTCATCTCCCTATAAAAGGTTCAGATCATGCCCCTATCATGTTGTCTTTGTATACTAAATTTTCATGTTCTACAAGAACTTGGAAGTTCTTTGAGCATTGGATTCAAAATGACACTTGCTTGAATGAAATCAAGAATGCTTGGGTATCTAATACTTCAGGTTCCTCAGCATTCATTATGAATGATAAATTGTCTAACACTAGACATATTTTATCTAAATGGAGCAAAAACATCTATGGGAATATTCAAGGCAGAATTACAGCTCTCCAACAACAATTAGCTCAACTTCAGCATGCAGATATACAAGGCAACAACACTGATGAGGTTTTGAATCTTGAGAAGGAAATTGATTCTTTAAATGAAATACAAGTTTCCTCTAATAGGCAGAAGTCATAAGATCATTATTACAATGATATGGACAAGAACTCCAAAATTTTTCACATTAGAGCAAACCAAAGAAGAGTTAGAAACAGAATAGACTCCTTGCAAGCTCCAGATGGTACATGGTGCCAAGATAAAAGCACTATAGAAGATCTTCTAGTCTCTCATTTCAAGAAGATAAGCACAACTTCAAATCCAGCTGATAGTGAAAATTTTATGCAACATATACCTTCTTGCATCTCAGAGGAAGACAATGCATCCTTAATTTCCATTCCTTCAAACCAAGAAATTCACCAAGCTTTAAAGTTAATGGATCCCTGGACCTCCCCAGGACCTGATGGCTTTCCACCAGGCTTTTATCAATCTCAGTGGCAGCTAGTTCAAGATGATGTATGCAAAACAGTTAAATCCTTCTTCAGTTCTGTATTCCTTCTAAAGAAACTCAATAATCCAGAATTACTTTAATTCCTAAGACATCTGCAGCTCACAAGCCAGAGGAATTCAGACCCATTGCTCTCTGCAACACAATTTACAAGCTTATTTCTAAGATAATTGCTCTAAGACTTAAAAAACACATGGTAAACATTATTTCTCCAATGCAATCAACATATGTGCCTGGTAGACTAATTTCAGAAAATGTTTGTTTGGTTCAAGAGCTTGTGAAGGCAATGAAGAGGAAAAAAGGAAGAACATGTCATCTTGCACTTAAAATGGACATGTCAAAGGCATTTGACAGACTAGAATGGTATTTCCTCATGGATGTGCTTAGAAAATTTGGTTTTTGTGGTAAATTCTGTCATCTCATTATGCAGTGTATCAGTACTTCTCAGGTGGAAATTGTGGTTAATGGATCTCCCTCTAAATCCTTCAAACCTACAAGAGGAATTAGACAAGGAGATCCCTTGTCTCCTTATCTACTTATTCTTGCAATGGAAGCTTTTTCAAGACAAATGAATCATTGTGAAAACATGGATACGTTAACATGTATGAAGATATCAAGAAATGCTCCAAAAATTAATCACTTGTTGTTTGCAGATGACTGCTTACTTTTTTGTAAAGCTAATCAGATGCAAACCAACAAGCTTCTTCAGTTGATTGAAGACTTTAGTGCATGCTCAGGACAGCTCATAAATTTTCACAAATCTGCAGTTTACTTCAGCAAAAACATGAGTCCATATTCTTGTCAGCTCATTAGTGGAATACTTCAAGTTAGGAAACTAAACATTGAAGAAGAAAATATATTTAGGGCTTCCTTTCTTTGTAGGCAGAAACAAGAAGATCCCTTTCTCCAGTCTCATTACTAAGATGGAAAACAGACTCTCAAGATGGAATGGTTCAAATATGTCTAAAGATGGTAGATCAGTTATGATTAAGAATGTAACTAATGCAGTCCCAGTTCACATATGACTAGTTTCAAGCTACCAGACAATACAATTGATCAACTAAACTCAATTCAGTAAAAAAATTGGAGAAACAAGAAGTCTAATAGAGGTAAGCATTTCATAAGCTGGAGAAGTGTTAATAATCCAAAAGAAGAAGGAGGTCTTGGTTTCAGAGATTTACATTTATTCAATAGAGCTCTCCTTGCAAAATCTGCATGGAAATTATGCTCTGACACTACTTCTATATGTTTTGCCTCTCTGCAAGCCAAATACTTTCAAGATGGAAGTATTTTCAATGCTACAAATAATGATAATTCAACTTGGTCATGGAAAAGTATTAGCTCTGACTACTCTTCATCAAAAGATATAGCTGCTGGAGTGTAGGCAATGGGAAAAAAATCATGATATGGCATCATAGATGGATTCCTGAGCTGGACCTTCCTCCAAAGCCTAAAGATGGCGCTTCCCACTTTCAAGATTATACTTATGTCCATCACTTATTCTCTGCAAATAATGATGGTTGGAATTCAAGTCTAATCCTATCTCTATTTGATTCACACACTGCTGCCTTAATTCTGAATATCTCTACTCACAGTTCCCAATAAGATAAGCTGGTATGGACTCTTGAAAAAACTGGTAAATTTACAGTTAAGTCAGCCTATAATAAAATTCTCAAAGAAAGAAATGGAGATTACTCAGTTGGTACAAGGATGCAGGGAATTTTTAAGAAACTGTGGAGATTACCTATACTTCCAAGAACCAAACAATTCATGTGGAAATGTGTAAAGATTCTGCCAACAAGAGATAAACTGCTGGAAGTGATTCAGGATGATGATTTCAGCTGTCCCTTATGTTATCATGAAATTGAATCTGCTAATCATATTATTCTAGACTGTCCTTTAACTAAGGCAGTTTGGTTTGCAGTTCTGGGACTGCACATTGTGCAGGGTAGTATTCTAGCAGATTGGATATGTGGATGGTTTGATAAGCTCATAGACAGGCAGATCCAGGAAGTTGAAGTTTGTAAGATAGGAATTGTAGCTTGGTGTATATGGAATGCTAGGTGTGACAAGGTCTTCAAAACAGAAGAGAATTTGCAGAAGAGAATTTGCAGAAGAGAATTTGCAGAAGAGAATTGTACCTTAACCCCTGAAAGCATCATCCTGAGATGCAGAAGAGAATTTGCAGTGTTAGATTACAAACCAGCTGCAAACCATAGACTTCTTGTTCCTCAAAACAGGATTAATCTTCATTGGCAGCCACCTTTATCTGGTTATTTTAAAATTAATTCTGATGGATCATTTCTTGCAGAAAATAATACTGGAGGCATTGGACTAATTTGTCGAGATTTTGCAGGTACGCATCATGGATCAAAGTGCATCCATCTAACTACTGCAATTAGTCCAGAGCAAGCTGAGAGTAAAGCTTTATGGGAGGCAATGCAATGGGCATTAGAGAAGAAGCTGGAGAAAGTGATTTTTGAGCTGGATGCAAAGCTTGTAGTGGACGCACTCTTGGGAGATTCACTTAACATTGATTGGAGAGTACACAACTTAATCTTAGATATAAAGAACTTATTAAGCATTCATTCCTCTTGGCAATGTTTCTGTGTGCCCAAAGAGAAAAATAAAGTAGCAGACTCTCTTTCTAAATTAACTAGAACTCAATTTATTAGTGGTGTTTGGCTTTTAGCTCCTCGAGATGAAATTATTAATCAACTTCATGAGGATGCAAACTATGTACACACTATTTGATCTTAAATAAATTAAATTTTCCAGTTTCAAAAAAAAAAAAAAAAAAAAAAAAGAGCTTGGCAAATTATACAACCTCTTCTTGAATTGCATACTTCTACTGAACTTCATTATGTTAACTTGTCAAAACGTAAGATTCAAACTTGACCGCGGATGCAACTCAATAAGAGGCATTAAATTTAAACTGAAAACTTCCAATTCAAGCTCAGGGTAATCACTATCTCAAATATCGAAAACAGACCATAAATTAAAATCAATAAAATTGCAAACCACTCCTAAAGCTTTCAAGATCATCTGGAAACACATAAAGGAGTTTCCTTAAGGAAGTTTCTTACTTCACAATAAGAAACAACAAGACACGGTATATAAAATTGGAAGTAGCCTAGTTGAGCTATTCTAAGTTCTAAATGCAATCAGAACAAAGATAGGAAACAAAGTTGTGTAGATCAACTAGAAAATACGCAAAAACTACTGCTGCTTAAAGTACCAACTGCAAATTACTTGAACAGACCAGGATTCAACCAGTCCCTGCAACACAATATAATTCATCATCAACAATTAGATACAAAAGAACAACCTGTGGCACGATATGAAAGGTAACAGATTGTTGGATTCATTCTTTCTTACTTGCTTATGTCATCAAGGTGATCATCAAAATCAACAACTTCCTGCCATTTCTCAGATGAAATATAGTCTAGCAAGACTATGTTTGATGACGGCTCCCTGATGGTCAATCGACCACCTCCATCAGATCCACCACCCTGCCTCCAAGTTTTAGATGCATCCTTTGTGTAGAACTGGTCCAAGAAAAATATCCACAGCTCAGTTATATCATAGCCAATGTATTTAAGCAAGTAATAGATGATTTAGATAGAGCTATCCAATTGCAAACGCAACAACACAACATACACCGACTTATGCATGCTTTGGTAATTGTTATCAATATCTAGAAAGTTCATGATTGAGTATGGCACTCACTCATCTGATAAGACAACTACCACGTACCAATTTTTTTAAAAAAAAAAAAAAAAAGGAATACAGTATTGTATACAAACAGAGAAATTCAAAACATGAAAACTTGAAGAAAAATCAGATGCTGGTTCATTAAACTCTATAAACCAGAGAAGGAAAATGGCATATGACTCTAGAAGTTATCTCTATGCTGATACTAACTGGCACATACTATAGACAATAGATAAGTTCAGATATTCGAAAAAAAGACTAACCTCGACAACTGGGCTCAAGCCTTTCCCTTTTGGAAGAGCTTCCAGCTTCTTATTATCCAACTGAAATCGTATACAAACTCAACATATCATCTAGAAGCATTTGAAAAGAATTATAATAACACACTGCACTTCACTTATAAATTAGCATAATCAACGAAACGCATGATATAATCAATCCACATGAAACCTACCAAAATCACAACAGCTTGAGGAAAGTATTTATGAATTTGATCCCCAATTCTCTTTGCAACATTTCCCAGCTCAACATCATCGTACCTCTCATTTCCATGATAATAACCAACAACACTCATACCTTGAGATCCATAACGCTCTTCTATCTAATCAAATAAATTAATCGATAATTTACAAACACTAGATAACAAAAACAAGGATATAATCAAGTTGTTTTTGTTATTTTTAAAATACCTGAATTAGAGCAAGTTCAAGAGCTGGTAAAAGACCAATCTGAGAGTGAGAAAGAGGTATGGAGTCAGAGATCTCAATAACATCGTCTTTACCGATACGACCAATGAGAATACCATTAACAGATGATGTCTTGTGTTTCAATGCATGAAGAACAAGTTTGATGTATGCATTCTGCCCAATCTCGTACTTCAGTTCACCTCCCATCTCTGTACAAACCCAAAATATAAAATTTAAGGTAGAGCTGTTACAGATTTTAGAGTTTGTCTATACATACAAAGAAGATTAATTCGCAAAATATCCAGATTGAATTGTGGTTTTCGTGGGAGATAATGGAGTTTCTAAGCTGAAGAGACAGAGAGAACTTTTGAGACAAAAATTTAGATCTACCCTAATTAGGATCAACGAATTGGAACAGTTTACACTAAACATTAGAACAGTTTTAAATTGTACAATTAATAACAACCTTAATCAACAATTAAATGAAATCGAAATCGAGATTGTCAAATTGAATGAACAAGAGAGGGGTTACCTTAGATCTGGTACGACTATTCACTGAAGTGTGTGATGTTTGAGCTCAGGTTTGATTCTGAGCTATTCTGAGTTTACAATATTGGGGGAAATAATATTTGGAGTCGTCCCGTTTCGTAAAAATTACTCGATCTTTTTATCAAGATACCGGTTTTGCTTTGGTAACAGATTCAAAAGTCAATCGAAAAGTTAAATTGCGACGTGCAAAGAAATTTAAGCCGGCTAGGTCCGGGAGCAACCAGATGGGTAATTTTAGATTTTTAGGACTACTACCAGGGCCTGCCTCCGCCCAGCAGACCTGCTTATGGCCGCCCAATTTAGAAGTGGATGATAATTTAACTGCAGTTGTATTTCTTACGCCTTTTGAACTTCGCAAGATTCTGTATATTTGATTTCTTTAACTGGCGTCCTTTACGATCCAAGAGTTGCTTCAACCTCAATGAAGACTTTTGATACCAATCTGCCTCTAATAGATAACTCTATTTGATTGCTCTTTTGATTTTTCAATCTAGGTTTGGAAATTTGTTTGTAATAGATAAAGTCCAGCAAACCTCACGAATCCGGAACACTTACACTCAGTTAGCTGAGAAGCCTGGATTACTAACCACCTCTCAAGAACAATGTAAACAAATCAAAGAAGAGTTTAAATATCTATCTTGAGGAATCACAAAGTTTGGGACGAAGGGAACTTTGTGATTTCTATCTATCTTGTTCCTGATATGGGATTACAAAAACCTCAATATCAATAAGAACAAGATCTGGATATAAGAACTATCAGGTGAAAGATAGTCTGACCGAACTTCACGATTCCCTAAATGAAGTTTTCAAAGTCGTAACCTAGAATATAGTTCACGAAGAACCCAGGTTGTAGAGGACGACTCTAGCTTAGCAACTAGGACACAAAAGTGCTAGGATTGAAAAATATTGTTGCAAGAGTCTCACTATTTGTAGATTTTATAAGATCTTCAAGATAAGATAACTTGAGATCCAAGCAAACACTTTGTCAGTTTAGATAAAATTATTATTAAACAGAAGAATATAAATTATGGTCCAGGGTTCCAGCACCATGTGCAATGATAGTTCATGTTGGCAAGTATACCTAATGAACTTACAAGCATAAGTGGTGTTCATTAACACTCAAGAGTTAAACTATGATTCACAAACACATAGTGATTTAATGAACAAAGTTGTCTTAGAAGTGTTTATGAGAGTTGTAGTAAAGCTAAACATGTTTGTTAAAACAGTTTCCGAGCTTCTGTTTATTCAAAACTGGGTAGGTATGCGTACCTCATATACATAACCATGGAAATCCGACGAACTCATACTGTAAGGGTACGCATATCGGGTATGCATACATTGTCCGTTCACAAACTCATATCCCAAGGGTACGCGTACAGGGTATGCGTACGTCCCGCATTCCCGAACTCAGAACCATGGGGTACGCGTACTCGGTATGCGTCCTTTTTCCAATTCCAGAACTCAGATCACTAGGGTACGTGTAGTGGGTATGCATACCTACCATGTGTCCATAATTCAGTATGTTCTGAAAACTCTTATTATACAATTCAGAACATTCCTAATGGCCATACTTTTTTTTAATACGAAAAGAATTCCCAATGGCTATAGATAATAAATATCATTGCTTGGGAAATTTTCAAATGATCAACTTGAGACGAAAATAATTCATGAACAATAAATTGGTTTTAACCAATATTGTTAAGGATCTAAGAACATTCATTGCTTGAATCGTATTTCGAGAAATTTATCGAGACAAGCTTGACTCAAAAAAATTTCTTTTTAATATTAAATCTATTAAAATCATACGACATAGTCTTGAAGCTAAATCTATTAAAATCTATGAAAACAATTTGGATTAACAAAAAAACCCTCAATTTCTCGACTAACAAATGTACCTAGTCTTGAAGCTATATCCTCAGTACCGGTTTATCCAGCTGACCTACCTGACGGACCAGATTATTCCCGATCACTGATCAAGTTCTCCAAATATCTTCGTTTGTTCTCCAGTCTTCAATCTTCAAGGGTTATTTAGTGATGTCTGATACTCAAATACCATACTCTAATTCTAGTCCGAGACTTGACTTTAGTAGACTGGAAATCACTGTTATTTCTTTTGAATCTCCAATATTTATCTTGAACATGTCCATTACTTCCATAGAAGGAACAATATTTAGTGAGGCTTTCTCTTTGGGGTTCGGTTCTTTTACTACCACCAAGATTTTTCTCATCATCCTTATTAGATCCTTCAAGAATAAAGGTATTATTTTTAGTATAGAAGGTGTTACCATTAAACTCGATAACGCTGGTATTTCCAAAGAAATTTTGACCAAATAGCATGGCCGAGATCTTATCAGAACTTCCGGAGAGCCTTTGTTCTTTAGCGTATCAATCTATTTTTTCTTAAGAGATATGGTCTTAATGATATTCTCATTGAGTTTGTCAAGCTCTTGATTTTTCACTTGATATATCACATGAGTTTGTCAGTTTTTCTTCAGTTGAAGATTTTCTTGGTGAAGTTCTTCACTCTTTCTAAAGATATCAAGAATCACCTCGTCCGACTCATCATCTGAATCAAGACTAGAATCCATAGTTATTTCCGCTGTAAAAACTGAACTTTCCATGCAGTCTTCAAAGACATGTTCACCAGGCATGTCCTCAAGGGAAACGATAAAGGCATTATTTCTTTGATAATAATCCTTATTAGGACATTTTTTTACACATGTCTGAAACCACGACATTTGAAGTACTGAAGGAGATTCTCATCACCTAAAACTTAAAAAGAAAGAAAAAAGAAAAAATCCTTGCTCAGATCTAGTCTAAAAGGACCAAATCTAAGCAAGAAAGATTTGACGGCTCTAGGGTTTTTCTAGAAAGGGAATAGAAAAAAAAAAGAAAAGAGAAAGATAATAAGCATCGATTAATGAACAACTTATTAAGCAATCATAAACGCCCCTCTGTTTTGTAGCTCATAACATAATATTTCTTACTTTTGCTATCTCACTTGTCCATTGTAAATCCAAATCTTATATTTTCTTTTGGCAGTGACTAAATACAACCCACACAATACTAAATGCAACCCTTTTAAAACGTTATAAACCTCATTGAAGTAAGTGAACAAAACTTAAATTTATCTTCTCCTATTTAGTAGGTTTTAGTTTTGCCCTAAATAATTCATAATCCCCAAAATCTTATCAGTACTCCAACTCAATCAAATCGTGTAAACAAAGATTCTTTAAACAAAGTGTGTTGTATATATATAATTAATAAGTAAACAAAGATTCTTCGCCACAATAAGACATGCGATTGTTGCCACTGTATATTTCGATTTCCCCCTTCAAGATCAGAACCTTCATGATAAAAAAATCAAAACCCATTTAAAAAATCAAATCAAATTCAAAAAAAATCTTGAGAAACGGCTGTAACTAAAGGATCCAATTGAATCAATCAAAGCTGGTAAGTATGTTCATGGGATTTAAACAAAGTTGAATCGCCTGATGTTTAAGTTAATATGATAAATAGACAACTGTGATGGAATAAACATGACCGATCAGGAAAAAAAAACATGGTTCGTGTCTGCAAATATTGTTGGGCAGACGAAGAAGATAGATATTGTTTACCTACATCAAATAAGGTTTCTAGTAGACCAACATGATTGTATTTATCACTAGAGTGGGTTGTATTTAGTCACTACCTTTCTTTTTTTCCCGGATGTTTTTTTGTAGAATGATTATTTACAGTATTGTGATGAAATTCCCCTATATTTGCTTAAAACTAAATTTAAGGCATGACAATTTTGTGAACTTGGTTCAGCCCGTTCTCTGTAATGATTTGGATTAGTAGAATTTTTTATTTTTTTTGGAAAATAGAGGTGGTTAAGGGAACCCCAACCATTACAAGCAAAAGAAAAAATAAAGGAAAAGAAAGCCAAACCAACTCACTACAAAACCACAAAGACCAAGGCATAAGACACCAACAAAACTATCCTCCACTGATAGAGTTTCTCATGTAGATTTTCCTCATTTTGTCTTCCTGTACAATCTTTTTCAAGTCATAAGAAAAGTCTCTTGGATCAATTTCTTGAAAGCTGCCAGAATGGGAAGCATTGGCCAAGAGATCAACTGTTCTATTGGCTTCACGGAAGGAATAACAAGCAAAAAAATTCATGAAAACTATTCCCGGGTCTTTGGAGGATGCCCAAATATGATGGCAGGTCCAAGGTGGCGCAACATTAGGTTTAGAGAAGAACGACACATCCAACTTAGAGTCCATATGCAAAGAAACCTTCAAAGCCCTCTTCATAATAGCAAACTTGAGACCAGCTTCAGCTCCTTAAAACTAATGAACAATAACAGATACTCGCTCTAAGTTGCCAGTCATAGCACCAATTGGCTCACCTTTATCATCCCTTACGATGGCTCCAAACCAGGCACCATCACCCTTATAAGCACCATAAATATTAATAACAAACTCACTAGTCATTGGTTTAACCCAAGAAGTATCTATCTTATTAGGATGGTATAATCTAGGAGATGACTTTATTCCGCATATTATCTTCCATTAAAGTATCAACAAAGGCCAACTTTAGCCTCACATCCTCCCTAATTATCTGTAAAAGAATAGTAGTTGGCATCACTTTATTGGTGAATCTTTCGGTTTCTCTCACCCCAAATGCGGTAGATATAAACATTGAAGGCCAACTTGTGAATGGTTCAAATAGAGATGTCCCCTCTAAACTTATGCATACCACTGAAGTTGACTCTCCCAGTCAGAATGAGACACACGTATCAGACCTACAAGCCACATCAGTTTCCTCCAAATAGTAACAACATAATAACATTTAGACAATAGGTGTAAATCATCTTCAACCATTAAATTGCAGAACACACAGACATGGTCTGCACCCACGCCCCAAGAAAAAAGTTTAAACCTAGTCTTAATACCTTTATGAAGATCCTCCCATGAAATGAAGCAATGCCTAGGAATGTATGCATCATTTCATAAACAACTACCAATAGTAGCATCAAGTTGGTGGTCGGTGTCATACACAAAATGAGGGGGAAACAGACTAAGGAGGTTACCTTGTGGAAGACATCGATCCTTTAGCTTTGTGCTATTCCCATTACAAATTAAGTGCATAACAAATTTAGTGTCCGCTTCCCGATGATCCAGAATACGCCGCCAATACCAAAAAGCATCCACAAAGGTCTTAAGATGCCAAAACCTTGCCTTTATTTAGATTTTCCTGAACCCACTTAACCCATAACATATCCTTATTGATAACAATGTCAAGATATGTCTACAGTTAGAAGCAGTATTGGTAGTGTAGTTACCTAAAATCTGAGAGAGGTTAGAAGTGGGATTCTATGGTTTTTGAAAGTGAGTTACGGGAGGTTGAGCATAAACAGTCTCTGCCTAAACCGCGCACAATAGCCGTTCAAAGGCTTCTTCAGTCACAGGGAAGAGGTTTAGGGATGGTCTTATGGAGGGAAGCAGACGAAGAGAGTGATCAGAGAATTCTAAGGTTTGAAGAAGAATTGCTATGAGAGGTTATGAGAAAGATTGTGATAGCTTGGAAAAATAGAGGACCTATTTATAGATGAATTCTCTAATCTCAGGTCGGTAAAGATAAGGATTGCTTTCCATGGCGTACAGAGCAATTCTCTCGTCTCTTCATGAATAGATAGAGATAAACTAGGTTGAGTTTATCTCATTATTCCACCGCCTTTACTCTCTTCTGCGGTGAGAAATAAGCCGGGTATTTCTCACACGTGTCGTAGACCTCCATACCAAAACCCTAATTGTTATCCCCCATTTGTGTGAAGCTGAGTCAGCCTTTGTGATGATGTGTTGAGAGTCTCTTTAGCCTAGTTGTCCAAGAACGAGAGATACTTTCCGATCTGTAAGAATGACTATGATGAGTCACGTGAAAAGGCATAAGATGCCTCAGAATTCGTGTGGAGAGTCTGAAAAAGAGACTCAATTCCTTCATGAGGCTTGTGCCTATCATGGAGAATATTTAGCCTTGTCTGATATTTCTCGAGAGATTTGAATTTCTCTGAGAGTCTGTGGAGAGATGTGAATCTCTCCGAGATTTTGAGGAGAGATTTGAATCTCTCCGAGATTTTAAGGACGGATGAAAATCTCTACGAAGATTTTCTTAATGGATCTGAATCTCTCTGTGGTCAGATGGGACTCGTCCTGAAGAGAGAGAAAGGGTTTTGTATGCCCGATTAATATCTCTGCGAGAATTTGGCTCACTTTTCTTTGACCAGCGTATCTTGCAGAGATGTGCTAGGAATCAACTGTGTGTCCATATGATGGGGCCAACAAGACCAGTGTTTCTCGAAAGGATGTTCTGGGACTCTGTCGAAAGGGCCGGTCTGGAGGCAAAATAACCAGTGTATCTCGCGGGGATGTCTCAGGATATCTGATTCTCGTTCATACACCTTTACTGAGAAGTCTCTTACTTGAAGCATTTTGAACTCTACCAATTTATTTTGTACCCAGAATCTCTGAGTTAATGGTGTAAGAGTCTTCATCTAGGAGTTGGATGTTTGAGCCCCCTCATGTTAGTCGCAAAGATACATAGTTTTTCGTCAGTCCCCAGTTTGTTATATGAATAAGGTTTTTTATTGACTCAGGATGCTTGGAAAATGAAATAAGACCCTTGTAACGCATGAGATTGAGTCTGCAAGGTGGGAAAGCGATACTCTATGAGTTGGAGACGTCCGTAGAGAATCATATCGAGGTACTGACCGCATGTGTCTTCCTGCACAAGATGAAGTTGTTGTTCGGCCTCTACTAGGTGTCTTGATAAGGATTCATGCGAACTTGGGTAGCCAAATCATCTATCGAGATCTGTCTTTCTTCTGGGAGATGGTAACCAAAATTAAGAACAGTGTACGCCTTCTAGGACTAGCAGAACTATGAATGTGGCTGAACAATCGATTTTTGGTGACTTTGTTGATGGGATAGTTCTCTGTAAATCTTCTAGGAATTTCTTCACGCGGTAGAATCGTGTTTTGACCTGGGGAAGTTGTAAGTGATCGTCATATCTTGTCCTTTGCTCATCACGTTTGACTCTGACTTATGGGATAGCCTGCCGATCATATGTTTTTGAGAGAGGAGGCTTTTACTGACAGAAATGCAAGCAGCATGTGGCTTGGATCTACGGTCTCGGATCCTTCCCCTGTTTACTTCAGTGATAATAGTTGGTTGCGGCTGTATGTCGAGTAATTAAGTTCTATCTGAATTGTTGGCCTCATGAGTATCGCTTCAGATTTCTTTTCCCTTGATAGATTCGGCTTCAAATATATTATCCTTCTCCGTCTTGGGTGAACTGAGGTTCATCGGAAAATGAAATGTGATAGTTTTGGTAAAGATGAACTAGTGGCTCATCGAGGCTTGGCCGTAACTCCAAGGTTTAGTTCCTCTTCTTTCTGATAGAACGGGTGTTGAGGTAGCATATCGACTAGCAGCTTTGCGTCTTCGGATAAGGCTGAGTTTCAGTTGAGCCTCGTCTTGGGATCTAGTTTCGCTTCATACTTTGTCGCGTTCTTTTCATGATTCTCTGAAGCAGGAAAGGCAACAAGATGTATCTTTTTTGGTGGTTTATGACCCTATGTGGCACTGCAACGCTTTTGACTAGGTTACGAATTTTTTTTGGAGCCTTCCCAAGTTTCCGCTAAGTTTATCCTAAACGAATTTTGAAGTAAATATTCATCAGAATATCCAAGTTTAGAGAGTCATCTGGTCCTTAAGAGTGATAAGGTTGGCTGGATGGTTGCTCCTTTGCTCTATCACGTTCGTAATGAACTTTATCTTCTCCGGTGAGGTCGATTGTAGGCAAGATCCCGTCAGTGCTATTCTCAGCAGTTTTAGTACT
Organism: Papaver atlanticum; assembly: GCA_023531105.1. Classification (NCBI taxonomy): domain Eukaryota; kingdom Viridiplantae; phylum Streptophyta; class Magnoliopsida; order Ranunculales; family Papaveraceae; genus Papaver; species Papaver atlanticum. The sequence continues at coordinate 7,113 of JAJJMB010005585.1, read as the reverse complement.
CCTTCTTTAAGAAACATGTACTCGATCTAGATTTGTTGGATTTATCCCTACTGGTAACCCTAAAGGCGTTTTCAGATAAGTCTGGATGTCGATCTGAGATTTTGCAATGTTTTCAAGGATTAGCAGTAGATTTTTATGAAAATAGGTTACTAGGGCGTTTTGTTATGCAGGAAGAGATCCATGTAATCCGGAACGCACTAACCTATTCACTAAAGTCAAACTCTAAAGAGAGAGAAAGTGCAGGTAGGGATAACTCTCTCGGCTAAGTTTATAATGGATTTATAGAGACTGAATCAATGGAACGTTTTTGTGTTTGGATTGGCGGAATCGTCTTCCTTCCTAAGAGACCATGATTAAAATATGTAACTGAATGAACAATCTCCATCTGTGGTCGCCAAAATGTAGTTACCTAAAATCTGAGAGAGGTTAGAAGTGGGATTCAAGCGTTTCTGAAAGTGAGTTACGGGAGGTTGAGAACGAACAGTCTCTGCCCAAACCACATACAGTGGCCGTTCAAAGGGTGCTTCAGTCACAGAGAAGAGGTTTAGGGATGGTCTTAGGGAGGAAAGTAGACGAAGAGAGAGATCAGAGAATTCTAGGGTTTGAAGAAGAATTTCTCTGAGAGGTTATGAGAAAGATTGTGATCGCTTGGAGAAATAGAGGACCTATTTACAGCTGAATTCTCTAATCTAAGGTCGGTGAAGATAAGGATTGCTTTTTGTGCCGTACGGAGAAATTCTCCCGTCTCTTCAAGAATAGATAGAGATAAACTAGGTTGAGTTTATCTCATTATTCCACCGCCTTTACTCTCTTCTGCGGTGATAAATAAGACGAGTATTTCTCACACGTGTCGTAGACTGCCAAACCAAAACCATAATTATTATCCCCCCATTTGTGTGAAGCTGAGTCAGCCTTTATGATGATGTGTTGAGAGTCTCTTTAGCCGAGTTGTCCAAAAACGAGAGATATTCTTCGATCTGTAAGAATGACTAGGATGAGTCATGTGAAAGGCATGAGATGCCTCAGAATTCTTGTGGAGAGTCTGAAAAAGAGACTCGATTCCTTCATGAGGCTCGTGACTATCATGGGGAATATTTAGCCTTGTCTGATATTTTCTGAGAGATTTAAATTTCTCTGAGAGTCTATGGAGAGATGTGAATCTCTCCGAGATTTTGCAGAAAGATTTTGAGGAGAGATTCACTTTGCAGAGAGATGTGAATCTCTCAGAGATTTTTCCGATAGATGTGAATCTCTCTGAGATTTTGAGGAGATTTTGCAGAGAGATTTGAATCTCTCCGAGATTTTGCAGAGAGATGTGAATCTCTCTGAGATTTTAAGGACGGATCTGTTAGAGCACTGCTCGGTCAAACTCGCAAGCGTTGCTACCTCAAGATTGTTTGTCAAGTTTAGTTGATCAAAACTATAGTCTTGATTTCTAGTCTACTTATAGCTATGTCTCGGATTAGGATAGAATGGGTAGTTGAGCTTTAGACTTCACTAAGATCTACTGAGGAGAGCTTGGAGGAACTTCATCAACAAAAGGTATGTGGAGACTAAAACTTATCTACCACTTTGAATCTGTTCAATTCTATCTCCTAATGAGACTAAGTCGTATAGCTATGCGGACTTTTACATTATACCATTTGATATTTCGAGCTGAGTTTATCTCGCTTATCTATTTCTCGAAATATGTGTTGGAAGCTTTTTGCTTTAACTATGTTCATCATTATTCTTGATGAGTTAAGTTGGAAACAATTCATTTGTTGGAAACTAAGTATTGAGTCAAAAGATGATCATGTGGAAATTGCCTTGAAACATCTTACATGATTTGTGTGAGACAATCATTTGATGTCGACTTGGAAAGTTTCCTATTGATCATTCGATCACTTGAAAATTACTTGAAGCTAATAGTTTATGTGAGACAGCTATTGTCGTCTTCTAAGGATGTTTCAATGATTGAAATATGAGTTTAGAAAAATTAACCATGTTTGGATACAACACGGTATGCATACCTAGTATGCGAACTGTTTTGTAGTGATTCAGGTCCGGGAACCTTGTTTGCGTACCCAGTATGCGAACTGTTTTAACTGATAAGGTTCGGGAACCTTGTTTGCGTACCTAGCTAGTTTGTAAATGGTTCTACCTGAGTTGGGTCCGGGACTGCTGGTCGCATACCTAGTATGCGAACGGTACGCGACCAGGTAGACAAGGCTAAGGTCCAGAGCAGTTGTTCGCGTACTTGGTTTGCGAACACAGTGGTTCAAGTTCTAAAATCGGTTAAATATGTTTTTCATACTCATGAACAAATACATTTATATGAATTAAGGAATGCAATCTTTGCAAACCGCGACTTAATGTTCATAAATTGATTCTTATATATGTACTTTGTACGATTACGAATCAATACGATTTTGTTTCAATTTGTTCATATATATTTCTATGAGATAGTGAACAATTGAAAAACTCTATGTGAAACACAATTAGATTCATTTGATTATCTTTCATGATTGATTGATCATCATATTTGATCTAGAAGTGTTAGATGAATGTGGTTAAGACAAGAGTGTTCATATGGCTAACTTAGGTTAATTGTTATTGAGCCAACTCAATATACACGTTTAGGTACGGTTACCCATATCTAAATGAAGGTATATTTCATTTGTGTGTAACAACCTAAGACCATTTAATGGTGAGGATTAATTTCTTTATTATTAAGCAGACTTAGCTTGAATCTTAAATCAGGTTTTCATCTAACGGTGAATATTGAATGCTTTGTTACTAAGTTATCTTAGCATTGATTGTAAGCAACTTTGATTTGAAAGAATATATAAGGTAGAACTCTAGCAACTGGAAAACCTAATCCCGACACTTTCCTGTGTCCTAGTTGCGTACTAGAGTCGATTCTCCTTTAACCTAGGTTTTTCCAAAACCATATTAGGTTAACGACTTGAAGACTTCACTTGGGATTCGAGAAGCCATATCCAACTATTTTCTCTGTAGTTGCGTATTCTGATCTTACTTGTTCTATTGTGTTGAGTACTATCTTCTCTAAGATTTGCTCGATATTTATCTCCGATAGATAAGATATAAAAAGTAATCACAAAGTTCTTCATCTCAGACTTTGTGGTTCCGTAATAACTTCTTCTACTATCATATAGTTAAGTTATTGTGAGGTGATTGATATTTTTAGGTTGCTCTTCGGGAGTATAAGACCGTATTATAAATTGGTTCTTGTTCACCTTGATTTATAAAAAGACGAAACAAAACTTTGTAGGTATTTCTGTGGGAGACAGATTTATCTATCAGAATAGACTTATCTGTGGGAGACATATTTGTTTATAAGTCTTCAACTTTGGGTCGTAGCAACTCTTAGTTGTGGGTGAGATCAGCTAAGGGAATCAAGTGCGCAGAATCCAGCGTGGTTCTGGAGGAGTAAGGAACGCGACTGTACCTTAATCGGTGTGAGACTTGGTTAAGGCTCAACTACATTCCAGTCGGAAGTTAACTTGTAGTAGGCTAATATTTGTAGCGGATTAATACAGTGTGGTGCTCCAAATGGACTGGGTCCCGGGGTTTTTATGCATTTGCGGTTTCCTAGTTGACAAAATTTCTGGTGTCTGTGTTATTTATTTTCCGCATTATATTTGTTTATATAATTGAAATATCACAGGTTATGCGTAGTTCAATCAATTGGTAAATACGACCTTTGTTTGTTGGATATAAATTGATTGACACTTAGGCATTGGTCTTTGGTACCGTCTAAGTATTTCTCATATCAATCAGGCTCATAGATTTCTATATGTTTGATTTGCTGATTGAATTGAGAAAAAGAGATACGTAGTATGCAAACTGTTTTGGTATGATTCAGGTCCGGGAACCTTGTTTGTATACCTAGTATGCAAACGGTTTTAACTGTTAAAATCCGGGAACCTTGTTTGCATACCAGTATGCGAACGGTGCTACCCGAGTTAGGTCCGGGACGGCTATTTGCGTACCCATTTGCAAACGGCCGGACAAGACCAAAGTCTGGAAACTATAGTTTGCGTACCTGTTTGCAAACTTAGTGGTTTAAATTCTAAAATCGGTTAATTTTGTTTTTATACTCATGAAAAAATACATTTATGAATTAAGGAATGCAATCTTTGCAAACCGTGGCTTAATGTTCATGAATTGATTCTTATGTAAGTACTTTGTACAATTATGAATCAATCCAATTATGATTCAATTTTTTCATATATATTTATATGAGATAGTGAACAATTGAGTAATTATATGTGAAACACAATTAGATTCATTTGATTATCTTTCATGATTGATTGATCATCATATTTGATCTAGAGGTGTTAGATGAATGTGGTTAAGACAAAAGTGTTCATATGGCTTACTTAGCTTAACTGTCATTGACCCAACTCAATATATACGTTTAGGTACGGTTACACAAATCTAAATGAAGGTATATTTTATTTGTGTGTAACAAGCTAAAACCATCTAACAGTGGAAAGATATTGCTTTGGTTTTAAGAAAACTTAACTTGAATCTTAAATCAGGAATTCATCTAACGGTGAATATTGAATGCTTTGTTACTAAGCTATCTTAGCCTTGATTGTAAGCAAACCCTGATTTGAAAAACTATATAAGGGAAAACTCTAGCAAATGGAAAACCTAATCCCGACACTTTCCTGTGACCTAGTTGCGACTAGAGTCGATTCTCCTTTAACCTAGGTTTTTCCAAAACCATTGTAGGTTAACGACTTGAAGACTAAATTTGGGATTCGTGAAGCCAGATCCAACTATTTTCTTCATAGTTGCGTATTCTGATCTCACTTGTTCTATCGTATTGGGTACTATCTTCTCTAAGATTTGCTCGAGATTTATGTCGGATAGGCAAGATATAAAAAGTAATCACAAAGCTCTTCGTCTCATTCTTTGTGATTCCATAATTAATAACTTATTCTACTACCATATAGTTTGGTTATTGTGAGGTGATTGATATTTCTAGGCTGTTCTTCGGGAGTATAAGACCGGATTATCAATTGGTTCCTGTGTTACCTTGATTTATCAAAAGACGGAAAAAAAAACTTCGTAGGTATTTATGTGGGAGACAGATTTATCTACCAGAACAAACTTATCTGTGGGAGACAGATTTGTTTATAAGTCTTCGAATTTGGGTCATAGCAACTCTTAGTTGTGGGTGAGATCAGCTAAGGGAATCAAGTGCGCAGAATCCGGCGTTGTTCTAGAGGCGTAAGGAACGCGACTGTACCTTAATCGGTGTGAGACTTGGTTAGGGCTTAACTACATTCCAGTCCGAAGTTAACTTGTAGTATGCTAGTTTCTGTAGCGGCTTAATACAGTGTGGTGTTCAAATCTGGACTAGGTCCCGGGGTTTTTCTGCATTTGCGGTTTCCTCGTTTACAAAATTTATGGTGTCTGTGTTATTTCTTTTCCGCATTATATTTGTTTATATATAATTAAAATATCACAGGTTGTGCGTAGTTCAATCAATCGGTAAATTCGACCTTTATTTTTTGGATATAAATTAATTGACACTTGGGCACTGGTCTTTGGTACCGTCCAAGTATTTCTCATATCAATCAGGCTCATAAATTTCTATCTGTTTGATTTGCTGATTAAATTGAGAAAAAGAGATATAACTCTTTCTTGGTTGAGCTCGCTTTATAAGCTGGTGCTCTCTGAATAATATTGGAGTTAGTCCATATAGATTTCCGAACGAATTATTGGGTGTGGTTGTTATAGCCACGCTTTTTCAGGATCAAAATCTCTATGAAGATTTTCTTAACGGATCCGAATCTTTCTGTGGTCATCTGAGACTCGTCCTGAAGAGAGAGAAATGGCTTTGTACGCCCGATTAATGTCTCTGCGAGACTTTGGCTCACTTGTCTTTGACCAGCGTATCTTGCAGAGATGTGCTAGGAATCAACTGTGTGTCCATATGATGGGGCCAACAAGACCAGTGTATCTCGAAAGGATGTTCTAGGAGTCTGTCTAAAGGGCTGGCCCGGAGGCAGAATAACCAGCGTATCTTGCGTGGATGTCCTAGGAATTATTCGGAAACCTCAGTAAGTCGAGTCAGAGCCTAGAGCATACATGACCAGTGTATCTCGCGATGATGTGTTAGGAATCAGTCCTTGATCTCAAATAGGGTGAGTCGTGCTTACGAGAGACACATATGTCTCCGCTTTGGGTCATAAGTACGTCGGGGATGTTTTTACGCATCTACAGAGCCTAAATGACCAATAGTATCTCGCGGGGATGTATACCATAAATCATGGCATCACAATCGGCTGCATCTCGCAAAGATATGCTGGAATTGTGGCTGTTCTGGTTCATAAGTCTGCCGGGGAAATTTTACACTCTACAGAACCTACGTGACCAGCGGTATCTCGTCGAGGATGTGCGTTAGGAATCACGACATCACGACCAGCAGTGTCTTGCGGGGACGTATACTAGAAATCGCGGCTATGGGTGCCTTGAGGACCAAAGGATTAATATCTCCCGTGAGAGTTGTTTTGTCTATGATCTTGAAATAACGCTTTTTCCCCTTATCCAAATTTCATCATGTACAAGTAGTCTCAATACAACGAATAGCCAAGCCTCCCTCTTTATACGGTAAGCAAACAACAGTCCACTTGACCGAGGATTGTTTATGATTAAGTTCAATCCCATACCAAAGAAATTTCCTAAAGATATCATTAAGGGTGTTCACGGTTCTCTTCGGAAGCGTCCATAGTTGCTAATATTTCTTTAAGCGGCCACAATTGTTCATACTTCACTCTACAATTGTTGTTTGGAAACATTAGATGAAACGTTGACCAGGGATACTTGAGTCGCATCCATTTTTTTTTATAGTAGCTAATGCACTATGATATAAAAGTGCCTTAAAATTTAATTATCTGCAAGATATTATACTACTGGGTTTGTATTTTGGTTGCTCAAAAAAAAAAAAAAAAAATTTAATTAAGGCTTATGAAGATTTGAACCAAAAATTAGGCTTGTGAGGATTACTTTATAGTTTGCCAATCTTTTCACCTAAGGATTTTTCTTTTCATTAAAACGGTGAATTAGTTTTTTGGAACATTAATTCTTACTATT
>JAJJMB010005563.1:0-25587 GCA_023531105.1 Papaver atlanticum | reverse complement strand
AATAAAGGAGAGACCCATTACTAAAGACAAATAGTTTGAGGTGACACCATAAGAGAGTTTGATTATTGAATTATTCATTCTCCCTCTTTCTTCGTTCTTTCTCTTTGTGATCGGTTTTCCTCTTTTTCTCTTGTCGATCGGCTCAATCGATCACCTAAAGAAGATGCCGGCGATCGTGATGATCCATTTATTGACAGTTACAAAATTCAGATTCTTCCACTTGGTCAAACTAAGTCCGCTATTGTGGCCATTCAATTTATATCTACCTCTGGCTAGACAACTCCCAAGGATTTGCGACGTTGTATCTAATTCTTCTTCGCTTTTCATATTCAGACTTCGGTTAATCCTTGGCCCGGACCGCACCAACGGAGTCGTAGATGGAGGACGAAACAGATGGGAGAGGGCGTTAAGGCTTTTCTGTCAAGAGGTGTTGCCTAGCTCGGCAAGACAACGCCACAACAGCGACCATGAAGCTAATCTCCAGTTTATGCTTCTTACAGCACCTGTTTGAGTTTGACTCGGTCTCTCCACTCACTGAGCTTGTAATGGATTCGCATTAGTCTGAGGTTCTTCTTAGAGAAAGTCAACTATTTTTAATTGTAATTTTATGTTTTATGGATTAGTATGATGTAGTGAGTATGACAGATGATGTAATGGATGAAATGGTATTTAATATACGAGAACCAACATTTATGTGAATCCGACTAACCAACCGCTCGATATATTTCTACAAAGAAATTACAACACTCCCAAGTCCCAACTCCCAACTAGTTCAATTTTCATTTATCCACTATTTTGGATCATGGAGTGCACAAATAAGAAGTAGTGGAAACTGGGAACGATTCAATGGAAATTTGATTATATTTACAGACGTTTTTCAATGATTCAAAAGATGAACCTGCAGTTCAACTACCTCAAAATTTCTTTGCTTTTCTTCCATACAGTCGAAGAAGATAGGATAAACAAGAAGATTACTCGTGTTAAAGAGGTAAATTAAACTTAAAAGAACAGACTAATACTAAGGAAATCTATTGGATGGGTTCATCGATTCACTATCTTCCCTTACAACATTTTCCTTGATCTCTTGAATCATTTTAATGACTTGCCACATTGAGGGTCTTTGTTCGGGGGACGTCTTACTACAAGCAGTAGCTAATTCAAGAAGCATCCAAAGCCGATTTTCATCGCCACCTTCAAATTCTCTTTCAGCCCCAACCCAATTTTGAAGATCAGTAGGAAGATGATATAAATTCAGTGCAGGCTTGCCAGTAAGAAGTTCTAGTAACAGAATTCCGAATGCGTAAACATCAGACTTGGTGGTTGGTTGAGAACCAGCATTTCGAATCTCAGGTGCTTTGTACCCAGCTGAATCTGGGTCATCCAAGGAATCGGCTAGAACTGAAAGGCAATAATCAGTAAGGCAAGCTTCAAAATCAGCACCTAGTAGCACATTCGACGATTTCAGGTTTCCGTGAAGTAGTCTTGACGCTTGGTGAACATAAGATAATCCTTGTGCAACATCTTCCGCTATTTTTAAACATGATGTCCAGTGTAATGGCTTTGATCTTGTTGATCTTGAACCTGCACCCAATGGGTTAAAACTTTCAATAAAATTTCCCTTGTAAAAATAAAAGATTAATATTCAAATCAAGGTGAAAATGTCTTATCTTACTATTAAGGCATCAATTCGCATGCTACAGTTGGTTTTTACTATCTAGTAATCACAGATAAAAGAAAGATTTTCTTGTCTTCAGCAATGGCCTAGAATGCCTCAAATAAAGTTAGGATTTTACAAGGTATAGGTTATCAGTAGAGACAGCATCAATAAAATAAACATAATTCCTTGACCCTAGAATCAAAGCCATCCTCGTCCGTGACCTCCATTAAACTATGTTCTAAACTAGTACGTAATTTCATCATTAAAGAAAGGGATTACAGGGCCCATATCTTATGCACGGGCAATATCCCTTTAGTGCGGTGTTAGCATCATCCTCAAGATTCTCCTGTTGGCATATTGCCGCTCATACTTAAAGTGAACAGGATGATTTTCATGAGTTTGTCTGAGCTCACTGTGAGAATGTTCACTTAATCATTACTAACGGTTCGTTGTTTACAAGTTCATAATTATGCCGCATGCTACCAGGAGTAGTATTTACAAATGCATAGGCCGCATGACAACTGCTACACTCATCTAGTGTTCCTAAAAGTGGCATTGGTGAAACAACTGAGCCCCATCCCTTGTCAACTCAGACAAATGCAAATCGCTAATACTAATGCATTTCAGAGAGGGAGAGAGAGATTCTTACCATGGATTAGAGAGAAGAGACTGCCATTAGGTTGATAATCATAAATGAGAAGCTTTTCATCTTTAGCTTGAAAATAAGCTCTGAGAGGAACAAGATTAGGATGTCTTAAAACACCAACTGATTCCATATGATGTTCAAACATTTCTTTACTAGCTTTTGATGTTTTGACAACATCGAGTCTTTTAACAGTAACAATCAACTGATTGTCTAAAACAGCTTTATATGTAGTACCAATTGAACCTCTTCCAAGCATTTCAGCTGAAGCTCTCATTAACTGTTCCAAACTATAAACTTGATTTTCACCTGCACAAAATATCAAATTCCCACTTTTTCCCAGCTGAATCTTCTGCATTTCTTTCACTTTTGTCTGTAATAAATGATTATCTTCTTCAACTCTCATTATTACTCCATCATCAATCGGATAATTAACTAACTCAGGTGGTGATGATACTGAAACCCTCTGCTTGCTTCTTCTTTTAATACCTAGTAGAAATACTAAAATTAATCCAAGAAATACCAATGCTGCTATTGAAACCCCTATAATCAAAATGGGTTTCTTGTGTTTATGAGAAAATGATGAAGAAGGAAGAAGCAGCCCTGATAATCGCTGGCTTTGGTCATTTCCTGATGGTTCTGGAGCTATTGGTGAAGACCTGAAAAAGTGTGCATTAGAATGACAATCTATATTCAACATCTCTCCACATAGTCCTGGATTCCATGAAAATGATGATGAGTAAAAACGGGATAGGGCAGCAGTAATGGGTATTGGACCGGCAAGATTATTGCCGGAGACATTGAAGATTTGAAGAGAAGATTGGTTCAACGGAGGAACCGACCCATTAAAATGATTCCACTCAAGTCTAAGATAATACAACCGATCCAGACCGGTTATCTTGGGTGGAATTAAACCAGAAAGGTTATTGTAAGAAAGATCTAAGGTTCTTAACCTATGAAGAGATAAGATTGAAGGAGGGAAAACACCAGAAAATGAGTTATGATGTAAGAAGAGAGATTTAAGGTTTACTAAACCAGAAAGATCAGGAATCGGTCCAGTGAGTGAGTTCTTCCTCAAGCTTAAAACTCTGAGTTGATCTAAGCGAGTTAATGTATTAAACCCAAAATATCCACCAAGATTAAACCCTTCTATTACAAAACGAACTACTCTTCCTTGAGCACATTTTACTCCTACCCATTGACAATGGTTGGTTGATCTGTTGTTTACAGGAAAATGAAGGTTGTTGTTCAAATCGGAAGTAGATTTAAAAGAAAGAATAGATAAAGCATCATGAGGCAATGCTTTGGCATTCTTCTTGTTACTCACTGATGAAGAAGATGAAGAAAGAGTAGCAGTAAATAAAGAGAGAAGAAGAAACAGAGTGATGAAGAGAGATTTTAGCATTTTCTTCTCTACTCAAAATGATATATTTTTGATGAAGAATAATAGATTGAGCTTAGATTTGAATCTATTTTTGAAGTTCCCCTGTACTCTATTAGGTCTCCCTCTCTAGTCTCTTGTCTATACATTGAGAGACTGTGAAAGAGAGAGAGAAAGGTGGAGATACGTGACAAGTATTTAGTATGTATGAAGTACTACTTGTCTATGGAGTAGAGAGAAGAACAGAGCTAAAACAGAACAGAGTAGGTGTAGGGGTGTCCTTATGCAGAGCTCACGACCAGAGAAAGTCACGTGAAGAGAAAACAGAAGCCAGGGATTATGCTTTCGATTGGGTGTCCTCCAGCTTAATTCTTAGTATTTTTTTCCGTTACAATTAAGGCTCACTTGGTTAACTAGTCCAATGACTCCAATTTAGTTCATGGATGCCAGTCGGAAAGACCTCACACGCAGCCAAGGCAGTCGTATAGATGTGAAAAATTAGTAGAACACAAGCCTAACTATATAGTAGAGCTTAAAAACTAAAAACCCAAAAATCCCCTATTAGCCGGGAACATTGCTAATAGGGGTACAGAGCTGCTATGGAGGGTTCCAAAATCCATAAGAGACAAAATAATTCGAACACATAGATTTGTGCACACCCTAGTTTTTAGGTACCCCTATTAGCAACCTTACGAAATTATAGCTATCCCAATTACTCCCGATCAACATTGTATCTAGAGAAGACAAGTGTTATCCGGGCACGATTTTACGGGATGGCTTTCTGCTCAAATAGCTTCAAAGAATTGGATAATCAAATAAACATTTGGATTAGACCTTTTATATTATTTCCACTGGTTATTCGCATTTAGTCCAGGATCCATCACGGGCCCTAAAAGGTTTAAGGCTTTCAGATCTAGATTTTAGATGTGGGACATATCTGATCTAATGTCTTAGAAGCCACTTGAGCGGAAAGTCATCCTACAAAGTCGTGCAGGATAGCATTGCTCTTTATTTTATTTTTTTAAAAACCATCAAAAATATCGGTTCTCACACGGCAGTTGGATACAAAAAAAATTACACCATCAATATTTGAATCCAAAGACTTATAATTTTCGCACTATCGATATTTGAATCCAAAGACTTGTAATATTAGTGATTTCAATGGGTCCGGTTCCTCCCGGGACCACTAGAACTGGAACCAAACTTGATAAAAGAAGATAGGTCCTGGTCCACTAAATTAGGTCCCGTAACCGGACCTGATAAGAATCCTAGATACTCATTGTGTATTCAAAAATTATCGAGCTATTCAAAAACTTAATATCTTGTTGTTTTTGGCTTGAATCTAAACTATTTTTATATAAATACACTATTAATTCTTTGTTAATATATTAAATAAAGATTAAATGCAAGAGAAAAATGGAAAATGGAAAAAATCAAAGTCAAGACTAGGTAAATACTTTAAATTTTGCTAAACGGACTAATAAAACAGTGAAATAAACATGTACCCGATACCCGCTGGGTACCTAAATGGCTATAGAGTCCAATTTTAAGACCCGTAACCGAATCTGAATCAACCGGATCCGATTCGGTTTTGGGTAATTGGGTACCCATTAACAACCTTAACTTATATAAGTGAGAGTCTTTCAATCCATATAGTCTACCGATAAATATCCAAAATTGTTTTCCTAACGAAGTTATCAGTGCCTTTCTTTTTTCTCCGTTCCCATATAGTAATCATGACGGATTCATGGAAAGCGCGTTGCAAATTGTAATAATTCAGAAAATAATCCCATATTGACTTTATGGGTCTTTTTTTTTTAAGGAAAAAGGTTAAAATTGTACTGATGTAAGGGCAACTCTTATGATATGGAGGTAAAAACATCCATAAGTTAAAGAGTATTCATATATATGCAGATCCTCAGTATTTAGTGTAAACAAAACCTACCGTGGAAAATAAAGAAGTTAGTCCATCCGGTCATTTTTAGTCCGAATTTTCAAAAAAAGAAAGAAGAAAAAACTCATCCGGCTGTGCTTCAGCGGGATCATCTCAAAATTTTGAAATTCACAATGCATAAAAATGTTGCAAATTGCACAGATACCGTTGTTATGCTTTAAGAACACATATACCAGTCCCTATTTACATCATTCAGAAAGATAAAACTCTCAACCGGTCATAGAATGGCTTGATAGAAAAAGAAAAAATTGTTGCATCCGGTCATTAAGTGACCGTATGAGAGAAGAAGAAAAAAATACATATATACAAGTGTCTGGATGGGTATCCGGTCATCCAATGACCGGTTGGACTCTCCGCAACAACCTCCTCAAATTTTTGGAGTTCTTAACGGACTTGATGGTTTTGTGGACTCTTTAAAACACCATAGTGACGTTTTTTGGCCCACAACTTGTGGATCATCCAAGATTTATGAATGGTTTTACTTCCCATGGGAGTTTCCCTAAAAAAAACATTACAGATTAAGTCTGCACTTTACAAGGTAAATGCCCAAGTTAAATGTTAAGAATTTCTTTTTCTATCTCTCTCTCCTCTCTCTCTCTCCTTCTTCTTCTCCACCAAAACCATCAAAAACAACCATTCTCTGCTCAGATCTAGTCCATTTTTTTACTAGATCTGAGCAGATTTCTTTATTTTTACTTGCTTTCTTGGTTAGTTAGTAGATTAGTTTAGTTTTTTTATTATGTTTTCTACTTATCTACACCGTTTTGGTGGTTTTATCTACTCTTTTGAGGTTTATCTTCGCTTTAATGACGATTTTGAGTTATTGGGTTGGGTTCTAAGATCAATAGTGATGCTCTCCAACGACGAAATCTCCATCTTTGTTATCTCCGGCGACGAACTCTTCATCGGAATCTTCATCATCTACTTATCCGGCGACGAAATCTTCATCGGTGGTCTTTTTGACTAAGGAAGCTTCATCACTATTTACAAGAGATTTGAGCACCACTCCTACTCCTACTTTTGGAGCATTTCTCTCTAAAGAAGAAAAACAAACTAAATGGTTGGAATTTAATTCCGAGAAAAACCATCCTTCTTCCGATTTAATCGGATCTTATTCATACTTGTATTTGTCTTACTCCGGTAATCCTTCTCTTTCTCTTGTCGGATTTCTCGGTATATTGCACTCTTACGGTATGTTCTTGTTACTTTGTATTATCTTATTTTCGATCTTAAACTCATTGTAACCTTGAAATTCCATTAATGAAAAGGTTCTTGTTTATCAAAAAAAAGAAAAGGTAAATGCCCACGTTCAGTGCGTCAAAAATCTCCAGAATATGTAAAACTAGACCATTTCTCCGCAGATCTCCACTGAAACATGTCATGCCGAATGACCTTACAGTGGGAACAATAGTCAGATATTTTCTCAAAATCAAAACAATCCATGAATGTGAACCCATTGCGCACGCACTACCAAAAATATGTCATTCGGAGGCAACGAGAATCAATCTCAACCTGAGCCCTTAAAAAGTGAGTAAAAGTTTTGTTAATCATGTTATTATCTATACGCTTGGGCATATCCGCCGCTGAAGGAAAACGGGTTTTCTTCCTCCAATATTCTTGGCTTACACCATAAACATTAATCCAAATTTGCGCAATGGATTGAGGTTGAGCGTTAGGTTTACAATCATAAGATCATTGCTAGAAGTGGATTCAACCAGGATTCAATCAACAAGCCCTAGTAGTACGAACCTTGGGGATGTCTTCCTGCGACGAGAACTGAGACAATAGATATGACATGTGAGAAATACTCCAAGTCATACTCGCAGGAAAAAAAGTCTTGAGTTTGAAGAACCACGATATGGAGCAAAACCTTTTGGAAATACCATACGACCTATGAGGTTGTTGCGACAATCTTTCGCTCTATGGGTATATACGTCCTCTGAAGTCTTAATCAGGAGAACGTTTCCATTCACGCAGGGCTTAAGCAATTTTTATTTATTTTTTATAATAAAAATGAACTTTTTCATTAATGGAAATTCGAGATTACAATGAGTTTAAGATTGAAAATTAAGAGAATACAAAGTAACAAGAACATACCATAAAAGTACAATACCGAGAAATCCGACAGGAGAAAGAGAAAAATTACCGGAGTAAGGAAAATGCAAGTATGAATATGATCTGATTAAATCGGAGGAAATATAGTTTTTTTTCGGAATAAAATTCCAACCATTTAATTTGTTTTTCTTCTTTAGAAAGATGTGCTCCCAAAATAGGAGTGATCTGCTCAAATCTCTTGTAACTAGTGATGAAACTTTCGTCATCAATAAACCCTAAAAAATGAGTACTTTAGATTCGAGAGATCAATCCGTATAATTCTGGCCTAAACCAATAAATGGTCGTTCCAGTCTTGCTTCGGTCACAAATGAAGGAGAAGAGTTGATCTTAGGAAGGGAAGCAGAGAAAGTGTTGAGATCAGAATGATGAACTCTATAAGGTATGATTGTTTACGCATGCTAATGATAAGCTGTCTGTTCTGTATGTTTTTTGGATACTTGTGTTGATTGTTGAATAGGTTTTTTTAATGTATTTTTATATCGAGTCATAATTGAACACCCTGATCTCATAGGAAGTGGAGGTAGTGAAGTAGTGAAGAGATGGAGATCGTGTGAAAGTGACAAAAACTGTGTCCCTATTGTTGAGGGAAGACTGGATGGTTGTGCACCCACTACTCCTTTACTTATCAACTGTCCGCTCTTCTTGAAACTTTCATAATAGTAACGTTGCACATCATATGTTGTAGAACGCCAAACCAATACCCTGACGAACATCCCCTATTTGTGACCTTGTTAATATCTCGAGTGAAGAAGAAGTCGACTTGTTTGACTAGCTTGACCTGCATGACTAGGTTTGAAAAAACGGGGGTCTAACAACCACACCCAATATTTCGCTTAGAAATCTGTATGGACTAACTCCAATATACTTTCAAGAGAATCAACTAGACAATCAGACTCAATCTTAAGAAAAGCATATCAAAGAGTTATATCTCAATTTCTCAATTCAATTCGCAATCAAACAAATAGGAATTTGCGAGCCCGATTGAATATAAGAAATAACTTGGACGGTATCAAAATTTACAAATATCCAAGTGTCAATCAATTTAATAGACAACCAAAGGTTGGATTCACAATTGATTGAACTTACGCACAACCTGTGATATTTAAATTATATAAACAAATATAATGCGAAAAAGAAATAACACAGACACCAGAAGTTTTGTTAACGAGGAAACTGTAAATGCAGAAAAACCCCGGGACCTAGTCCAGATTTGAACACCACACTGTATGGAGTTGAGCCCTAACCAAGTTAACTTTGGACTGGAATGTAGTTGAGCCCTAACAAATCTCACACTGATCAAGGTACAGTTGCGCTCCTTACGTCTCTGAATCCCAGTAGGACTCTACGCACTTGATTCCCTTAGCTGATCTCACCCACAACTAAGAGTTGCTACAACCCAAAGTCGAAAACTTGATTAACCAATTTGTCGCACATAGAAAAGTCTATTGAATAGATAAATCTTTCTCCCACAGATAAACCTATGAGTTTTATTCCGTCTTTTGATAAATCAAGGTGAATAGGAACCAATTAATATACCGGACTTATATTCCAGGAGAATAGCCTAATAATATCAATCACCTCACAATAATCTTAATCGTATGGTAGCGAAACAAGATGTTGTGGAATCACAAACGATGATACGAAGATGTTTGTGACTACTTTTGATCTTGCCTATCGGAGATTAAAGCTCGAGCAAATCTTAGAGAAGATAGTACTCAATCACGATAGAAAACAGCAAGATCAGAACACGCAAAAATAATTGGGTCTGGCTTCACAATCCCAATGAAGTCTTCAAGTCGTTAACCTACAAGGTTTTGGAAAAACCTAAGGTTAAAGGAGAATCGACTCTAGTCGCAACTAGTATCACACAAGAGGTGTGGGGATTAGGTTTCCCAGTTACTAGAGTTCTCCTTTATATAGTCTTCAAATCAGCGTTTGCAATCAATGCTACCTTGATAACAAAACATTCAATATTCACCGTTAGATGAAAACCTGATTAGACTCAAGCTAATATCTTTCAACCGTTAGATCGAACTTAGCTTGTTACACACAAATGAAAGGTGACTTCATTTAGATATGTGTAACCGTACCTAAACGTGTAAACCTTTGTTGGCTCAACAATAGTTAACCGAAGTTAGCCATATGAACACTTTCATATCAACCTTATTCATCTTAACCATAACTAGTCCAAATGACTCAAATGAAACTAGTTCTAGAGTTGTTCAATTGTTTACATTCTCATAGAAGTATACAAGACACAATTAAAGCAAAATCGATTTTGATTCACTCGAATCAAGTCATGAACATTATAGCCACGGTTTGCAAAAGATTGCATTCCTTATTATATATAAATGTATTAGTTCATGAACAAACCGATTTTACAATATTATCCACTCAAGTATGCAAACGGGTACGCATACCTAAGTGGTCGGACTAAGTTTGGGTTCGCCAGTATGCGAACGGGTACGCATACCTTCCAAACTCAGCAGAAATTCCCGGAACAGAACCTCACGCCAGTACGCGTACCGGTATCGGTACAAGGTTCCCGAACTTTCACTCAACTAACCAGTACGCGTACCGGTAAGAGAACTTACGGAGCCGCACAGTATTTACACAAAGATGTGGATCGGGGAAATACCAATATTGTGGAATATTCAAAGATTCATTCTATTTTTCATCAATATTTGCATAGAGACATGTAATAGACTTAATCTTTGTAAACAAAAGTTCATCCTATCTTCCATCAATATTTTCATACTGACATAATAGGTTTAACTTTTGTTGTCAAAAGTTCATTCTATCTTTTATCAATAAAGACATATGATAGACTTAACTTTTGAGCAAATACGGGACAACCATAGTTCACGGACGCAAACACACATATCCCATAACAAGTTGCAATATATAAAACCATAAAGATTAATACTGCAAAAATCATCTTCCAAATCAACTTTAGAATTTAAATAAATAAATCTAAAAACATTGCAAGATTAAAATCGTTTGAAATAGCTATGTGTACTCACAATAATTGCTATTCCAAACCTAAGTTATCCTTCTTAAAACACAAGAATAAATTCTCATAATAAGTTTCCTAGACAAAATAAAGAAAATCAAGCAAGAATAAAAAAAAAAAAAAAAAAAAAAAACTCATAAACCAACAAAATCGATCACGAACGACAATCAATGATCACATCCAGAACCTCCACGAGTCTTGAGACCTTCGAGCTTGTGATTAACAGCATTCACTTCTTTTTCATAAAAGATATCCTCATTGAGAAGATCTTTAACATGTGTCTTCATGAGAACAAGGTCTGAATTAACCTTTTTCAACTCAGTTCTTAACACATCAAGACCCTTCATAGTATCAACGAGTTTCCGTTTTGCTTCCTCAAAGTATTTAAGAAAATCATGAACCACTTCAGCAGAGACCATATCCTCATTCTCAACATCCTGATATGTATAGGCATAGTAGCATGATGCATCAGGATTTTGATTATCATCTTCTAGTAAGGGTTCTTTTCTTCCTCCCTTAAGACTCGAAACCAATACCTTTATCAAGAAAACCTCTTGCAAAACCACCAGTGCTAGAAGGTGAAGACATTCTTGACAAAAAAATAACCTAGAGTATGCGTACGTAACTCAATAGGTTTGGTATATAAATGGTTTCTTAGGGACGGTAACTTTTAAGGTTTTCATAGTTGGTTCGTGACAAGTAACACGGGTACTCGTACCCACATAAGCTTGACCCATAAGAAAAACAAACCAACACAGAACAAACTTTAAGACTCAAGAATATAATTTTTCTACGTGAAGATTTTCTTTCACAATAATTTGGCTCAATAAATTTTATATCTCCTTAGAGAACCAATTTAGAGCACAAGAGTAGCAGGCAACATAGTTGCAACAACACTTTTTCAAAACAAAAAAATAATCGAAGAGATTCTTGAGACACAACCAATACTTAGGCAAAGCTGTCTGTGGACAATAGTTTAGCTATGGACAATAAGAAGATAGCTCAACTAATCAGAAAGCATTTTTGCCGAAAGTATACCCGATTATTAACAAATCTTACTCAACAGGATTTTTATGAGTAAGCATTCAACCCTTGTGATTAATTAGCACAAGTATGAGCCCTAAGATCATTAAATGAATGGTGTTCACGATTGAGTCTTTTCTTTCTTGCAATTCTAGGAGAAAATCCTTTTTGATGTGAAAAATTATCATAAAACTTGTTGTCATCAAAATATGAGACTAAGTTAGAGTCCTTACCAGAAGAAGCTTGTGTGGAAGATTTTGACAGCCTGTTGATAAGATCCTTGTATACTTCAATTATCAGATTAAGGTTGTCCTTCATATCTCCATTGTTGTTTCCATCTAAAGAAACCTTTTTCACATCTTGAACATCATTATTTTCGTTAGGTTGAGAGGGACCTTTCTGAAATCTCCTTGACCAAATTGTATTAGAGTTACCGTTTGTACGATCATTCGTTGAGCAAATTGAACTGACTTTCCTAGAAGAATTCACAGGGTGAGTACTAAAACTAATTGGAGATTCCTAGATTTGCTCCTTTGAGAATTGAATCTAAGGTGTGTTGAAGTTGAACAATAGAATTGTCATTCAAACTAGATTTTCTCTTACGTTCAACATGTCCTTTTGAATCAGAAAAGAGACATACTTTCTGATCACCGAAGTGATTAGAGTGAATAATCTTAACAACATCGTTAGGAGATTTCTTTCTTCCGTGTGATGTGGAGATTCCTTGATTAGAGGAAGAACCAGGCACATTTTTTCCAACAGGAAGGGATTGCGATTAGCTTCTGGAACTGAAGTATCAGTTGAGTGAGAAGCGATTGGTATAGTGGACTCTTCAGAACATCCTTGAATAGAGAGTTTACTCAAAAGATGTTCAATATCCAAGGCATTCTCTTTGAGTTTAGCCTCTAGTAAGGTTCGTGAAGAACAGACTAAGGTGTTTTCTTCATGGAGAACCTTTAATTGAGAGTCACGATCATTTACTATACCATTGTTGATGGTGGTTTTTAGTTGAGGGCTAAGATTGTAAAACCCTGTATTTAATGTACCGTCATTCTGCAAAGAGACGGAGCCATTTGAAGTAATGAGTGCCCAGCCTTTTTACTTACGCATATGTTGAGCAATTCAGTATATTTACATGAAATTTATCCAGAATGGTGCATGTAGCAACTATCCCAAATATTCTATAAATTTCAACATCCCGCATGTATTATTCATTAATGCAAGGCTCATTGAATACCTTCATGTGCTATATTCCCCGGATGAACCCTTAATATTGATATGACATGACAATTAGTGTTCACTCGCAGCTGAGTAGCATGAATTTCCCAAAGTATAAAGATTAAGGTCTGCATGAAAGTACTCAGTCGGAAAGCATGCTGCTCTCTGACAATAAAATTTAAAGAACTCTTTGTCAACATACAGAACTCACCGAATTTAATCAATTTTGTGATAATTCACAAGATTCAAATATTAACCTAATTAATTTGCAAAAATTAGGTTTTTTGCGCCTGCACAATATCTCGGACCCTGCTGGTCGAAACTAAACATAGGAAAGATATGCAATTGATCCGCCATGGACTAGTAGGAGCAAAGTCCTACCAAAAATCAGAAAACAAGAAATAAAAGAGGAGCCGCGGAAAATAGGAGCAGCAATAAGAGGAGGCGTGGCCACGCCACATGGCCGGCCAGTTCGCCCTAGCGGGCGCCACCTGCAGATGGCCACGCCCCCATGCTACTCTTGCCGACCCTCTTTCCCATCGACCAATCAGGTCACTCTAAATGCGCCGCACGCACTTGGAGTGTGTCCGGGCCCATGCTGCTTGCCGGCCCCCTTTCCCATCGACCAATCAGGTCGCTCTAAATGTGCCGCACGCACTTGGAGTGTGGCCGGGCCCATGCTTCTTGCTGGCCCCTTTCCTATCGACCAATCAGGTCGCTTTAAACCCGCCACACGCATTAAATAAAGCCAAACTGCGCTAACACCTAGTGGCCGTCGTGTCAACATGGCCGACATGCCAATTAGCTAATCAACCTGCCAAATCACACTGGCATACTAATTGGCAAGCCATTCTATTCCAACGAGTTGTGGCCATGATCAATGGTCACCCTCTTTTCCACAACGAGTTGTGGCCATGATCAACGGCCACCCCCTTTTCCATAACGAACTATGTCCATGATCAATGGCCACCCCTCTTCCATAAGGAACAATCGGCTACGCCGCGGCCTACCCATATGGCTTCTAAACGATCACCCAAATATTGGACGAACAACTGGGAGCATTTGGTAAACAATTTTAGTATGAGCTACATGCCAAAAGTTTCGTATGGATGTCTATCATAACATACTAAAAAATCTAATCAATCGGATTAACGAGCTACAAGATACAGCTTAAAAGACGAGCTAGGTCATGGCTGAAAACTGACAGAATTCCTCCTGAATTCTTCCTAAGTTTTTACTGTCGGGCTGTTTTCACCTCCTAAACGAGCTCAAAACCTAAATATGCCCTCATAAGAAGATAGGAAATTATTTTATGATAAGAATGGAGGGGCGGATCGTCAAAATCCGAGTTCGTATGAGAATTCTACAGCAGTTTTAGTGAGGGTCTCACATCTGAATTTTCTGATTACGAAATTTCATGAATTAGCACAAACTTATGCAAATCATCTCAGCCATCCAACTTGGCTAGCCAACTTAACCGGTTTAGATTTAATTTTGGCCAACCAATATGATGTCAAAATGGCCACCAGCCACCATTCTCCTATAGGGACCGATCACCACATCTTTAATGTACATAGATAGCTCCTGGCAGCTACTCACACATGACCACCCGCCACCTAGCTTGTGCATGATTGGTCAGAATAACTAGGTCTTGCAAACAAGACCCATTCAGCAGCCTGCTGCATATTTTCCACGAAAATACTCGAGACATCAAACATGTCACAAACTGGGGGATGTTCATCAGGGTATTGGTCTGGCGGTCTACAGCGTGCGGTGTGCAACACGCCTATTACAAGAAAGTGTCAGGAAAGGTGGGTAGTTAGTGATGATAGATAAGTAGTGGAATGAAACCACCCAGTCTTCCCCTCATAGTGGAGACGTGGTTTTCACCATCCTGCACGATCCCACTCCTCCATCACTCAACTATTCCCAGTTCCTATGAGATCAGGGTGCGTGCAACTATGACTGATATAAATAGGTTTTAAACGTATTTCAACCAACAACACAGTTTTGGTTATCAATACAAGTATCCAGAAAAAATACCAAGAGATGATAGCTTACATTCCACAAGCCAGTTCCATATTCTGATACAAGTCATAAAATAGCCACACCTTCAGAGTTAACCATTCTGATCTCAACACCTTCTTCGCTTCCCTCCCTAAGATCAACCCTTCTCCTTCACTTTGTGACCGAAGCAAGACTGGAACGACCATTTCTTGGTTTAGGCCAGGATCGTACAGATTGATCTCTCAAATCTAAAGTACTCCCGTGCAGTGCATTTGTTTAGGGTTTGAATTCGTTTCTCATCAACACACCCAAATTTACCAAAACCAGCAGAATCAGTTTTTACCCCAAAACAACCATTAAGCACATTGACTTTGTGTTTAAACCGATTAATTTTATCATCCTGGATTCTAATAAGTTTTAAAATCACACTCTCTTTGGCTGCTTCCTTTTCTTCAACAGAGTCATACCCGTTAGAAAGGTAATCAGGAAGACACTTGTCAATGCACGTCTGTTTCGTTGGAACACTAGGTTCATTTATATTTGAGATTGATAAATCTTTCTCTTTAATAGATTTCATGGAAACAGAACTTTTATTTCTGATGATGCGTTTATCTGAGATAACACTATTGTCCATAGAGTCAGATCGCTCCAAACACAGACTTATAAGGTCTTTAAACGTGTTTGCCTGCTCTGATACCAATTGAAAAAGCGGGGGTCTAACAACCACACCCAATATTTCGCTTAGTAATCTGTATGGTTTCAAGAGAATCAACTAGACAGTCAGACTCAATCTTACGAAAAGTATATAAAAGAGTTATATCTCAGTTTATCAATTCAATCCGCAATCAAACAAATAGGAATTTGCGAGCCCGATTGAATATAAGAAATAACTTGGATAGTATCAAAAACCAATATCCAAGTGTCAATCAATTTAATCAACAACCAAAGGTTGGATTCACAATTGATTGAACTTACGCACAACCTGTGATATTTCAATTATATAAACAAATATAATACGGAAATGAAATAACACAGACACCAGAAGTTTTGTTAACGAGGAAACCGAAAATGCAGAAAACCCCGGGACCTAGTCCAGATTTGAACACCACACTATATTAAGCCGCTACAGACACTAGCCTACTCCAAGTTAACTTCGGACTGGAATGTAGTTGAGCCCTAACCAATCTCACACTGATGAACATACAATTGCGCTCCTTACATCTCTGAATACCAGCAGGACTCTATGGACTTGATTCCCTTAGATGATCTCACCCACAACTATGAGTTTCTACG
The DNA here is from genome assembly GCA_023531105.1 of Papaver atlanticum. Classification (NCBI taxonomy): domain Eukaryota; kingdom Viridiplantae; phylum Streptophyta; class Magnoliopsida; order Ranunculales; family Papaveraceae; genus Papaver; species Papaver atlanticum. Next base: position 9,283 of record JAJJMB010005563.1, on the reverse strand, counting down.
ACCCAGAATCGAAGACTTGATAAACCAATCTGTCTCATATAGAAAAGTCTGTTGAATAGATAAATCTGTCTCCCACAAATAACCTATGAGTTTTATTCCGTCTTTTGATAAATCAAGGTGACCAGGAACCAATTGATATACCGGACTTATATTCCCGAAGAACAACTTAGAAATATCAATCACCTCACAATAATCTTAATCGTATGGTAGCGAAACAAGATATTGTTGAATCACAAACGATGATACGAAGATGTTTGTGACTACTTTTTATCTTGCCTATCGGAGATTAAATCTTGAGCAAATCTTAGAGAAGATAGTACTCAATCACGATAGAAAACAAAAAGATTAGAACACGCAACTACAGAGAAAATAGTAAGGTCTGGCTTCTAAATCCCAATGAAGTCTTCAAGTCGTTAACCTACAAGGTTTTGGAAAAACCTAAGGTTAAAAGAGAATCGACTCTAGTCGCAACTAGTATCACACAGGAGGTGTAGGGATTAGGTTTCCCAGTTGCTAGAGTTCTCCTTTATACAGTCTTCAAATCAGGGTTTGCAATCAATGCTACCTTGGTAACAAAGCATTCAATATTTACCGTTAAATAAAAACCTGATTAGACTCAAGTTAATATCTTTCAACCGTTAGATCGAACTTAGCTTGTTACACACAAATGAAAAGTGATTTCATTTAGATATGAGTAACCGTACCTAAACGTGTACACCTTTGTTGGCTTAACAATAGTTAACCAAAGTTAGCGATATGAACACTTTTATATCAACCTTATTCATCTTAACCATAACTAGTCCAAATGACTCAAAATAAACTAGTTCTAGAGTTGTTCAATTGTTTATATTCTCATAGAAGTATACAAGACACAATTGAAGCAAAATCGATTTTGATTCACTCGAATCAAGTCATGAACATTATAGCCACAGTTTGCAAAAGATTGCATTCCTTATTATATAAATGTATTAGTTCATGAACAAACCGATTTTATAACATTATCCACTCAAGTATGCAAACGGGTAGGCATACTTAAGTGGCCGTACTAAGTTTGGGTTCGCCAGTATGCGAATGGGTACGCATACCTTCCAAACTCAACAGAAATTCCCAGAACTGAACCTCACGCCAGTATGCGTACAAGGTTCCCGGAATTTCACTCAACCAACCAGTACACATATGGGTAAGCATACTATGGTTCTCGGACTTGGATCAACACATATGCAATTACGCATACTGTGTACATAATCCAATTATTAAGTGTTCTAAACTCCATCTCAATCATTGAAACATTCTTAGAAGGCGACAATAGCTGTCTCACACAAACTATTAGCTTGGAAGCAATTTTCAAGTGATCGAATGATCAATACGAAACATTCCGAGTCTACATCAAATGACTGTCTCACACAAATCATGTAAGATATTACAAGGATTTTCACATGATCATCTTTTGATTTTCGTCAAGAATATAAGATGAACTTGATTAAAGCGAAAGCTTACCAACACATATTTCGTGAAATATGTAAGCGACTTAAACTCAACTCATAATATCAAATGTGCATAATTGAAGTCTATATAGCTATACGCCTATTGTCTCAAATAGGAGATAGAGTAGATATACTTTTGAGTGATAGATGAGTTCAAGTCTCAACATACCTTTTGTTGATGACGTTCCACAATCTCCCCTTAGTAGTTCTTCGTCTTCAATCGATGAACGCCGTGAAGTCTAATGCTCAACTACACTTTCTATCATAATCCGAGACTTAGCTATAAGTAGACTAGAAATCAAGACTTATAGTTTTGGTAACTAAACTTGACAAACAAGCTTGAGCTAGCAACGCTTTCGAGTTCGACTGAGCAGTGCTCTAAAAAGGTTGACCTGTATGACTAGGATGACATGTATGACTAGGTTGGCAAGTTGTGTCGTGTGGAACGTGGTTATCCAACATCTTTCCTTGACACCATGACACATGAAGAGTGGTCATGAGAAGTGGATAAGAGGATATGTGGTCATCCAAACAACTAAGTATATGTTGTTGATTGTGTATGTGAGACATGAATGTTTAGATCAATCATAGGTGAGCTATGCTGCAGGTGGATAGTGGCTTGTATTTGGTTAATCAACTCACATTAAACAAGTCGTCTAAAGGTACTCGATACATGTAAAGTATCATTCATAATCCATGTGTAATAGATGGCCTGGATCAGTCACAGGTCCGTAAGGTCAGCAAAATGCCTAGCTTCTTTTGTGGATTGGTCATCTAAACGAATAACATCATCAAAGCCATATAATGGATTGTCAAAGAAAGTTTCTTGCAAAGGATCATCGACTTCCTCTGATTCACTGAAAGGTTCATCAGATAATGGATTTTCAAACATAGTGCGGGTTAAAGGATCATGAACTAAAGTGTTAATCATGTTCACCTCTTCCAGATCATCTATCTCAGAAGACTTAATAACATTAAAGACATTTAGATCAGTAGTCATATTACCAAAAGATATGTTCATAAGTCCGGTTCTACAGTTGATGACATCATTAGAAGTGGCACATGCGACTCACGTAGACAGTCGCATATGCAGTTTACACACTTTTAGGGCAGCTTGACCGTCCCTCTTTGACCGGTCATTGGGAGCTGTACAAGAAAGTTATGGTCGGTCACGATAAGAGCTAGACTAGTTAGATTAATAAGCCAAGTCGAGTGGTCGGGATCATTCTGCGACTGAGTTGGATGGTACTATCCAACAACGAAGGAATTGAATTTCAAAGAGAAAATGGAAACATTTAAGCAGTTGAACATTAACATTATGTTATTAGAAGCAATTAGGAAAATGATTGCTTATGCAAAGTTCCTTAAATATCTTTATACACGAAAGCATAAGAAATCCTTTTTAGTTGGCCAAGTAAGTTCAATCCTTCTAAACTAAACACCTCCTAAGTATAAGGACTCAGGGTGCCCCACCATATCTTGTGTGATTGGTAATCACATGGTTGATAAGGCATTACTTGAATTAGGAGCTAGTGCTAACTTACTCCCGTACCATGTGTGTACACCTAGCTAGGTCTTGGTAAGTTGAAACTGAGCAAAATGACACTGCAATTGGCTGATAGGTCTGTCAAAGTCCCCCGTGGTGTCATAGAGGATAATCTCATTGGGGTTGATAGATTCATTTATCCAGTGGATTTTTTCATTCTAGATACCCAGCCTGTATGTTAGAGAACTGCTCGGTCGAACTCGCAAGCGTTGCTATCTCAAGCTTGTTTGTCAAGTTTAGTTGATCAAAACTATATCTTGATTTCTAGTCTACTTATAACTATGTCTCGGATTAGGATAGAAGTGTGTAGTTGAGCTTTAGATTTCACGGCATTCACCAATTGAAGAAGAATATCCTCTGAAGAGCTTGGAGGAACTTAAATGACAAAGGTATGTAGAGACCAAAACTTATCTATCACTCAGAAGTCTATTCAATTTTATTTACTAATGAGACTAAGTCATATAGCTATATAGACTTTGTGTTATACACATTTGAAATTTCGAGTCGAGTTTATCTCGTTTATATAATTCTCGAAATATAAGTTTAAAGCTTAGAATGCTTCATCATCTACTTGACAACTTTAGTTGTAAACAATTCATATGTTGGAAACTAAATATTAAGTCAAGTTGATCATGTGAAAATTACCTTGAACATCTTACATGATCTGTGTGAGACAATTATTTGATGTTAACTCAGGATGTTTCGTATTGATCAAATAATACTTGAAGCTAGTGGTATGTGTAAGATTACCATTATCGTCTTCTAAGGATGTTTCAAATCTATTAACGAGAGTTTTAGAACTACTACCAATGTATGGATACATCACAGTATGCGTACCCAGTATGCAAACTGTGAAGTGCTAGTTCAGGTCCGGAACTCTTGTTTGCGAACTGTTTTTGCGAACGAGTTTATCTGTGATAGGTCGGGAATTGTGGTTTGCGAACGGCAAGACTAGGCAAGGTCCAAAACGGTAGTTTGCGAACTCGGTTTGCGAACTCAGTGGTTAGGTTCTAAAATCGGTAAGTATGACAACTCGGTCACATATTCTGTATGCTAACTATTGTCTATACTCATGAACTCGGGTTCGTTTGCAAACTCTGTTTGCAAACTAAAGTTCCTGGATTTTTAATGTATTAAGGTACGCGAACTCTATTTGCGAACTAAAGTCCCTGGATTTTTAATGTATTAAGGTATGCGAACTTGCTTTGCAAACCGTGGCATTATGTTCATGAATTGGTTCTTGTATAAGTACTTTGTACACTTACAAACCAAACCGAATATGTTTCAAATGCTTCATGGATATTTCTATGAGATAGTGAACATTTGCACAACTCTCGTAAAACACATTTAAATACATTTGATTATCTATCATGATTGATTAATTATCAGATTTGGTCTAGAACTATTAGATGAATGTAGCTAAGCTAAAAGTGTTCATATGGCTAACTTCGGTTAACTGTTATTGAGCCAACTTGTTATTCACGTTTAGGTACGGTTCATCCATATCTAAATATAGGTATATTTCATTTGTGTGTATCAAGCTAAACCATCTAACGGTGGAGATTGACTGCTTATTTTCTAAACAAACTTAGCTTGAATTTTAAATCAGGAGTTTACCTAACGGTGGATATTAATTGCTTTGCTACTAAGCTATCTTAGCTTTGATTGTAAGCAACCCTGATTTGAAAGACTATATAAGGATGAACTCTAGCATCTGGGAAACCTAATCCGGATTATTAGTTGAGTTTCCTGTTCACCTTGATCTTTATCTTAAGACGGAAACAACAAATATAATAGACTTATCTGTGGGAGACAGATTTGTTTATAAGTCTCCGACTTTGGGTCGTAGCAAATTCTAGGCTGTAAAGGACGTTAGCTAGGGGACTCAAGTGCGCGGAGTCTTGCGAGATTCAAGAGGCGTAAGGAGAGCGACCGTACCTTAATCGGTGTGAGACTTGGTTAGGGATCAACTACATTCCAGTCCGAAGTTAACTTGTAGTAGGCTAGAGTCTGTAGTGGCTTAATACAGTGTGGTGTTCAAGTCTGGACTAGGTCCCGGAGTTTTTCTGCATTTACGGTTTCCTCGTTAACAAAATTTCTGGTGTCTGTGTTATTTCTTTTCCGCGTTATATTTTCATTAAATAATTGAAATATCGCAGGTTGTGCGTTGTTCAACCGTAGTTGATAAATCCGACCTTGTTTGTTGGATAGGACTTGATTGACACTCGGACATTGGTCTTTGGTACTATCCGAGTTATTCTCATAACAATCAGGTTCACGGATTTCTATCTGTTTTATTTACTGATTGTGTTGAGAAAGAGATAAAGCTCTTTGATATCTCTTGATTGAGACTCATTAACTTGGTGCTCTCGGAATTATATTGGAGTTTAGTCCATACAGATTGCCGAACGAAATAGTTGGGTGTGGCTGTTGTACCCCCCACGTTTTCACTGTCCATGATCAAAGTACTCAAATACCGGTGATTTCAGGTCGCCCATTTTTATCCATGGTTAATTTTCACCTGTTCTTTAAGAAACGTCAGAATTTATTAGAACTTGTTTGGTGTGAATTCAGGATCTCATTGCATTTTTTTGTGAACTTAAGTATCAACTGTTACAAATTGTAAAATGAATTTTTAATGGAATGGATATTTTAAATTTATTAATCAAGAATCTATTTCAGTGTTATGTCATTTTGGTTCTAGTAAGATTATTTCAGATTCACTGCAGGCATGAAGCCTATTTCGAATCTATTTTTTATATATTAAAAATTATATATACGACTGACTCAGTGAGTCTAACTTCTTTATTATTAGAGCCAGTAGTTGAATGTGTGGTTGTATAAAATTAAAACGCTTTACTAACGACCCTATCCGCGACTTATAAAATAGGCCATTTAACTTGTATCTATGACAAGTCTTGGCAGTCGCAAAACTTCTATTTTTCACTAGTGACCAATGTAAGAATAGATCAAGTTTTAGTATTGTTAGGGAAGGAATATAATGTTTCCCAATTTACTTTTTATGTTGTTTCAAATTTTAGCATCGATTAACAACTCACCTATAGGTCCTAATTGTCAAGTGTCATTATCGGATTTAGGTTTGATTGGTCAATGCACTATAACTATAAGTGAGTTAAGTATAATTCGATAAATGTAGCTTTTGTATAATTCGCTTCCATCCAATAATATTGATTTTACCCTTATTTTGAGTTTTTTTTCTTGATACAATTTATTAAATATTATATTATTTGATTAATATATTTTATTTTATTTTGTCATGAATGTGATTGTGATTGTTTATGTATTATTGTCATGCACATTTTAAAAAAAGTTAGATATAAAAATCACCGCTCTATTTTTATGTAAAAACAAACTAAAACAATGGACTTCCATGGTATGCAATCACCAGATGGAATGTGATCAAACAGCAACCGAGGGGAATTGAGTTTCTACGCAGTTTCAGAGAGATTAATTTCTCTGTGGAAAACTTGCTAAAAGAGGATGTGATCTAGAAAAAGGGTGTATAATCGTCTATAATGAAAACCACTCTTTTATGTAAGGTCTAGAAAATCCGCAATGTCAGTATTATAGATTTAGCTAGATGATAGCTCTTGTGTTTTGCTATCTTTTTCTGTTCAGGTGCTTCTTTTGGAGTTTCCTTTTTTGCTTTGTCTATTGGCTGTAATTTCGGTTTGGTACTGTCTTGGGTACCCTTTTTGCCTATTGTATTACTTTGCCTTTTGGCCTTTTAATACAATGTTGACTTAGCGAAAAAAAGAAAGATTATAGAAGAGTATTGTCTTTAACCCTAACTCAATTTATCTGCGTGCTTTGTTTTAATTATACGTTCTACTATATTATCTGTGTGTTATTTCTCTTGTTTACTGTTTCGCGTCTCAGCTTTGATTTTGTTTTGTTTCTGATTTCAGGGTCGTGGCTCTGTCAGCCTAGAGGTTCGGGTTCTTGGTGCCCGCCACCTCCCGGGCGGAGAGGCATACATGATGCTAGACTTCGGTACCGAGTGTCAGTTTTTTTTTTTAAAAGAGCCAGGCACAGATCCTCACTGGGGACAGGATTTTGTCTTCTCATTCATTCATTGGGACACATTTGTCCAACTCAAACTGAAGGTGTCCATCATCAGCAATCGTACCCTCGTAGCACACACTATGATTGGATGAGAGGATCTGGTTGCAAGAGCCTGTCGACGAGTACCTAGAAACCCTTGTGGAGATTCCAACAGAAACTTCCTCGTCGCCAGCACGAGCAAGGTACGACCAGCAGGTAACCAACATGAAGGTTTTGGATAGGTTTTCTAGGCTCTTTAATCATGTCAAGGCTCTTTTTGATAACGCAAGTAACTCGACAAAGAAATTTCTTGACTGCTGGGTTGATAAGAAAAAATGACCAACATCTCTCACACCAGGAATCAATGTGTTCCAGTTTCTGGCCTTGCACCGCCCATCCAATGGACCATAGACTAAACGCCACTTCCTGGAAGGACTATGTATGGGGACGAAAATATTATAATACAATTACATATAATTCTAACAAAGAAATGAAAGAATTAATGAACAATTTTACCAATGAAAAGAATATATGATTTGGTTAAGATTCTTCTTGTCATGATCAAATATTTCGTGCAAAGAAAAGGAGAAAAAAATGCGGCAGGACTTTATTTCATTTAGTTTTGTTTACCTTTTAAGAAAAGTAGAAATTTTATAAATTACCTGAATTTTGATGGGCGTTCAAAAATAACCCCTGGTGGAGAAGAAACATGCCAGGAATAGAAGGAACTGGTATCTGTGAAAGGGGTTATTCAGAGTATCCAAGCGTTTTGGATGATCCTTTTCTCCACAAGGAAGTCCCAAATAAGGAAGAGTTCATAGTTCAACATGTTAATTTTCTATTACTGTTTTATATCGTTTGTGAAGAATTACCATAGTGTATGTATGATCTGTGTCTTCCCCATCCTTTTTGTGTTTCTACATTGATCTTGAGAAAATTTAGATTATCCTAACATACGGAAAGACAAAGGTGGTATCAGATTTAACCAATATTGACTACTGATATTACAAAATTGATCATATGAGGAGACCACGTAAAAAATAAGACCTAGGTTAAATGCTATTAGTTTTCACATTTTAAATTTATGAGTTTTTTAATCATTTATTTTTCTGTGTGTTTCATATTCTTCAGATCGATCAATCATGGTTAGTCATCTTAAGTTCTTATTCTTCGTCGTGCTCACATCTTGCTAGGTATTGATGTAAATAAAACTTATAAACTTATTACTCATTGTTATTTACATTCTCGCATTATTAATAAATTTTTAAGTTTAGGGAAACAAATTAGTTAAGCCAAGGAATTACATTATGGTATAATACTAAAATCTCAGTGAGGATATTGCGTAGTTGATCCCGGTGAGGATATTGTGTAATTGATTAATTAAGTTTTCTATTTCACAATTTTTTTTTAACATAAATTAGTTTTTGAATCTTTTGATTAATTAGTTAGTTATATGAATTAGATAGTTTTTATTAATTAGTTAGTTACGATAATTTTGAATAGTTAGTTTGTTCTTAATACAATAATTATTAACAAAGAAAAATACTACAACATTTTATTTTTTTTATGAGTGTGATTGTTTATATGATTTTACATGCATGGTTTCAAAAAAGGTTAGATAAAAAAATCATCCCTCTGTTTGTACTAAAAAAAAAACTAAAAAAATAGCTTACTATGATAGATTGATAAGCAAAAATGACCAACATCTTCATCACACCACAACAAAATTCATATCATGGGTGCTGAGAAAGCACAAGAACATACAAGAAATACATAAGTTAGTAGATGTGATCACAGGTCGTCTTTAAATTCTTCCCATCCACAAACAAAATCATCAAAAGAAGATAGTCTAAGCTCTTTATACATTGAAGCTCACGAATGAAGAGTTGCTTTACTGTTAATAAGCACCTTCTCATAAGTGGTGGATTCTCCCCTAAACACCCTATTTCCTTTCGGTCTAAAGAACAAACCATATTGTGAAAGGCAGGCAGTACTTGATGAAGGTTGACGGCTTCATCACACCACTCGTCATGATACAAATGCAAATGATTTGGAGCTTCATAATGCAACTAAAAGTTTCTTCCATACCCCCAAACTTAAATCTAACATTGTTCTCAATGTTCTAAAGATGAAATTGAAAACATGAACAAGGAGAAAATGTTACCACTTGAAGAAAAAGAGTTAAAGA
>JAJJMB010005553.1:1118895-1133592 GCA_023531105.1 Papaver atlanticum | reverse complement strand
CTTTGGTTAACTATTGTTGAGCCAACAAGGTGTACACGTTTAGGTACAATTACCCATATCTAAATGAAGTGACTTTTCATTTGTGTGTAACAAGCTAAGTTCAATCTAACGGTTGAAAGATATTAGCTTGAGTATAATCAGATTTTCATCTAACGGTGAATATTGAATGCTTTGTTACCAAGGTAACATTGATTGCAAATCCTGATTTGAAGACTATATAAGGGAGAACTCTAGCAACTGGGAAACCTAATCCCCACACCTCATGTATGATACTAGTTGCGACTAGAGTCGATTCTCCTTTAACCTTAGGTTTTTCACGAAACCCTATAGTTTAACGACTTGAAGACTTCATTGGGATTGTGAAGCCATACCCAACTATTTTCTCTATAGTTGCGTGTTCTGATCTTGCTGTTTTCTATCGTATTGAGTACTATCTTCTCTAAGATTTTCTCGAGATTTATTCTCCGATAGGAAAGATAAAAAGTAGTCACAAACATCTTCGTCTCATCGTTTGTGATTCCATAATATCTTGTTTCGCTACCATACGATTAAGATTATTGTGAGGTGATTGATATTTCTAGGCTATTCTTCGGGAATATAAGTCCAGTATATCAATTGGTTCTTGTTCACCTTGATTTATCAAAAGACGGAACAAAACTCATAGGTATTTATGTGGGAGACAGATTTATCTATTCAATAGAATTTACTGTGTGAGACAGATTGGTTTATCAAGTCTTCGACTTTGGGTCGTAGCAACTCTTAGTTGTGGGTGAGATCAGCTAAGGGAATCAAGTGCGCAGAATCCGGCGTGGTTCTAGAGGCGTAAGGAACGCGACTGTACCTTGATCAATGTGAGATTGGTTAGGGCTCAACTACATTCCTGTCCGAAGTTAACTTGGAGTAGGCTAGTGTCTGTAGCGGCTTAATACAGTGTGGTGTTCAAATCTGGACTAGGTCCCGGGGTTTTTCAGCATTTGCGGTTTCCTCGTTAACAAAATTTCTGATGTCTGTTTTATTTCTTTTCCGCATTATATTTTCTATATAATTGAAATATCACAGGTTGTGCGTAAGTTCAATCAATTGTGAATCCAACCTTTGGTTGTTGATTAAATTGATTGACACTTGGATATTGGTTTTTGATACCGTCCAAGTTGTTTCTTATAATAATCAGGCTCACGGATTTCTATCTGTTTGATTTGCTGATTACATTAAGAAACAGAAATATAACTCTTGGATATACATTTCTTAAGATTGAGTCTGACTGTCTAGTTTATTCTCTTGAAAGTATATTGGAGTTAGTCCATACAGATTGCTAAGCAAAATATTAGGTGTGGTTGTTAGACCCACGCTTTTTCAATTGGTATAAGAGCAGGCAAACACGTTTAAGACCTCATAAGTCTATGTTTGTAGCGGTCTGAATCTATGGACAATAGTGTTATCTCTGATAAACGCATCACCAGAAACAAAAGCTATGTTTCTATGAAATCTATTAATGAGAAAGATTTGTCAATCTCAAATATAGATGAACCTAGTGTTCCAATGAAATAGACTTGCATTGACAAGTGTTACCCCGATTACGTTTCGAATGAGTCTGACTTTGTTTAAGAAAGGGAAGCAGCCAAAGAGAGTGAACTGATTCTAAATCTTGTTAGAATCCAGGCTGATAGAATCAATCGGTTGAAAAACAACGTCAATGCTCTTATCGGTATAGTAAGAGATCGTGACTCTAAATTAAAGGCTCTTGGCGAGGAAAACGCCGAAGTTTTCTCCTCACAGACCTTACTTGAGGCGAAACTCAAAAAGGATGCCTTGGAAATTGAACATCTTTTGAGTAAACTCTCTATTCGAGGATGTTATAAAGAGTCTGTTATACCGATCGCTTCTGACCCAACTGTAAATTCAGTTCCAGAAGTTAAATCACAATCCCTTCCGATTAGAAAAGATGTGTTTGTATCTTCCTCTAATCAAGGAAACTTCACATCGCTCGGAAGGAAGAAATCTCCTAACTATGATGTTAAGTCTGTTCACTCTAATCACTTAGGTGATCAGAAAGTGTGTCTCTTTCGTGATTCAAAAGGACATGTTGAACGGAAAAGAAAATCTAGGTTGAATGACAATTTTATTGTTCGACTTCACACCTTACATTTAATACTCAAAAGTAAAACTGACATTCAGATGTTTAAACCTATTGGTTTTAGTACTTACCCTGTGAATTCCTCCAGGAAGGTCAGTTCAATTTGCTCATCGAGTTCGGACAAATTGTAGCCTTAATACAATTTGGTCAAGGAGATTTCAGAAAGGTCCCTCTCAACCTAATGAGAAGAATGATGTTCATGATGTGAAAAAGGTTCCTGTTGATAGAAGCAACAGTTGAGGTATGAAGGACAACCTTAATCTGATAATTAAAGGATACAAGGATCTTATCAACAGGCTGTCAAAATCCTCCATACAAACTTCTTCTGGTAAGGACTCTAACTTAGTCTCATATTTTGATGACAGCAAGTTTTACGATAATTTTTCACATCAAAAAGGATTCTCTCCTAGAATTGGAAAAAAGAAAAGACTCAATCGTGAACACCATTCATTTAATGAGATGAGGGCTCATACTTGTGCTAATTAATCTCAAGGGTTGAATGCTTACTCATAAAAATCCTGTTGAGTAAGATTTGCTAATAATCAGGTATACTTTTGGCAAAATGCTTTCTGATTAGCTGAGTAATTTTCTTATCGTCCATAGCTAAACTACTGTTCAGACAGCTTTGCCTAAGTATTAGTTGTGTCTCGAGAATCTCTTCGAATGTTTTTTTTCTTTTTAATAAAAAAAATAAAAATAAAATAAATGTTGTTGCAACTATGTTGCCTGCTATTCTTGCGCTCTAAATTATTTTTCTGTGGAGATATAAAATTTATTGAGCCGAAAATCTTGTGAAAGAAAATCTTCACGTAGCAAAATTATATTGTTTTGTCTTACCTTGTAAAAAGGTATGTTTCGTCTTGGTTTTGTTTTTTGTTTGGGTTCGGATTGTGTTCGTACGGGTACCCATGACTTACTTGTCACGAACTATCTTTAGAAACCCTAAAATTTATCTTCCCTAAGAAACCATTTAAAATACCAAACCTATTGAGTCACGTACGCATACTCTAGGTTATTGTCATTTTGTCAAGAATGTCTTCACCTTCTCGCACTGGTGGTTTTGCAAGAGGTTTTCTTGATAAAGGTATTGGTTTCGAGTCCAAAGGGAGGAAGAAAAGAACCCTAGTAGAAGATGATGATCAAAATCCTGATGCCTCATGCTACTATGCCTATACTCATCAAGATGTTGAGAATGAGGATATGGTTTCTGCTGAAGTGGTTCGTGATTTTCTTAAATACTTTGAGGAAGCAAAACTGCAACTCGTTGATACTATGAAGGGACTTGATGTGTTAAGAACTGAGTTGAAAAAGGTTAATTCAGACCTTGTTCTCATGAAGACACATGTTAAAGATCTTCTCAATGAGAATATCTTATCTAAAGAAGCAGTGGATAATGTCAATCACAAGTTCAAAGGACTCAAGACTCGTGGGGGTTTCGAAAGTGGTCCTTGATTTCCGCTCATGATCGGTTTTGTTGGTTTAGGAGTCTTTTGATTTTTGCTTGTTGTCTTTCTTTTGTTTAGGAAACTTCTTATGAAAATTTATTCTTGTTTTAAGAAGGATAACTAGAGTTTGGAATATCCATTATTGTGAGTACACATAGCTATTCCCTCATCTTGCAATTTTTTTAGATTTATTTATTTAAATTCTAAAGTTTATTTGAAAGATGATTTTGCAGTATTAATCTTTATTGGTTTTATATATTGCAAAAAATTTATGGGATATGTGTGTTTGCGTCTGTGAACTATGATTGTCCCATATATGTCAAAAGTTAAGCCTATTATGTCATTATGTAAATATTGATGGAAGATAGGATGAACTTTTGATTAAGTCTATTATATGTCTTTATGAAAATATTGATGAAAAATAGAATGAATCTTTGAATATTCCGCAGTATTGATCTTTCCCTGATCCACTTCTTTGTGAAAGTATTGTGCGGCACCGTAAGTTCTCTTATGTTGAGCATTTCCGATTAAAGTAATCATGGGGTCTCTTGTGGTTAATTTAATTGAGTTTTCTGGATACAAATTCATGTCTCATGTAATTTGTTAATGTCCAAAGAAATCCTTCTTTTCTTGTAAAACTATGGTCGCTCTTGTTGTTCTTTCGGGAATGACATTATATGGGGGAGAGTTCTTAATTGAACTTATGCTTAATTGCCAAATCTTTGTGGGGAGTGCGGCTGTGGAATATTGTATGAGTTTTCTTGTATCTTTATTAACTCCTTGATGAATGCATTTAGTTTCGACTATATGATTGCATCTAAACAAAGTTGATATGTTCTCTTTTAGTCATGAAGTATCTCTATGAGAATTTCATCATGATCCCACTAGTTTTCGTACCTTTGCCAATTTATATTGACAAAAAGGGGGAGAATTAATGTGTAGTTCACACTACAAATACATATGGTTTTCGGATCATTATGTAAGGGGGAGTGGTTTTCATGTGAGATGAAGTATTGACTAAGGGGGAGTGATACATATCACCATAGTATTGTTGTCAAAGTTGTGATACAATTGGACTTTGATGCTGCGTAATAATACTATGACACTGTATAACAATGATTGAGAGCTACTGTTTTCTCATTGTTATAGCTACGGATCTTCAACAACTATGATGCTGAGTTGAACACGTTCAGAAGCACTAGTGTACTTGGAAGTGACGAAGATTTCGAGTAATGTTGAAGAACCAAGGAAATCAAGCATTTGGATGAGAAACTACAAAGTTTTTTTATTTTGTAATCCATACGTATTGATAGTTTTGTCACTAAAATTGACAAAGGGGGAGATTGTTAGAGCACTGCTCGGTCGAACTCGCAAGCGTTGCTATCTCAAGATTGTTGTCAAGTTTAGTTGCCAAAACTATAAGTCTTGATTTCTAGTCTACTTATAGCGAAGTCTCGGATTAGGATAGTAAGTGTAGTTGATCATTAGACTTCACGACGTTCATCGATTAAAGACGAAGAACTACTGAGAGGAGCTTGTGGAACTTCATCAACAAAAGGTATGTGGAGACTTAAACTCATCTATCACTCAAAAGTCTATCTACTCTATCTCCTATTTGAGACAAAAGTCGTATATCTATATAGACTTCTATTATACACATTTGATATTTCAAGCTGAGTTTAACTCGCTTACATATTTCTCGAAATATGTGTTGGTAAGCTTTCGCTTTAACCAAGTTCATCTTATATTCTTGACGAAAGTCAAAAGATGATCATGTGAAAATCGCCTTGTAACATCTTACATGATTTGTGTGAGACAGTCATTTGATGTAGACTCGGAATGTTTTGTATTCATCATTCGATCACTTGAAAATTGCTTTGAAGCTAATAGTTTGTGTGAGACAGCTATTGTCGTCTTCCGAGAATGTTTCAATGATTGAAATGGGAGTTTAGAACAAATAACCATGATAGGATATAGCACAGTATGCGTACTTGTATGTTATTTTGTGCAAGATATTCCAAGTCCGGGAACCATGGTATGCATACCCGTATGCGTACTGGTTGGTTATTGAAAGTCCGGGAACTAAGTATGCGTACTGGCGTGAGTTTCTAGTTCCGGAAATTCAACTGGGTTTTGGAAGGTATGCGTACCCGTTCGCATACTGGTGAACCCAAACTTGGTCCGGCCACTTAGGTATGCATACCCGTTTGCATACTTGAGTAGGTTATGTTCTAAAATCGGTGTGTTCATGAACTAATACATTTATATAATAAGGAATGCAATCTTTTACAAACCGTGGCTATAATGTTCATGAATCAATTCGAGTGAATCAAAATCGATTTTGCTTCAATTGTGTCTTGTATACTTCTATGAGAATATAAACAATTGAACAACTCTAGAACTAGTTTCATTTGAGTCATTTGAACTAGTTATGGTTAAGATGAATAAGGTTGATATGAAAGTGTTCATATGACTAACTTTGGTTAACTATTGTTGAGCCAACAAGGTGTACACGTTTAGGTACGGTTACCCATATCTAAATGAAGTGACTTTTCATTTGTGTGTAACAAGCTAAGTTCGATCTAACGGTTGAAAGATATTAGCTTGAGTATAATCAGGTTTTCATCTAACGGTGAATATTGAATGCTTTGTGACCAAGGTAACATTGATTGCAAATCCTGATTTGAAGACTATATAAGGGAGAACTCTAGCAACTGGGAAACCTAATCCCCACACCTCCTATGTGATACTAGTTGCGACTAGAGTCGATTCTCCTTTAACCTTAGGTTTTCCACGAAACCCTATAGGTTAACGACTTGAAGACTTCATTGGGATTGTGAAGCCAGACCCAACTATTTTCTCTATAGTTGCGTGTTCTGATCTTGTTGTTTTCTATATTGAGTACTCTCTTCTCTAAGATTTGCTCGAGATTTATTCTCCGATAGGCAAGATAAAAAGTAGTCACAAACATCTTTGTCTCATCGTTTGTGATTCCATAATATCTTGTTTCGCTACCATACGTTTAAGATTATTGTGAGGTGATTGATATTTCTAGGATGTTCTTAGGGAATATAAGTCCAGTATATCAATTGGTTCCTGTTCACCTTGATTTATCAAAAGACGGAACAAAACTCATAGGTATTTCTGTGGGAGACAGATTTATCTATTCAATAGACTTTTCTGTGTGAGACAGATTGGTTTATCAAGTCTTCGACTTTGGGTCATAGCAACTCTTAGTTGTGGGTGAGATCAGCTAAGGGAATAAAGTGCGCAGAATCCGGCGTGGTTCTAGAGGCGTATGGAACGCGATTGTACCTTGATCAATGTGAGAATTGTTAGGGCTCAACTACATTCCAGTCCGAAGTTAACTTGGAGTAGGCTAGTGTCTATAGCGGCTTAATACAGTGTGGTGTTCAAATATGGACTAGGTCCCGGGGTGTTTCTGCATTTGCGGTTTCCTCGTTAACAAAATTTCTGGTGTCTGTGTTATTTCTTTTCCGCATTATATTTTCTATATAATTGAAATATCACAGGTTGTGCGTAAGTTCAATCAATTGTGAATCCAACCTTTGGATATTGATTAAATTGATTGACACTTGGATATTAGTTTTTGATACCGTCCAAGTTGTTTCTTATAATAATCAGGCTCACGGATTTTTATCTGTTTGATTTGCTGATTACATTAAGAAACAGAGATATAACTCTTGGATATACATTTCTTAAGATTGAGTCTGACTGTCTAGTTGATTCTCTTGAAAGTATATTGGAGTTAGTCCATACAGATTGCTAAGCGAAATATTAGGTGTGGTTGTTAGACCTCCGCTTTTTCAATCTAATCAGAAAGTCGTATAAATCGGCAACTATCATTTGGTGGTATTTGTCAATATTCGAATCTGATAGTTGTTAATCTGAATCTAAGTTACTGATTCGGATTGATCTTACCCGACAAAAGAGTTTATTAGATTAAACGGAAGAGCCTTTGTCGACTACTCAACATATCTTTTATTGTAAAGATAATTGAAGTGTTTACCAAATAGTTTATTCCTTTACTGTTTGGAATACGATCTAAAGGAGTGGAGTACATAAAGATTTTACCGGGTAAAGCAAATTGATATAATGACTTCTGTCTTGAGATTCACGTGCGTGACCATAAGGTCGAAGACGCAGGGATACTGAGGAAACTAAGTATCTACGGGTAGTATACTTGGTCTCAACTACACGAAATCAGTGTTCTGAAAACCGGCCCGAACATCGAACCGGTAAATTTACTGGGTTAAGGGTCATATGGTTCAACCAGTGGTTCAACTGGGTTCACTGGGTCATATGTATCTAGGCTTGTGCAAATGAAATGTTATGAGAACAGTAATGGGCTTGCATAGACAAATGCCACAGATGGACTTATATTAGTGTTCGCCTTGAAATGTTATATCAACTTTTTATATTAAATTTTTTAAAACCTAATTGTGCCTTTGTCTTTTTCTCTCTTCCTACTTGACTTCACTTTCTGTTTCTCTTCCTCTATCACTGCATAAGCAGAACAAAAATGGTTTTGGCTTTGTCTTTATCTTCACTAATGATCAGAGCTTACATATCATCCAACCGATACTTGTTTGAGTATAAATCTTTTCTTTTGGGCATCATAACAACGATATCAGCCAGCAGAGTCGTTGTCGCAACATTCATCCCCAATCATCACAACATTACATCATCATCAAATCAAATGGATGTAGATCTGTTCGTCTATTATTTTTTTCTATCGAATTTGTAATTGATTTCTTGTTAAGTTCAATTGATCAAAAAAAGGGGGGAAATTCTGTTTTTCTTTTTCTTTTTGAAGATCAATTTCACCCTTCTCTCGATCTGTAATCTTAAACTCCAACGGATTGTGTTTTTATTTTCTTCATGTGTGTTTGTGAAAAATACTGGGTCGAACCAATTTGGATCGTACTGGGTTGGATCGGTTGACGGTGCCACCACCCGAGTCAGCCATTTTTTAATAAATAAAGCGGTTTTTTATAAAATTGTTGGGTCACTGTTGTACCGGACCGTAATAGTGATTGGTTTACGGGTTTTCCGGTCCAACCGGCCGGTCCTGTTCTCAGATTATTGCACGAAATTGACATTAGATTTTGTATAGCGGCTTAATTCTGAGAGTATTAAATACTGGACTAGGTCCCAGGGTTTTTTTTTTCATTTGCGGTTTCCTCGTTAACAAAATCTTGTATAAAGTGAATACACTTGTGCGTTAAATCCTAATCACTTGATATTTATCCTATAGTAAATCATTTTCGGACCGTAACTACTATCAAGTGAATATCAAGTTGTTGTATTGTATCGACTTTGTCCATAGACGATAACACTTGGTATCGGACTTATAGGTTGATATTTAAAATATTGTGGTGTATTTGGTTACCCTCGTTTTTTCAATCACAAATGCAGAAAAACCCGGGGCCAAGTCCAGTTCTGAATACTCTCAGAATTTAGCCATTATACAAAGACTACTACCTACTTCATATAGTTGAGACCAAGTAAACTACCCCTAGTTACCTAGTTTCCTCAGTGAAAACGCATGGGTACCAAGTACATCACCAAATTTTCCGTTCAGTAACCTGAGACAAAAGTTAATACAGTTGCAAGTAGACCAACTGCATGATCCATGACAATATGTATTTAGAGTTTATTTCTACACCTCTTCTCAATCAGTATGTATAGACAAAGTCCGTGAACCTGATTGTTAAGAAGAGTAATTGAACGATCACAAAAATAAATATCCAAGATCAATCTAGTCGTAACCAAATAATCCAATCGGAATTCTGCCAAGCAATTAAACTTTTATCTATCTTTCAAGATACGAATTCTACAAGAAACCAGTCTCGTAATCGATTACAATTAGACGGATTTATCTACTAAGATTGAACAAGAATAACTTGCATAAATCCAATTATAAAGATAAACAATCTAATGCGGAAAAGGAAAAACATAAGACACCAGAAGTTTTGTTAATGAGGAAACCGCAACTGCAGAAAAACTCCGAGACCTCGTCTAGATTTGAACCCCAAACTGTATTAAGACGCTACAGACACTAGCTTACTATTAGACTTCGGACTGGAATGTAGTTGAGACTGAATCCACCCTCCAAGCGATTCAGTTATAGCCACGCTCCCTACGTCTATTGAACCTTGCAAGGCTCTACGCAATTGATTCCCTTAGCTGACGTCCTTTACTGCCTAAGAGTTGCTTAAACCGAAGTGAAGACTTTTGATACCAATTGTTTTTTAACAGATAAGCCTATTTGATTTCCCTATAGATCAAATATCAAGGCTTGGAAATCTGTTTGCAATAGACAAAGCTAGCAATCCTCACAATTCGGATAACTTACATTCACTTAGATGAGAAGTCTAGATCTTTTACCACCTCTCAAGAACAATGTTAAAAAGATCAATTAAGATCAGTTTTCAGATATCTACCTTGAGGAATCACAAAGTCTAAAACGAAGAAAACTTTGCGATTACTACATATCTTGCCTGAAAGAGATTACAAAAACCTCGATAACAGAAAAGTAAGATCATGATACACGAACTATCAAGGTAAATATAGTCGGACCTGGCTTCATGAATCCCCAAAGAGAAGTCTTTTAGTCGTAGACCTAATTATGTTTCTCAGAGGAAACTTAGGCCAATATAGGACGACTCTGGAATCAACTAGGACACAAAGTGTCAGGGATTGATTTTCCCAGTTGAAAGAGCATCTCTACTTATAATTTTCAAATACCAGGGGTTGCTTAGAATTCAAGATAAGATAACTTGAGAATCAAGCAAACACTTTTAGGTATTGAAAATATAATAGAATAATATACACTATGGTCTGGTTACAGAATCGTGTACAATGATTGTTCGGTTTGTGATAGACGCATTTATGTGTCTGTTTTCATCTCTATTGTGTATATTGTTAGTACCCATTTTTATACTTATTATGGTGTTTTATGTGTTTGTAGGTATTTTTGGGAAATAAACATTTTTGGAAAAATCGGCTCGAAAAATTATGCGGAGCACCCCTGGAGGATATTTGTTATTCGGACTCTCAGTTTGGATAAGGGGCACCTCAGTTGGGCACCTGCTATTCGCACCCCCGGCTTGGTTAGGGGGACACCCTTCTTCTTCACGGTTTAGAAAATTTGGCGGGAAAATGCAGGTTCAAATTTTGTTCACCTGCGGAGTTTTCTGTTTTGAATTTGGAGGAGCTGTGGCGAGATTCAATCACTCCAATCGACTTATTACAGCCTGTTACACTCACACAGGACTGATAAGTCCTTCATATTCGAAGAAATTTGGCTATAATCACGGTGGGACGAATACAGGGAAGTTCGTGTATTCAGAGAGAGATTCTCGGGATTTCTGGCTATTCTTGGAGCAATGAACGAGTCTACAACGTTGTCTACTCATTCTGGAACGTGTTTCAGTCAATTTGGAGTGTGTCAGTTGAAGATTTTAGCGAGCAGAGATATGATATCGTATCTTGCATGGGAGTAAAAGAAAATATGTTTGATTGATTTCCGAGATTATGATTTATTCTCGGTCCAAATGGGTATATATACGCTTCTGGGGATTCTGAGAATAGATGGAGAGAGTTGGGAGCAGTTAGGAAGAACCAGAGAGTCGAGAAATCAAGTGGCAGAAAAAAAAAACTCCATTTTCTGCTGCTGTGAAGAACACGAAGAACATTGGACGCAAGGTAACCGTCGTTCTTCAACAGTGACAACGACAACTGTTTGTGGGTCGTATTGCGACAGTGTCAACAACACTTCATTTTTATCGTTCTCTGTAACAGCTCGATTTGTAACGAACAAAAGTGTTACAAACCCGGTTTTTATCAATTTTTCTCCTATTTCATCATTTGAGAACCATTTTTGAGCATTAATAAAGATGAATTTTAAGCATATTTCCATGATAATGATGAGCTAATTCTCGCGTAACCAAGGCATGGAGGAAGCTATTGTTGCATGAATAATTGGTAATTATTTTACTTTTCTCTAATTTTGCAATTTATAATTCACTCAAATTACTGCTTTGCAGAATTTTAATTATTTGCATAATTTTTCCTAATTAGTTGTGATTTAATTAGATAGGTTATGCTTTGGTTAGATAATCTATGCTTAAGGGATACAATTAATGTTTGAGAATATGCTTGATAATTTGTGAATTAAGAAAAAGAGATTTTAAAAATAATTAGAGTTTTGGAATTTTTATCATCATTTATTCATGTGTAATAGTGGAATCTAGTGTCTTGGTTATTTTCACTCTAAAAAAACAAATTTGGATTAAAATTTTCTCTACTTTTAGTTTAAATAAATCTAGCTTTCACAAGTCTTACGAACTCATTCTTACCACTATCTAAAATTACATCAGTTTGGCAAGTATATACCATAAGAACTAAAAGCAATTTGATGTTCATTTTAAACATCTAAAAATTTAATCATGATGCGCACACATAAGTGTATGAGTGATCAATGAAGTCTTAGAAGTGTTTAAAAGAGTTTTAGCAATGCTAAAACATTTTTAAAAAATAAGTTTTCGAGCATCTGCTAAAATCTGTTAAGACAGTTGGTAGAACGGTTCATGAACAATAAGGCTTGTTACGAATCAGGGTGTTATGGTTTGTGAACCGGGTTCGCCAACTGCTAGCCTATTAATTATACCAACTTCAAAATTCAGTCCACCACGGTTCGTGAATTGTTCCCAACTGAACTTACGGTTTGCGAACTGGTTCGACAAAGACATAAATCCTCATCCAAAGTAAAATCATGAACTTCCCCAGTTTGAGCCATAATCTAGTATATTAGAGTGAGAGTTTAAATGGAGATGGTTGATTTTGAATATCTAATGTCTAAATAGGATCGATGGGCATATATATATTCAATTTATATAAAAAAAGAAGATGTGCAACGACTTTATTTTTGAAAAACAAGTCGTACAAGGTTCCAATGGCTCTATTTTCAAACCAACTAGGGACATCAAACAACAAAATTCACCAAAATGAACAATTTACGGCTAGGTTTGAGAGTTTCCGAACCCAAAGTAACTCTGGGAAATCAGGACATAAGAGGATTGTCAGACTTACGGTTGGGTTTGCGTGCTCAAAAACCTAGCCGTAACTCTAATAGAATTATTCAGTCAGATTTACAGTTGGGTTTCTGCTACAACTGAGCAGACTATAACTCTGCAAAATTATTTTGTCAGGTCTACGGTTGTGTTTTGCCTATCCAAAACCCAATCATAATTTTCCTGAGAACCTAAATCCCGATTTGGTGTTTCACTTGAAAATTAGCAACATAAATCCAATTTTAAGACTTCTTCATACATTCCAACTAATATTGAGCCAAATTTGTCCATTCACTCAAACATAAAACTAAAAGATACGAATGCATTAGACATGGAAAAAATGAGTACATAGGAAAATTTACGGTTAGGTTTAGGCTTTCCAAAACCCAACCGTAAAAGAAGTTGTAGTTATATCTCATTATTACGGTTGGATTTTTGAGCATGCAAACCCAACCGTAAACAATCATGTTCATGTATATTTCAAGTTTTGATGCTAACTAATTTGAAAATTCAGCTAATAAAATCCAAATTTAAAACTTGTTCGTTGATTTTAAGTTAGAATTCATAACAAACCACACAAAATACCATTAATTCGTAATAAATTTCATAAGTTAGTCTTCATAATAAACCACACAAACAACCAAAGAAAACTAAAAAGTCTTCTACAATTATGACATTGATATAGTTTAGGGAGAATGTCTAATCTTTATAAGCACCACCATGCCCTCTTTTGGAACCACGAGTACGAGGACCTTCACGACCACCACGACCACGATCTTGCACATCCTTTTCTGCGGATTCAGAATTTGTGTCTTCACTACTAGGTGACAGCTGACTTTGACTAGTACCCATACCCCTCGACGAATGTCTACTCCTCTTCAAGCCCCCTGTCTAAGTCCTCAAAGCATTCATTCTTGTTTGGATCATGCACGTTCTTAATTTGTCTTTGTAAAGTCCTTAGTTGTTCAACTGTGAGGACCTTACCTTTTTGGACGCATGGAGTCAATCTTTGTGCCAATTGAAGGCATCAATTTCTCTATTTTACACATCAAAATGAAACATAATAGTGGATTCTTTCGTAACATAAATAAATCTTAAAAGCATTAATATAATAACTATTGTACTTACTGTCCTGAAATATATCGCTTTCCAATCTATATCAAATGCACCTCTCTTCTCGATTTTACCAATCTTCATTTCTTGAGCCATTTGGAGATGTTTCGCTGCTTCCGGATCATTATTGATCACATGAGGATGACCAAAATGATAGTACCATGCCAAATAATCTTATTTAGCCAACTTTGTGCCTAGAGCAAGAACAAGCTCCTCCATTTAGACTTGGTATTGTTCTTCTTTGCTGTTGTTCCAAACATCAATCGTTAGCACTGGGTTATAGTTGAGTACGACATTGGAACCACTTGTGACAGAACCATTAACACACAGTTTGAAGGATTCTTCAGTCACTTTTTGTTGCACATAACCATATTAGCGGAGAGCTCGACGTGGATTGGCCATTACGAACCCATGAGGATGAAACAAAGGCCTGTTGTAGAATTCCAAACATGAAAAAATACGATCATATTGAACTTTTCCCTCGGAATCTTTTTTAAGTCTCATGTAAGGATCAAAAAATACATCCTCAACATTGAAAGCATCCATTCTCAACCTCAAAACAATTATCTTCTCTTCTTTATTTGGATACCAGTAAGGACGAACTTTCTTTATGTAGGACGAGTATCTCCCTCTTCCCAATATGTAGAAGGTCTCATACTCGAAAAGTGGTCATACACCCATGCCTATAAAGATACACATTATATATAAACATAAAAAATATTTACAATAAAATATAACAAACATTGAGATTATATAAATTGCCTGAAGAAGACCAACATTCCCAGCAACTTCAGTAGCTCCAGCCCTCGAAGCTTTTCGAAGACTCTCAAGTAAATAAGCGAGGGTGGCGGAGCCCCAAGAATACTTTTTGGTCTCCTGGAAATCCTTCAACCATTGTAGGTAATGA
>JAJJMB010005553.1:1093831-1118885 GCA_023531105.1 Papaver atlanticum | reverse complement strand
GTCTCCTGGAAATCCTTCAACCATTGTAGGTAATGAGAATTAACTCGATTTCCCGAGTTATCAGGAAAGAATATGGTACAAAGGGAATACAACAGGTACATTATGGATGTATGTCAAGCTCTTGTTTCGTCTATCACCTCGTTACGTTATACTTGAGCCTTAAGTGTTCCTCCAAACTTAGCTCTCAAATTCTTCAACAATATCTTTTGGTGATATTTATACCTAGACCCTTTCTTGCTTCATTTGGTTTATCTCCAGCAGCCAATTGAAACTCCTTCTCGATTTCATTTTGCTCTCATCCAAGTGTGTCTTTAACAAGGGCATAAAGATCTCTCCAAGCCATATTGTCATCAAAACCTTCAGAAAAAAAATTCATTCAACTTTTAACTTCAAGCTTAACATCATCCGGCGTTATTGTCATCTCGCCGAATAGAAGATGAAAAATATCGGTTCAAGCCAATATCGCTCTCTGAAGGCATTGATAACAATAGTATCAAACTCTCACTGATGGTTGAGAATTCCATTCCCTAACCATGTATCCAATGAAAAATCACGAACTGCTTGACATTCTTCACCTAACGGCCAATGATTAACCTTTTGATGTTTCATTTTATTTAACGCAAGTTCATGATCCTACGAAGATTATATAAACAACAAATTTGTTAAATTAAATCACACCCAATAAGTAATATATTATAGTTAAACAAAATCATACGGAATAAATGAATTTTTTAGATTATTACCCTGCTCTCACAAACTTTAGCATCCCATGAATGTGGATAACTAAATAAGATCGCAGACCTATCAGGCGCCACACCCCAAAGTCTACCATTCTTTTTCTTAGGCAACAATATGTCTCTGCCTTTAGGAATATGCTTGCCTTTCGGTGAATGCTTCTTCCTCGACTTGTTTTACTTCACTTGAGGTTCAGGTAAAGTTTCAGGTGAAGCAACCACAAGTGATCTTGTTGTTGTATTGTCTCGATCTCGTATCCATAGATGATCACACAAAGTGTGAACCGAATTATCGTATTGTCTCGACTCTGTCCATAGACGATCACATTCGGAAGAGGACTTATAGGTTGATAAATAAAAGATTGTGGTGTATTTGGGTACCCTCATCATTTCATCCCTTGTGTAACAGCACCACCGAGACTGTCGATCATCTCTTCGTTCAATGCCAGGTAACTCAAGTCATCATGTTTGCCTCTCTACTGAATTTTAGCATTAATTTCATCTCCGATGCATCTGTCGTTGCTTGCTGTAAATATTGGCCTTCAATTCATGATTCTCCAGAAACACAACTACCTTCTATAATTTCGACTCAATTCATTTTGTCAATCAAAATGGGTAAAACCATTTCTATTTCCTAAGTTGATGACAGAATCAACCTCTTCCATGTGATGATGTGAAAGACATTTGGTGTGGCATAAAATCTGTTGAAGATTATTGAAGAGGGAAGTCTTTTTTTTTTTATAAGTTTAAACTTTATTGGGGTTTTTATGGAAGATTTATAGGACTGTAAATGTGATGTCAATTTTGAGTGATGTTCTGTAGAGTCATCAAAAAAGAAGAAAAACAAAACTGGTTTGTATCGGCGTGGACGGAGAAATATGGGTATCAAATTTGAGAATGGTGGGGGCGCATGTAAGGCGGTGTGAAATAACTTCTCCCCTGTTTCATTCTTTTCTTTTCCAGGCTTCTGTGAATCTATACTAAATTAATTTTTCATTTTTTTTTCTACAATAGTGGATTTTAAAATTTGGGTCTGGTGCTCAACAAATTGATTTTGTCTTTGTACTAAATTAAAAAAAAATTCTCCTCAAAAAAAAAAAAAAAATCATGATTCTTTTGATAGTTTTTGCATGGGAGGTTGTATGTGGTGGGTTATACGGAAAGCACACAATAAGTTAGTCTATGAAAGTACTCCCATCAATATTCGGTCAATTGTGAAAGAAGGCATGTTTTGGTATAATTTATATAGAGGGAATTCAGAGACTGAATTTGAAGATATGTTTACTCCCCCGAACCTAGTTAGACCTGCCCAGGCATTGAGCCAATGGTTGCCTTTAGGCCTGCACAGAAACCGAATCGTAACCGCTAACCACACCGAAACCGAGAAAACTGAACCGTAACCGCACCGAACCGATAATCCAACGGTCGGTCACGGTTTTATTTTTGATAACCGTTAGATTTTCGGTTCGGTCAACGGTTCCACCATTAACCGCACCCTAACCGAACCGTAATAACCAAATATATCTATAACCATTGATTTTATAAATCATTTTAATCCTAACCCTACATTTATTGTATATAATCAACTTAGCTAAACCCTAAAATCAACACTCGCTCACTTTTCCAACTCTTTTTATCTTCTTCTTATCTTCTTCAAAGAACTTCCGCCTCTTTCTATTTTATTTTTTTCCTTCTTACTTAAGTCACGACTTCCATTTAAGATCACGATCATCACCACAATCACCAACTCCTCTCCTTCTTCTTATTTGATTGCTTCTTTTTCTTCTTCTTGTTTCCCCACCACCTGCAGCAACACCAGCGCCTGCACCACCACCTGCAACATCATCATCACCACCGCCTGCTACACCACCATCATCAGCGCCACTGCGTGCTACACCACAAGCACAAGCTCCACCTACTTTTGATTGGGGGAAATTAGAGAGATTGTTTGAAGATTATAATTTTAGGGTTCTTAGAAAATTGATTTTCTTCTGTGTTAGGTTTCCCTGAGGAGATGATATTGATCTTCTCTGTGTTGATTTAGGGTTTTTAAGAAAATTGTATTTTCATTTTTAATTTTACTTTGTTTTCTAATAAGATCTGTGTGTTGGGTTGTTTGAGGAATTAAATTGAGATGTAAAATTGACTGATGAATCTCTGTTCGATTTGTTTGAGAAAGTGATGTTGCTCCCATGGTTTAGGAGATTAACATTTGTTTTAATTGATTGTATTTTAGGAGATATGGGTTATTGAATGTAAATTATGTGCAGGGAAGAAGCCGGAGTTGATTTCTGTCAATTTTAAATCGGCCAAAAACCGTAACCGACCGATTGAACACGGATCGGTTTTAAACCGAACCGATTGTTACTCGGTTCGGTGACAGTTTGAGGATCAGTAACCGTGCTATACACGGTTAGGTCAACGGTTTTACCCATTACCGCACCGTGTGCAGCCTTAGTTGTCTCCCCACTTAAGCTACATTAAGGTTAATGTTGATGCCGCGGTTGCAAGTGCTAGATCTCACGCTGTAGCTATTGCTAGAGTTGGTAGTGGTGCAGTCCTTGGCCTGAGTACTGTCATAGTTAATACTAATGATCGCTTAATCGTAAAATTGGCCAGTTTTCTATTATCCTTTTAACTAGGCCAGCAACTTGGGAACTCTAATATTATTTTTGAAGGAGATTGTCAACAGGTTGTTCATACCATTCAAAAGAAGAATACATACACACCTTGGAGAATTCAGTATTATATCGACGAAATAGGTGCCAAGTCAAGAAGCTTGAACTCCGTCGAGTTTTCCTTTGTTCCTAAACGAGTCAACACTTTGGCTCATGTTCTTGCCGAGTATGCTAAGAAACAAAATATCTAGGCTTGGTGGACAGCTACTCAAATCCCTACTTCTATTCTAGAGCATGATAATATTAGTGGTAGCTGATCCTTGTTTCTGTTGTGTGTTATACGTTTATTTCTAGTTTGTTTTTCTGCTTCATGAAGGCATCAAAAAAAAAAGAAAAAAAGAGCCCCTCTGATCCTTATTACTGTTGTGTGTTATATGTTTCTTTCTAGTTTATTTTTCTGCTTAATGCAGGTGTCCAGGAAAGAAAAAAAAGAGAGGATAGTGTAGCCCCTATATTAGGTTTCATATTTTAAGTACGAAAGGGTATTTCTCAATGAATTCATATTTTAAGTATGAAAGGGTATTTTTCAATGAGTACTAGGAGCATCCACAATGGACGAGCATAACTAAAAATTTGGTCCACAAACATACCAGAATGGAACGGAGTAAAGATTAAAAACCAGAGTAAAACCAAATATCAGACTAAATTTGGTCTGAAATCCGAACCAAAACTATATTTGGTCGAGCGGACATTAAATATGCGCCTGATACCGAACGTAGGTATAATGTCCGTTTATAGTGGGGCGCATTTATAATATCCGTATGATAGTGAGGCGAAGATTTAAATTCCGTTTGACTCAGGCGTAAGTAAAAAGTACGCCTGATGGGGCGTAAGTATATAGTCCGCTCGGTGACAGACGAAGATTTAAATTCCGTTTGATTCTGGTGAACGTATTTTGTATGCCCGTGTAGGACGGACATTATATCAACGCCCCCTCACTCGTGTACATAATATGTTCGCCTGCTCACTACTGGATAAAACTAATTTCCTAATGAGGCGATGTGTTTGATTAGAACAGAATTTTAAGGATAAATTAATGTTGACACGTAAGTCAACATGTGGTCTCATGTAATTAGCTTTCTTACACTAGATTTATATCTGTGGACGAACTTTGGTTTTGTAAAGAAAAAGAAAGCAAGAAATGAACACAGGCTACCTTTATTTTACATTTGCTTACGTTCTCTAAATTAATGTACCCTGCTAATACTCTGCTATACAGATACCATCTTTATAACAATAACTATCGTGAACCAAACTAAAGTATAAAGAGGTCAACTAATATCATTTCATAAAACATTTCACCTGTTTGGTATATGGTGAACGGACATCAAGCGTTGATTTAAACTGCGCCCGAATTAGGCGTACATATAACATCCGCCCCATCAAGCGGTGATATTATCTGCGTCTGTCACTCATGCGTACTTTATATCTCCGTTTGATACCAGGCGCACATTAAACCTCCGCACCATACCAGGCGTTAATATTATGTACGCCCAACTCAAACGTTGTTTATATGTCCGCCCAAATATAAGATGTAGATTATACAAGCGTTTGGTTTCAGGCGGATATTAAATGTTCGCTCGACCAAATTTTGCTCGTCCACCGTAGCGTAGCACCACGGAGTAAACCAATTTTCTTTTTTTTTTGGTTTTTGATCTTTGGTTATGATCGTACCACTACAGTTGCTATAGGGGTATATATAATGTTCCCATTGCAAAACTTGGGGTCAAAACTTGGGGTGAAATATTTGATTTCCTTTTATTTATTTAGCGCTTATTTTATTTA
Organism: Papaver atlanticum; assembly: GCA_023531105.1. Taxonomy (NCBI): domain Eukaryota; kingdom Viridiplantae; phylum Streptophyta; class Magnoliopsida; order Ranunculales; family Papaveraceae; genus Papaver; species Papaver atlanticum. Next base: position 1,113,688 of record JAJJMB010005553.1, on the reverse strand, counting down.
TTTTTATTGCCGATCGAGATAGGAATCATAAAATTCTGAATTTCTTCTTTCTTCAAGTCTCTAACCGTATCCTCCAATACAACCCAATTTCCAGCGCTTAAAATTTCTAGGGTTTTCAATAATTAAATCTGCTTCGTGATGGTTTTATCACAGAAGCTCCATGAAGCCTTTAAAGGTGCAGTAGAGAGGGTTACAGGACCTCGTACTGTTTCAGCATTCAAAGAAAAGGGAGTTCTTAGCGTTAGTGAATTTATACTTGCCGGTGATAATCTTGTATCAAAGTGCCCTACTTGGTCATGGTAATAACCCCCTTTTTTGTTCCTTCTTGAATTCAATCTTCAAAAAGATTCAATATTTTTTTATTATTTGAATTTAATTGTTTTAAAGAAGTGGAATTTATCGAATTATTGTACCACAGATTATTAGGGTTTCAATTGTTTGTGGCTTTTCTTAGTTCTGAAATTTGCTGTTGGTTATCATGCATCAGGGAATCTGGTGAGCCAAGTAAGCGTAAATCGTACTTACCACCTGGAAAACAATACCTGATCACTAGAAACGGTAAGATTGTATCTTCTTTCTGTATGTGAATGTTGTATCCTTTGACTATTGCACGATGGATATTGTAATTCATGGATAATTCAAACTGGTTAAAATTACTCAACCGATCAAACTGCGGAAAGCATACCATTCATACCTAGTGGATGCATCAATTGTGAAGATACAATGATGTCAATTGGCTTTCACTATGCTATTTCTGATCTAGTTGTAATTTTCTTATGTCTGATGGGGTTTGCAAGTGATGACATACCATGGAATTTGTTTTCAGTGCCTTGCTTAAGAAGGGCTGCGTCTATAGAGGAAGAATACGAAGCAGCAGGAGGTGAAGTTCTACTTGAAGATGAAGATAATGATGGCTGGCTGGCAACCCATGGAAATCCAAAAGGTATGCTACTCCTTAAATAACTGCATGAAACCTATGAACTAAACATGACCTCTTAAAGGGCACTTTTTTCTTTGTAACAGAAACAAAGAGCAGTGATGAGGAAAACTTGCCCTCCATGGAGAATCTGGAAATAAGCAAGAAAAACAAGACTATTCAGTCAATCTCCTCATACTTCGGTGCTGGGGAGGAAGAAGAAGATATACCAGATATGGAAGAATATGAAGAACCTGATAACCTTATCGAGACAGATGCAGTAAGATTTTAATTTAAACTCAACTCTCAATAAAACACCACGTAGTCATATTATTGGTAGTCTGCATTTGCTGTTTGTGTACCTTCAACTCTAGATTTGTTTATTCTCTTCTTTTCTTCTCTTCCCCTTCTCACCCTTATTATAATTGGTTTGAATTGATCTCTGATGTACTTTAAGTGGTATTCTAAAAGATGCTAATTATATTGGTGTGCATGTGTTATGGTAATGCAGGCAACTCTTCAATCCAATTATCTTGTAGCTCAAGAACCGGATGATGACAATATTTTAAGGACTCGAACCTATGATGTTAGCATCACGTAAGTCATTTTCTTGTTAAGTATGCTTACTGTGCTAGAGCTAAGGATTAAGCCGACTCTATTGAGAGACGGATATTTTAGAGTTTTGTGTAGCTCAGTGACTTGGTAGTTGATGCTTTCACTTGCCAAGTCTTCTATAAGATTCGTGGAAAAAGAGGATCTACTGTATTGAGATGCCTGTTGCTTCTCTTTTGTATCAGAACTGCAGTTGTGTATTTCTTCTGCTTATTATCCTTGGACCCTTAAGTGGCCAGGTTTCAGTTTGTTTATTTTTTGATAGTTTGATTTATGTGTGCCTCTTGTTTAATGTGCTTGCACTTGAATAACTCGCGGTTTTTTCTGATACTGTACGTTTAGAAGTCCATGCAAGTGAGTTCCCTATTCCGTTTTTATTTTTCTTGGTCTGACTCAATCTTTTGTTTTCAGGTATGACCAATATTTTCAAACTCCTCGGGTGTGGCTCACTGGGTACGATGAGGTTAGCCCGATGAAAGTTTCTCCTTGTTATTTTCGTTTCTATATTTGCATAAACAACGAGTAGAAGCATCATGTATACTTTAAGTTACCTGTTGTAAATAGTGTATCATCTAGGCCATTTCTTGTCTGTTGTGTTATCTTCCCTTCTGAGTTATAAATTATTGTTAAACTACAATCAATTCTCATTTCTGAGGTGAGTTGAAAGAATTAGGTATAATTTTACTGATAATCTGTAATCACTTCATTGGTCTTTATGATACCCGAAGACTTATGTCTGTGTACTAAATGGCAACTGGTCTTATATAAATTAGAAAGGAGGCAGTTTTGTTTCCTTGGACGACCATCTTTAATCACTAGAGTAGCTTTATTAGTTACATTAACAACAATAACTGAGAAAATCTTCTGTAAATTGTTGCAGTCAAGGATGCTTTTACAGCCAGAGCTCGTACTTGAAGATGTTAGTCAAGATCATGCTCGCAAAACGGTAAGTTGTGCATAGAAAACTTATAAATTAGTTATCGTGTTCAGAATCATTCCACATTATCACTTATGGTAAAGAATTTATTGATCAAGGATCCTGCTTATCAGTTCCTAGTTACCAATGCCGACTTACAAATTCGGCTTGTTGCTTGTCATGTCTTACCAATAATTTCTCATGTTCTTCTTCTCAGTGTTTTTTCTTGGTTTCTTATATGTATCTTTTATGTGACCATCCTTCATTAGAGAATTCTTTAGTAATTTGACTCCGCAAATGTTTCTTTGTATTATCTGAAATTTGCTGATTGTTTTTATGATCAATTAGAAAGGTTTTCATGCATTGCATATGTCTTTGGGAGTGTAGGATGCATAAAACATAGCAAGCCTGAAACCCCTTTTTCTGTTAAAGCTGTACTTATAAGCATTATTAACTTTCTTTTACATATTTTTGCTTATAAAAATTGTACATATTTGTGTTCATATTTTGTTTACAAGATAACTGGTCGTTTATATGTTTTCTTGAATATTTATACGAGAGCAACATGTTTTTCATTTTATAGGTAACTATTGAGGACCATCCTCATCTGTCCGGGAAGCATGCATCCGTGCATCCTTGCCGCCATTCGGCTGTGATGAAAAAAATCATTGACGTTCTAATGTCTCGAGGAGTTGAGCCTGAAGTTGACAAGTAATCTTCTCTTTTTACTTTTTTTCAATTCTATCTACGAAATCTTATTTGTAAAACAATTCAACTGTATTGGCTGGCCACTCAATGATTGAGCAGATGTATATGACAGTTTACTCAGCCGTTTTTATCATGTCCACTAATATATTTCCGCCTCTGTAGGTACCTCTTTCTGTTCCTAAAATTTGTGGCTTCTGTGATTCCAACTATTGAATATGACTACACGATGGACTTTGATCTTGGGAGCAGCAGTCATTGATTGAGGTAATTGTTGACAACAAAGATTTCTTTTTACTAGTAGCGGATTCCAGTTTGGATTTTCAGACGGCATCAATCACCAGCACCAAGTCTAACAAGCACTTTTTCTTCTAGGTTTAGAGTTACTAGGTAATTGATTGCTCTGGATTCACTAGATGAATGAATGTCAAGTAGTGGTAGTTTGGTGGACGACCACATGAATTGGCTAAACCAATAGTTGGTGTGTGCATGACATGTCAACAAATAAGGCTAGCTATGGTGCATATACCCTCATCATATTTTATGCGGGAAAACAAAGAATATTATGGGAGTTTTTAATGTCACTTGTTTTTTTTTGTTTTTTTTAACTAAGCATTAAAGTTCCGTTTATCTTGAAACTACATGAATTATCCCTTCTCCTGCAGTTCTTTTCTAGCATGGATTTGGTAAAATGTAATTTTATTTTGACTCGACGCAGATGAAGTGTGGAAATGTACAGCAATGGCTTTTGATGTGCCTTCTTAGTCTGCTCCTCTCACACTCTGTACATATGATTCTCTCACGTGTCAATTACAACACCACAATGAAGTCTTCCCCCAGCAGTGATATCTATTCGATGCAGTACTCAATTTGATCAATCATAGGGTTGTGCAGGTATGGTGATGTCTGGATGCAAACTGAAGACTGCCTATAACTATTCTTGTATTAGTGGAGTTAGCAAGTTTCTTTCTCCGTTTTACTTGTTTTATGTTCGACATTTACAATATTCTGCACCAAGGAAATTTATTGTGAGTGTTCTCGTGATGGATCTCTGATACTACATTATGTTAATTATTCCCCTCTTAATAGTGAACATCATTTTACAGTGCATATCATTTCAGAGGTTTGAGTATTGGCTTTTCACATCTTGGAATGAAATCTGCAATGTTATGAGAACTATCTAGTCAACACACTCCTAAATTTACCTTTTTCTTGTTTCAAGTTGGTTGTATGGATCAATTCAAGTCCTGTAAAAAAGGCCACATACAACCTTGGCCAAAGCTGTGAAATATTCTGCTGCAATTTGCTTTTGTAAATACAGTGTGGCACAATCAAGAAATAGAGAGGAACCAAAATCCAGTTCACCATGCAAGTATTATGAAACATAAAGAAATCAGTAAAAGTAGTAGACCTGGTCGATTAATATTTTTATTTATTTAGAATTTTAGAACAACTATAAATGATCTTTCATTTCTAGGGACTATGAGGCCAGTTCCTATGGGCATAGTAAACTGGCCAGTTTTGCACCCATTATGCAGCTGGCAAACAAGCAAACTGGCCTGGCTAAGTGGTAAAAAAAATTGGTGACCGCTAGGTAATTTTTTGGTTTTTGTTTTACTTCTTCTCTCCTACTTTTTAGTTATTATAACAGATTTTTATTATATAAAGGTCCCACACAATATTATATAATCCTTAAACTTTACTCACTCCGTCCCCAATAAATAGGCGGAAAATAGGATTTCTTATTAGAATAAGAAGTTTTATTGATTTTATACACATCCAAAATTCAAATCTACGCCTATATATTAGGGACGGAGAGAATAATAAATACCCCACCAAACTAAAACAACTAAATTTTTTATTTATAGGGGTCCCACAAAATATAATAAAATATATTATTTTAATAGAATTTACCAGTTTTAAACTAGTTTACATGGCATGGCAAAACAAATTTTATACCTCTCCCGTAGGAACCGGCCTGCAGTCTAGGTAACGAAAGAAAAGTAAGATTTATAATGGCATTAAATACGAGTTCATCCCAAACACTTAGGGATGCGTGGTTGCAACAGCTGCCCTAGTTTAATGCTGCCCTATCGTTTGTCAGTGCATTCATTCATTAACTAACCCCCCCTCGCAACCTCCTCCATAAATAAATATATGAAAGAGAGCAAGAGAAAGACAAATGAACTGAGAAGAACCGTTCAAATCTATTCATCCATCTTTCCTGTTTTTTACCAAAAACAACAATTTGATTCCAACTATGTCTGGGCTAAACAACCATGACGGATCTAAACCCACCACTTCTGCAAGTAACGGAGGAGCAGGCATACGGATGACCGGAGAGTCATTGCTCCGTGTTGTCCCTATGGTCCTTTCCGTTGTAGCTTTAGTAGTCATGCTGAAGAACGCTGTATCTAATGATTATGGTTCTGTATCCTACTCTGATCTAAGTGGTTTCAAGTATCTTATCTATGCCAACGGAGCTTGCGCTGCTTATTCCCTTCTTTCAGCTCTGTATATAACTTCCGTATTTCGCTCATCCGCTACTACCGCCACCCCTACCATGTCCAGGCGAGGAGCATGGACAGTTTTCATCTTCGATCAGGTAATAATCACCCCATTTTAAAATGTAAACATACACAGAGATCAAACTCAACCTTAACATGCAAGTATATGCTTGTTGGTGTTGTAGGTTGTGACATATGTGATCCTAGCAGCAGGATCTGTATCAGCAGAGGTAGTTTACTTGGCTAACAAAGGTGATGTTGCTGTGACATGGAGTGAAGCCTGTGGGTCGTATGGTGGATTCTGTAAGAAGGCAATAGTGTCTACCGGAATTACCTTTTCAGTGGTCGGTTTTTACGTGATTCTTTCACTCATTTCTTCCTACAGACTTTTCAGTAAGTACGATGCTCCCACTATTTCCTCCACCGCCGCTTCATCGTACCCCGGAAACAAGCAGGATCAAGAAATGGCAGTTGCTTTCCCAGCTTAACAAAATTGTATGCGTACTTAACATAAAAGAAACGTTGTGATAAAGTTAGGGCATACTTTGTGGCTCTTTTTATTTCTCCTTTCACATCACATCTACCTTACCTTATTATTAGTCAAAAAATGCTATCCTAGTTGTTGTTCATCATGTGCTGTAGAGCTCTAGTTGCTCTACTTAATGGAATGTAAAACTCTAAGCTTTTGTTTTCTGTCTTTTATTGAATAAATGCTTTACCAGCTAATTTAACCACCTTATTAATGATAGCTAACTACTTTCTTTTCCAACCGTAAGTCACTATGGTTGAATAACTTAATTGTGCTTCGTTTGCCTTCCCATCCCACTCTTCTTGTTTTTTCCGCAAACAAAGATAGGTCCTCAGTCCTCACTAGTGTGAGATACCTTGTTGGGAACATGAGTTCCCTGGTGATCCCTAGCGTTTCTAACGCCACATGACTGCACACTTGCACGCGTCAATATTTTTTTTAAATTACAGTCTTGTGTCACTAAATTCCGAAAACATTAAGGTTGTATGCATTGTAGCTCTTATATCCTTGTGATCTACCCACCTTAGCCATCTGGTCAGCCAGTAGTCTATTCCCTCCTCGCTTGATATGGTTGCAGGTGAGGTTAAGGATTTGAAGTCTCTTGCTACAAGATTTAGATCCTCTAGGATGATGCAGTTGCAAAACTTAAGTTCTCTAGAACTATGACTCACTGGTGCATTACTGCCAAATTTGCAAGTGTCAAATTCATACATGAAAAAATGAACCTTAAATTTTAATCATTAAATAGCACCTATGAAGCTTAGGTTATTGTTTATATACAAACCTTAAAGAAGAAATTACAGGAACAATGTATTTCCGGGTTATGAAACACTTACGTAAAAAGAAGTTTGAACCTCATAACAAAACGTTAACTAGAGATTAAAGATACAAAATCAAATTTCAAATGGTGCAGTTGCAAAACTTCAGTTTTCTTTGAAGAACGTTAAATGAAGACAATACATGTTGGACATTATGTAAACTTGTAAATGTAAGCTGCCTCAACAGGTGCACTCAACTTTGATTGACTTCTCTCCATTTAACTGAACATCTATCTTCTCCTTACATTATTTATTTCTAAGAAAACCCTTGGGCAACTACGTGAAAAGAATCTCCAAAATTTACTTTCAGCTGTTTAATTAGCTTCTCATCATATGGTTCCTTAAATTTAGCTGCCTGAACCACAACTCTGACACCTTCCGTGTAACAATACACAACCTGTAAATGATCACCAGAGAATTTGTTAGGGCCTTTCCATGAAAAAAAAAAGTAGAAGAAGAGTAAGGCCTTGCTATGGCATAGTGATCACGATATGTGTTCTTGAATGCAATTCTGGGATTGGGAAGTGCAACAAACATTCAAATTTACTAAATCAAATATGAAAACAAAGCTAGCCTCTGCACGAATATTCAAATTTACCTTACTGAAATGCAAACCCACCTCTTATGGTTTATTTGGTCTTTCCACAAGTATTACCATAGCCTAAAGGGTGTTTTCTGTTTGTAATAAGTCTGTTCTCTTTTCCTGCAGGTCAATACAGTTCACCTGCCGGGTAATTAGACAAATTTTTCAGGACAAAATGCTTTCAATGACGTCTAAAAAAGACCAACAAGTACTGCTAACACGGGAGGTTGTTAAGGGGCATTGTCACATCACTCATCAGTCAAGGCAAACAGGGAATGATGGTGATGGGGTTAGATAATGGTTGTTGAGAATGTATCTCAACATTTATTTGAGCAAGTACAAAATCCTTTGAATTATCAAACGTGAGCAAGAAAGATATCCCAATACAACACCACTACCCGCAAAATGACATCAAATTATTCCTTTGCATCGAAATGGGAGGAGCGTTCAGACTTATTACCTCCATCAAAGCCGCCTGATTCATGACTTAAGACTCCCCAGATGTTTCTAACCTGCAGATAACCCCCCCGTGAGGTACGAGACATGCGTTAAGTCACACCATTGAAAACATGAACTTCAACCAAAATGAAGGAATATAGATTTCTTTGAGACACATATTTTTTTCGTTGATAAAATAGGGGACCCAGTAAAACAAAAAATCAGGTTTTATAAGACAGAAATGAATTTGGAATGCTCATTGACTAAAGTGCATTAGCCTAATCTGTATGAACCTAGCAAGAAGAATATCCGACGTTACGTTTGTTTCGACACCCATACGTATATAAGATCATCCATAAACACTACATAACATCAATACTGATGTACGCTTTTAAGCAGGCAAGACTGACAGAAACCTCAATGACTGGAGTATGGGACTTACTATGTTTTTTTCACGGACGCTTTCAACAAGATCATCAATGTGTCAGTCTGTCAGAGGACCACGGGGACCAAGGTCAATGGTCAGTGATAGAGAAGGAATTCTCTGAGTCATTGCTATATCTAATGGGAAATAATAGTACTTCACTAGAATCTAAAATAAAAAATTGGGATCAAGCAATAGAGATAGATAGATAGACAGATAGATAGAAGGTCACCTCTGAATTCCTTCTCCAACCTCCATTCTGAAAAATTTACCTATCTTCACCTGTGATCCCACTTCCTTTGACAGACCATCCATCACATTCTGCAGCAGTAGCGAGGAAATAACAGTTAATTCCTCATTGAAAACTATCATAGAGTTGACGTGTGTGCATGTGCGTCTACGTATAAGTATGATACTGAGACAATAAACAGCACATTGTTTCCCAACTTATCAATTGGATCAAGATAAGGCCCAACTAGGACGGTCTCATAGGACTAGCCAAAAATATTGGTTGACCAGCAATGAGAGAAGCAAACAAGATCACAATGATATGCAAAAAATCATTTACCTTGATTGTCTTACTATCATCAACAACAAACTTTTGCTCCATAAAAGCTACTTCTTCCATATATTTCCGCAAACGACCTTCCACCATTTTTTCTTTGCCCATCTTCGTTCTCCCAGATATTTCCGCCTGATAAGAGGGGAAGAAGACAAAGCAAAGCAAATGAGTAGAGAAGAAATAGGAAGTAGACCAAATACAAGTGCAAGGTGTAATAAACTTTGTTCAGGTTGCAGAGTTGCAAATGATCAACTGATTTGCACACATCCTCACATTGTTTAAGACAGAACAACATCAAACAGTACCAACAAAAGGATGTAAACTTGAATTCAAATATGGTAGGCTATTATTTACAGCAAGCATCACATAAAAGAATTCCAGATTAGCGTTTGGAAGAGCATCCACGACGATAAAAGTTTGCTTTGCTAAGAAAAAATGGCCAACTTCTGGTCTGCTTTTGGCATTTGCGAATAGAAAACGGTATCGGTGTCCATGGACCTGTCTCTCTTTATTTGAAAGAAGTTAAAAATGAGCCTCGCCATCAGACCCGTTCTAAATCTCCACTTGACCTCCTGCGCATCTAGGTGCAGTTTAAAACTCTGCCATCCCCAGATGATACCAAAAAGAGCACCTTGTGTACAACAGTTATTATAGAGACTGCTTAATGCCAGACAACGTCGCAGATTAGAACCATGCATCCATACCCTGGCTTCATTTTGACTCAGCAATGTGGATGTTCTAAGGACCTCATGTAACTAGCTCCACTATCACCTTCTAAGACGTGATGACTTTATAGTGTTTCACGAAATCTGTAACTCCTCCTTACACTTCAGGTGGAAAAATTATGTAGATAAGTCCCCAAAACAAGACAAATGAGGAATACTAAGATCAGGACCAACTACTGGATGAGTCCTTGCAGAATATTTCCACCCATGATGCTAAGAGGAATACTACATATTGTTACCAAAACTTCTACATCTCCCCATTTTAATATAAATTAGATGGACAGCAATAACAAGTGAAGCCCCCAGTTGATGTACAGTTAGGAGTAATAAAGTCAAATATAATTCAGGTTCAAAAGGAAAACAAAAATAATTTGGAAGAAATATTTTTAGTTGATTAGTAATGTCAAAATAAAATACCTGAGATTTGATGATTTCAAGTTCAGCCTTCAAGGCTTCAGAAGGAACAAGCTCCTTTGATAGGAACACTGGTTTTGCAGCCACTATGTGCATTGCCAATTGTGAACCCACTCGTTGAAGAGCATCCAATGAGACACTATCATTATCTGCTTCCAGGGTTAGAATTCCAGATATACGGCCTAAACCTGCAACCAGGAAACAGTAAAAGGTGAGCTGGAGAAGTACACTGAAATTGTTATGTCTTCAACCAAGTTTTCAATAAGGTCCATTGTTAGCTGAGGGTTGGAGACCATTTGAAAATTGCCTCATGGTAGAAAAATGGTCGTATCAATCATTATAGCAAGACAAATTGGTTATATGATTTCTTCAACATGTTTTCTCTTTTTTGGCTCTTTCAACCTTCATTATGGTAATGTCCGTTCAAAATATTGCTTCAAACTTTAAAAATAACTTCTTCTTATGAACACCAACTTATATACCTACATATAACAAACATTTGGAAATGCAATACCTGGTTGAGGACTTGAATGCATATAGGTATAGACAACGCCATGTGTAGATTTAGAAACTGCAAAACCCCTTCTAAGTTTTATATTCTCCCCCATTATTGCAGCCACTTCGGTAATTGCACTTCTTACTGTTGTCTCTCCACTTAGTTTTGGATGATCAAGATTAATCCTTAATTGCTGTAACGTTTTTTAAATAAAAATCAACCCAGGGATTAAATTACTCCCAATTGATCGATCAAAAAATAAAATAAAAAAAAACTACTCCCTATTAATGACCGACACCGAGTATGAGGATTTGCGCCTAATACACAATGGGAATAGTTTTTTTTTTTTTTTTGAAAGCTACAATGAGAATAAAGATAAAGATTCTGAATGCAGTAATTATTAATTAATAAAGGTTTGCTGAAGAATGAAGAAACATAAGCAGTTAGGTTGTGAGACATTAAGAGGCCTGGAAACTGAGGAATAGCAGAAGTTTTTTGCTGCATGAAAAACTACTTCATCAAGATGATCCAGAAACTAGTGAATACACACATATTAACAAGAATAATTTTATTCAGAGAGAATTTTGACTTCATAATGAAAATATATTGCAATTTTGAAATGACCAGAGTACAGTGTGTATCAGATATCTCACCTCCAAGTATTCAGGGTCAAAAGGAACGCCACTAGAAGCTTGGTCAGCATACTTCTCGACAGACAATGCTATTCTTGCTAAGGATAAGGCCTGTACAATCAATAATCAAGGAGACATCAGCAGCAAGAAAAAACATGAAATTGATAAGGAGATATCCAGTTAGCCAACAAAATAAGAAGATATGTTTCAAGTAAAATAGATTAATGAAGTTGGCAACCTACCATAACAAATGTCTGGAACTAAGAATTATTGGGTTAGAAATAGAATTTGTACATGCAGACTTCAGTTCTAGAACTACCTACACAGACTTGTTTTTTCCAACCTAAGTTGAAGCTTACAACACTGCCACAAGCAGTTGAGCACAGATTTGTGTTTTTTGTTCGTTTTTGTTGTTGTTGTAATAGTTCTCGTATTTTCTTCTTAATACTAACTCATTTTGCACCAGATCAAAACTCATGCACACCAATCAGACACTAGATAAGTAATTGCGTAACTAAACTTGAAATGCTAGAAGGATATATAAAAAAACATACCAAGTATTGAAATATTTCATTCCTTGCAACAAAATCCGTCTCGCAATTCAGTTCAATAATAGCAGCTTTATCCCCGTTCTGTGCTAGTGCAAGCAAACCCTCAGCAGCAGTTCGAGACGACTTCTTTGATGCTTGAATAACTCCTCGTTTCCTAAGGTCCTTCTGAGCAGCCTCTGCATTGCAAAAACAGTAAATAAATAAATAAATGAAAACATGATCAATACAGAAGTATAAATAATCAATTAAAGGGTTCTCAGGTTTACCAATATCCCAATCGCAAGCGACGAGAGAAGTCTTGATATCTTTTATTGGAGCACTAGTTCTTTCCCTCAACTGCTTAATAAGTTTCAATTGGTCCGATGCTTCAACACTAAATCTTCGCAACAATATTTTTCTCCCAAAACCACATTGAGAATTTCCATCGTTCAAATAATTAAATGAGGGCTCCCTAACTTCAGAAAGTTGACGATTCCTACCTGCCCAAGAAGAATAACCATGCCCAGACTGCGTTGGAGCAGGACGCAAACGGTTAATTAGAAATCCGATAGAGCCTTTTGCACCTCGAGCTAAAGCCATCAACAAGGTTAAATTTAACTAGACTTGAAGAAGAAGAAGAACTTAGGGTTCGAGTGCAGTAGTGGAAGTGAAAATGTAGAGAGTTCCTTCTTTGTTTAGACTATGAAGATCTTGAAACCCTGGTTTAGAAAAGAAAAACATTTTTGCACTCAATTAAATCTGGGCTCATTTCAAAGTCCGTATTAACTATCAAGCCCATTGTACAATCGGGTTAGGGTTATGTACTTATGTATGCATTCCAAAGAACGATTTTTTTGGGACTACTCAAAAAAGCTGGGAGGACTATTCTTCCATTTTTTGTAGGATATTTGAAGTAATTTTGGGTCACCCCTTATCTATTTTTTTCTAATACCAATTTTATCCTTGGTAATTAAATTAGTTAGTTTATTGATTAGTTAGTATTAGTGTAATTATTAATTACTGATTAGTTAGTGATTAGTGAGTTATTAATAGGATGGTTTTGTTAGAATCAGAATTATTGAGAGAGAAGAAGAAGAAGAAAAAAAGATGAAGAAAAAGAGGGAAGAACCCAAAAAATCTTATTTTGAGTTTGGTAAATATGATATGAGTTATTTGTCAATATTTCTAATGATCCGGATATGAGTTATTTGTTGGATGATGAAAGTTATTTACCCCAAACTCAACCTAACGACCCAAATGATGAATTTTATCAGCTACAACCAGAAGATGAAGTTATGGGTACTCAGGTATGGCTCAAATTTAGTTAATGTAGCTTGAATTGTGCAAAAAATTGGCCAAATCGAAAATTTCAGGAAGAAATTTCGGCTAGGTCAAAGTAGTTCGGTTAGCAATTATGCAGAACAGGTAGCCGAACTCTCCTGTATGTGCAGTTCAGTTACTCATTTCAGCATACGCAGGTAACTGAACTCTATTTTAATGGAGGTTTTTGAGAGTTCGGTTATCTTTTTCCAGAAAACGTTGTCGAACTAATTTTATAGAGTATACAGTTAATAGTTCGGTTTAATCAAGTTTAGTCCCTTTTTTACCGAACTTTTTGTTCGGAAAGATCGCAAATCACGTTCATTGAATAGCTAACCGAACTTTGTAGTTCGGTTTAGTCGAGTGTAGTAATTATGTTGCCGAACTAGACCATAGAAAATTCCAAAGAACAAGTTCGGCAAGATCGCAATTTTTTTTTCATAACCGAACTTCATGTTCGGCAGGATCGTATATTATTTTTACATTGCCGAAAATTTAAGTATTTCTTATTTTTGGTTGGTATTGACGTTGTGCTATTACTCGTAGGTTACATCTGATCCAATAGAACCAATGGAAAATCAACCTACCCCTGTTGATATTTTGTACGATGACACATCCCATCACTACATGAATGACTTGGTATTCAAAAGTCCTTTAGAGGCAAAGAGTTGGGCTAGACAACATGCACTAAAAGACATGTGCGTATTAGTATTGAATGGGAGAGAAAGCAAAACCCGCTTTGAAATGGTTTGTGAGAGAAGCGGTGATCCCGATAAAAGACACAAGAGGAAGGGTTATGTTTATAAAGGAAAGACAAATAGGAAGAACAAAACTTTCTCAAAGAAGATTAAATGCCCATTCAAGCTTGCATTTAATTACAACGAAGAATTGGATGGATGGGTTCTCTACAAGGTTATGGAAGGTTGTCATAACCACCCTCGTCCGGAGCATCTTGAAGGACATTTCATGGCGGCCAAGCTAACTCTTAAAGAGATGGACAAGGTAGCTAAAATGAGGAAAATGGGTCTTTCATCGATTCAAATGCTCTAAATACTAAAGGAGGATAACAAGGATAACCACTCATCTTTGTCCACCATTTACAATGCAATTGAGACAATTAGAAAGAAGGAATAGAGATAAACAAGTGATGCAACAATTGTTTTTTTTGGCCAAAGAGAAAGACTACGCGGTTCAAAAGGATGTGGATTCGGACGGAGAGATAACACAACTATTCATTGCGCATCCAACGAGTGTTCAATTGGCTCAATGCTATCATGAAGTTCTAATAATGGTTTGTACTTATAAGACGAACAAGTACGAGATGCCATTATTGAATATTGTTGGCCGTACTTCGACGAAGTCACCGTTTACCGTGGTGTTTTGTTTCTTAAGGGACGAGCAAGAACCTAGTTACATTTGGGCACTACAACAAGTTAAGGAAATCTTCCAAGGTGATGATATTCTCGGGGTTATAGTGACGGACAATGAAGTCGCATTGATGAATGCAATAGAGGTAGTGTTTCCATTAGCACACAATATGCTTTGCACGTTCCATATATGGTGTAATTTGATAAATAGGTGCAAGCCAATAATTTGTCCACCCAAGAAAAAAGGATATGAAGAGATTAAGATGCTACCGGAACATGAACGAGCGGATGCAAAAGAGGAAGTTAAAAAACAATACGATATAAATTACGCTAAATGGGTTGCTTTCAACGGTGAATGGGAATCATTGTGTTGGTCTCTTACCGAGGAAGAGTATCATCTAAATCTTGCGGAGTTTATCGCCCATTGGGATACTCCCGATTACCCCGGTGTTGTATCGTATGTTCTTCGCCAATGGTTGGAACCACACAAAGAGAGGTTTGTTTATGCCTATACCAACCAATATAAACACTTGGGAAATCAAGCGACAAGTTTAGTAGAGTAGGCTCACCAACGGTTGAAGAAGAATCTCTTAGGATGTATTGATAATTTCGTAACCGTGTGGAATGCTATGGAAAATTACTTCAAGCGCGACATTGATAGAATTAAAGAGAAGTTTCAAAAAAGCCGTATTTTCAAAATGACCGGAAAATATGCCGACCACCCATTGTTCAAGGGAATCCATTACAACGTATCTCGGCAATGTATGAAGTTGTTGATTATAGAAGTCGAGTTGATTGATAAGTGGGAAACCAAGGCGGATGAGGTGTGTGTAAGTAACATGAAGAAGTCAATGGGACTCCCTTGTCGCCATATGATATTCAACTACGAGCATGGCATAATCCCTTTAAGCGACATTGATCCATTTTGGAAGCATCTAAGTTTCATCCTTCTTCCAAAGGGAGAAGAAGCCGGAGAAGAGTTTGGTGATAACGAAATGGGTAGAACCGTACTAGAGATGTATCGTGGCATGAACAAGCTCCAAAAACAAATATTTTGGGATGACATGAAGAAAATCATATATCCACAAACTTCAGAGAATGTTTATGAACCGGCAAAAGGCAAACGCAAAGGTAGACCAAGCAAAAAAGAAACTAAAAAACAACTAAGAGAATATGCAAAGGTGTTACGTAAGAAGAAAAGTGAGCAAACCCCATTTACTAGAGATCCTTCATCCCATGAGTATACCGCGGCAATGTACTTGGAGCAAACCAAGAAACGGGGTAGGAGTATTGAGGAGAAAGGCCAAACAAGTGAGCGATATTTGAAGAAAAAAGGTTCGATGTGTCCATCACAACCAAGCCAACCATCTTCCGGCGACGTGAAGCTTAAGTCTCCAATGTGCCCCATCCAACCATCTTCCCTAGACGTGAAGCTTATGGCTCCAAATAAAGACTATTTTAATGAGCTACCTCTATACATTAGAGAATACGTTATATCCACCGACGACGTTCCTTCGGATGGTAATTATGGTTTTCATGTTGTCAATCAACAAGTTGGGCCTTTCATCGAAGGTTGCCAAGCTAAATGGCGGGTGTGCAATCACTCATATAAGGAAAAGGTTGTTGTCCAAACTAAAGGAGAATCCGGCCTTTTACAAGACAATGTTGTGCGATGGGGAGGGTAGTCTCAATGAGAAATTTGTTAGGTATCTACGTCGTCTTCATGGGGGCCATCCGATCACAACGGATTATTGGATGAGCATGCCGATATGTGGACACTTAATCGCCGAGGCATTCAATTGCGTGGTTCATTATTTCTCAAAATATGCTAGTTTCACCTTCACCCCGAAAACAACCGTATGTGTCGAGCAACTCAAACGAAGGAGATGTGTGATGGCATTGATTAACAACAACCACTTTATAGGCCTCCGGTTAAAACCCGATTGTCCATTTCCTCCAATATCCGGAAACTCTTATTGGCCTGCATTTAACACCGATATAATGTTGGGTTGGTCTATTATGTATGAGCATAACATGGAGATGTGGAAAGCTTTGAAGCAGTCGGACGAAATTGTACATGAAGGTCAAATTTCACTTGAGGATGATTTAATGACATATGTAATGGAACTAAGTATGCTTATCAATCAAATACTATGTTTTTTGAAGTGTGGTATTAATTATTGAGTTAATGTTTGTATTTTATCGAGTTGACAGATAATAGTTCGGTTAGAACGTATTATTACAGAGCATGCCGAACATAGTGTTCGGTTACCTGCGCAAATATTTCAGGTTGTCGAACTTCTATTTTTGTGGCCACTTATGTTTTTGCAGTACAGTTCGGCAACCTGAAAAAATTCACCAGGTAACCGAACACAGTGTTCGGTTAGGGAGAAAAAATTTTCTGGTTGCCGAAGTTTTTGATGAAAACCCTAACATCATTAACTGCTGATTACAGGACATTGAAAAACTATTACAGGATAGAGGTTTGGTTAGGAACTTAAATTACAGGACATTGACGAACTATTACAGGACATTGCCGAAATAAAATTACATAACATTTAATATCCGAAACATGTTATGAAAAAGTCTTTAAGGATGCGGAAATGATCTTCATATTTGAAATTCTTTCTCTTCCATCTGCGCCATTCATTTTTTGATGTTAAAATGATTTCGTCGAATGTTTCACCCCTAAGTCGATACCGCCTTACAATCCTAAATAAAGCCATAAATTCCACAACTCTATCTTTAATCTTTCCAAATCGAATGAACAAAGCTATATGGTCACGGTTATGAGGGTTTGTTGTGTCGCAGCAGAATTTCTCATGAATTTTCCCCCAATAACTTTGACTCATAATACCATCCATTCTTCGTTCTTCACCCCTCTTTGGATAATATAATATGTAGTTTCTGCAAAGAGAAAGATCTTCATCTAGAGTAAATTTATGACTAGTAGTTGCCATTTTTAGGAGATTGTGAAACAAAATGTTAACTATGAGACACATATATATACCACTAAGGTGTATAAAGGCTATATTTTCAAAATAAAATAAAATAGCCGTTACTTGATATTTGTGTCAGACAAAGTACATATTAATTTCAAAATTACAAGTTCGGTTACCAAAAAATATTTGCGACCAAACCGAACTCTGATGTTCGGTTACGAGGTAAAATAAGGAGGTAACCGAACTTTGCTTTGAAGGAAACACAAACTGAACATATATATGATACACAAATCACTCTAAAACAAACCTAAGAGTGCAGTTCTGTGATTTTTGCATCAAGAGAATGAATTTTCCAACTTGTGGAAAAACGAAATTTTGAGTCTCCGGATAATAGTTCGGCAACCTCACAAAATATACCTTGCTAACCGAACTAATATCTTTAGGCTTTATGGATGAAGGCTTTGTATTTCAGCCTACAGACAAGTTCGGCAACCTGTGAAAATGTTGCGAGGTAACCGAAACCTAGCTTCGGCAACCTGGTAGGATTTAACAGGTCGCCGAAAACATAGTTCGGTGACCTGGAATTTGTCATAGGTTGCCGAACTTGAAGTTCGGTTATCTGACTAAAAATTTCAGGTTGCCGAAACAAATCCTGTAGCCAAAATTTCAGCCTTATAAAACAAGGTTCTAAAACAAACATAAAATTGAAAACACAAACAAGGTTCTAAAACAAATATAAAAGTGTTATACATACCAAACTACCAAATCCTTTAACTAATTGTTTAAAACACACAAACATAAGAAATGAAACAATACGAAATCCATAACTAAGATGTTTTTTGAAACTAGAACCATACGAAATCACTAACGACCACTACAACGAACCCTTTTACTTCCTTGTTTACCATGAGTTTTAGGTTGAACTTCCTCATCACTTGGGGTTTCATCTCCTCGACCGGTTTCTTCCACCGTGGTAATAGCGTCACGACTTGAACCTTCTCCTTGTTGTCGACCCCTCTTCATTTGCTTAGACTGACTTGGCTCTACCATTCTTTAAGATATAAGCTGCTCCCACTAGCCGTAGTAGTCGGTTTGTTCCTTTGTCGACATCGACTCTCCACTACGGATTTTAGTCATCCATTTCTTCAACAATTTCTAACCCTTGGTAACTTGATTCCAATTTTAACCACAAGTAAATATATTTTCAACACTTTGTAACAACTTAAAGTATAAAGAGAAGAAGGGTACTTACCACATTATCCCATAACTTCGGTTGACTAGGTACTAGGATCGGTTCCCCACATACTTATGGTAACTACCTGTATTTGGTGCACATGTCCATAGGATCGGTTCCCCTATCTTCTAAGAACTTGTTGCACATGTTCATAGGATCGGTTCCCCCATCTACTAAAAACGTGTTGCACCTCTTACAAAGATCGATTCCCCTCTTGTAAATTTGCTAAACCTCTTACTAGGATCGGTTCCCCAATGGCTAGATAAAAGTTGTTATTTAAAAGGCATCAATCATACCATCTTGAGTGATTACTTAAGATCGGTTTCACTAATAAAAGTCATACCAATACATAAGTCAGGCCTTGTGAATAGTTTTACCAAGATACATAAACAAGTTTATGAGCGGTTATATTAAACACACATATTGGTAATTCAAAATAGACTTTCAATGAATAACAATACCAATAAGCCTAGCGATTTCCCTTTCGATTCACAAAACAAGTTTATGAACTTACTTCCTTTAAACGAATGTAAAACATTGTTTCCTAGGATGAAATCTTCACTCATACTCATACATAATCACAATAGCATTCACATGATCATGTCGATGTCTTATATACAAAGTTTAATGGTTAAGCAATAAACCTCGTATTGTATTCCTTAATACTATGTCTAACTAGGGTATCATACACAGCTTCGCAGTTATGTTTTCAATATGCACGACTTGAAAGATACGTTAGGGAATGAAACAGTTCAAGTCAAATATTACTAACCTCAAGAGGAAGGATGATGTTGTCGTTGTAGCTCCATACTTCTTCACATTCTTCAAGTCTTCATGTAATACTTGTAAGTCTCATATCCTAACACTTTCAAGCTAACCTATACGAAGTTGACTCTAATATATCAAGCGACTCTTTAAATGAGTTTTGATTCACTAAAATATGACAACCAAACTTGACATACCAACACTTGGTGGGTTCAACCGAGCTATGCTCTAACAATATTACCAAAAGATATGTTCATAAGTCCGGCTCTATAGTTGATGACAACATTAGATGTGGCTAAAAATGGGCGACCTAAAATGTAATACCCCGATATTCGGCAGTGGTTGGCCGAATGGAATATAAGTAATGGTTTGTCATTTCCTAACACCGAGGCCTTTTCAGCACAATTGGCTCCAGAGTTGGC